>JAQFVV010006252.1:6572758-7172758 GCA_028023455.1 Epiperipatus broadwayi
AATGTATATATATTGCTGAATTTTTGTAGTTAGTTTGGGGACTACTCGTTGTTAAAAAGAATGGAAGGCAAAACACTTTAGAACTCAGACAGACAATACAAGAAAAGAAAATCCTAAAGCATTTTAAGTTATTTATTTGCTATTACTATATAGTTAGTTTCACAATAGTTCTTTTCCAAGTTATCTCTATTATTGAGAGGAATCCAGGCAAAAATAGCATAGTCAGACTGTCCCCTGTAGTTGGAAGCAGGGTGAATGAATAACGGAAGTCCTTTTAGTCTTTTTATAAATTCATGAAATAATCCATTTCTATAATTATTCTATTTTTTTATTATTATATAGAAATGATAAATAAGTTTAAGTTATTTACCATTTCCATATTGTAAGTTGTCTTAAATCTAATTAATTAATTACGTTGTTTTCAAACAACAAATTTACCAAAAGAGATTTAATTAAAACTTTGATTTTCAACCTTTGATAATGAACCTTAATTACCCTGTTTTATTCAAAACAGATTTCTGTAAAACTATAAATGTAACTCTTTTAAATTTTATTTAAAATGAAGAACTGAATTTAGAATTAAATTAATGTTGGAAATTTAAATTTCATAAACATTCATTCATCCACACATTAATATTGAATATGTATGTGTGTACAGATATGTACACATCTAAATATTCTCTTTTATATTATCATTTAATTTAATTAGAACTAAATTTATAGCTGATTAAGATATGCTTTAGATATTTCCCTTTCTAACCAATTTTATAGTAGTCCATACTCTGCCTTTTGCCTGATTTTGACAACTAGTTAAAACTGCTAATGAAATATTCATTTCAATGTATAAAATAGATGTCAATAACAAAAATGATACAATGAGATTTCACTGTAAATAAAAATAAACAAACAACAACAACAACAAAAGAAGATAAACAATACAAATATAAAAAAAGAGATCCAAATCCTTTTTACATAAAATTTTTAAAGGAAAAATAATGAAATTCAGCATAAATTATTTTATGAGATAAAAGATATTATCAATACATGAAGATAATTTATTTTAAGATTTATCAAATCTGTTATTACAAGTTAAAAGTGTAGAAGACAAATATAGTATGATATTTAAAATATTTTATTTACTACATTAACTTATTATTTGCTTATGTAACAATAAATAATTGTCATACTTGATTTAATTTTGTGATAATATTTAATAAAAGTCTTTTAAAATCTGGTATTCTTTTTGTCATATGAAGAGTTATATATATACACACACTGCGCAATTCTACAGTTTACTTTAGAGATTGCACATCGTGTTCAAATTATGCTAGTTCTTTTTTTTACCTAATGTGAAGTATCTCAAATTGATAAAAGCAATAATTTATTCTATTATTCTATTTCAGAACTGTCTATTATCAGCATAAGTAATAAATGGAAACCAGGTGGCAATGCCAATCATATCTTCAGACTAATTTATGACTATCATTAAACAATATTCATCTTATTTTTTATATTATCCAAGCGAATGATTGAATGTTGCCTGCAACTCTAATATTTTGAGCCCATGCCATTTTGTTGATACTGTATTAGCAACTATATAATTTAGTAACCTCATATAAAAATTATAGGTACTTTTAATTCTTTGGAATAATAATTATATATACCAATGAAAGCATCACATTAATCAACTTGCATCTAATCCATTCTAACATTCACCTTCAAAGCAATGTATTGAAAATATCAATAATAAATGGATATTAGATGATAATTTTGAAATTAGTTGGTTGTATACCAATGTTGATTTATATCATATGATTATTGTATTATGGAATAAAAGTGTTATTACTTCAAGTTAAAAATCTAAAGCACTTGAAATAAAAATTGATGTTAGACAAGAATATCTATTATTAAGTTCAATTTTATTTTCAGTTTTACATTAGTTTTTGAATGTGATTATAGATGGCTTCCTGAACAAAAGATCAATATGTGAAACATATTTGATGGAATTAATAATTTGAATTGATTAAAAGCAAAAAACAAGAACATCATCATCTTAGCTTCTTAATTTACAATATGTCACTAATCTATCATTTCCTTTATTTTGCTGCAATATTTTATATAAATATAATTTATATATTTTATTTCAGACACTGTCTTCCAGTCTTCCTCAGAGCTATAATATAATGATAAATGCATATTTTTTGGAAGTAAATCGACATTGAACCAAGGAATATATAAGCATAAAATTGTATTTTATTTAATTTGGTGAGAATAAAATTACAATTTTATATTGATTTAATTCATAAAGAATAGTAATAATCAGGGAATATTAAAAATAATAAAAGAGATAATATATTTAAATAATTGATTGTTTGTGAATACATATAAAGACAGGATTATATATGTATAATCTATATTTATTTTATATTTCAATTTAGTGTTGCATATTTTATTTTATATTATCTGGATTATTTTATTTCATTGGTTTTAATTTATTATATGTAATTTATTTTACTTTTATTATATTTTCTATAACTTATTTTTATATTGTATTTCTATTTTTTAATTATATTTGTTTATTATATTATTTATTTTTATGATTATATTATAGGTTTGAGCAATACTGCATGACAATCAAAACATCAGGTTGTGTTTATATATATATATATATATATATATATAAACATAAAGTATTATATATATATATATATATATATATATATATATAATACTTTTTTGCTGCAAAGTGTTTGATTTAAGGTGTACAAATTGTATTTATATAAATTTACAATATGATGATGATTGTGCTATTTTTGCTAATTCAAAAAATAAACTGAATGCAATAAATAAAGATTTTGATTTAGTTATTAATGCTTAAAAATTTCAGCTTCTTTTTTAGCTAGTATGAAAAGAAAAATCTTCAGTTACATTTATCTTGGATAGTTATCAATTTAAAAATGTAAATCTATTTAAATATCTCAGTAAATTTTTAAGTCATCAGAAGAATTTAGATGTTTGTAGCATAGATTCGAATGTGTTGCTGTTGTTTTAACAAATTAAAAGATAAGATATTTTATCACAATGTTATAATTATTACAAATAAATTAGTTATATGTAGAACTATTATTTTATTAAATTTATTGTCTGGAAGTGAGATTTGGATTAGTATAATGTGAAGGCATTAGAACAATTTTATTTAAGGATACTTTATCAGTGAATATGATCTTTAAATTGGTAGATAGGATACTATAAAGTATAAAATATAGAATTTTCCAATGTAAAAATAACATCTTTAGTAGAATTATATATTTAAAGTGAATGAATAAGATCTCCTAAAATAAATATTTTATGATTAACTTTAGCATGATTTTTTATAAAGATTATTTGAAACATTCTAAAAAGTGAAATATTGCTTGCTGTTAATTGGGAAATATAATTGAATAGAGAATACATTTGATAGCTATCACAACAAAATATCAAATAAACAGAATAATAAATCATCCAGCATCTCCTATATAGATATATTGGTGATTTGTGAATTTATTTGCATAGTTTTTGAAAAACTCATCTCTAATACATTTTTTGTTGGGTGTCATACTTATTTACAGATTCTGATGATGATGTAAGATTATGGCACTGTTCAAATCCTCAGATTACTTTTAGAATATTAAGCTTTGTCAGGGAAAAGCATTGAATTTTACTTAAATGCAAAATATTAACTTCACTTCTTTTATGCTATCCAAATTAATATCTGAAATAATGGAATAATTTTGCTTACATATATTTACTATGAATAAATTTATTATTGGGAAAACAATTCAAATTAAATAGATGCAAGCAGTTGTTTTGATTTGTTATTCATTTTAATATTGATTTTTGTCTTTGTATTTATAGAAATATTAATAATATATTGTTCAATGTTTAATTTGATGAGTTTAATTCTGAAATCTATTTATTTGTTAAGATATGTACTACTAAAGTTGATATTATTGTTTTAACAATAAAGGTAATTCATGTTCTGATAACAAGAAGTAAAATAATAAAATTAAAAAATAGTAAAAAGAAGCAAATTTATGTAAATAAAATTTGATTATAATGTTAGTTTAAATTTTAGCTTTAAGCCATTCAGATCTTTATTTTGACACCCATTTGCCAACTATTAGCTGTAGGTGATGAAAATCTATTGGATGAATATAATCAGGAATTTCGTCACTTTGAAAAATGATAATATTCTGCCACAGAAACTAGAAGTGTGAAATTTAATATAGATAGTTAATGTTGGAAAAATACTAAATCATAATTAATATATTAAAATTTACTCAAAATGTTTAATGCTTGTATTCTTTAGCAGATTGTTAAAGTAATAAATATTTTTAAAAAAATTGCATTTTAAACATATCTATTTTTAGATTTTACTTTATATACATATATGTATTTTAATAATATAAAGGATTTATAAAAATTTATAATGCAGTTCTGTGAATGACATGCTAACATAAACCATATTAAGAGAGTAGCAAGTTCTGACAATTCTTCCAATAAATGTAAAGTTGAAAATGAAAAAAAAAAACCATTGTTTTATATAATATGTCCTTAGTTTTGTAAAGGATGGTTTAAATATCTTATTTAATTATTTTAATTTGCTTACAAATTTACATAATTAATTATATGCTTTGCAAAATATTTATTAGCATAAGAAGCCATGATTGTAATAATAAAATATATGATGGATATTTAAGTTTTCCTCATAACTGAATAACATATGTTTTATGTAAAGCCTATATACATGTAGTGAGATATTGTTCTGTTTCATTTATTTTATTTATTTTTTATTTATATGTCGAATGCGTTGATTTTTTAGTTAATAGCTTTTAACAATATGTGAAATATTCTCTGCAAAAAAAAAAAAAAACACTGATATTTACTTTGATAATTACATATAATTTCTGTATATGATTATTAATTGTATATTTATATATTTATTATCATTTAAAAAATAAATAGTGGTAACCTAAAATAAATTTTTTTGAAGATTTGATTAACATTTAAGTCATAATTTCAAAAACCCTTGTTAATAATCATTGTCATTTTATAATTTTAAAGTTTTAGCAAAATAATATATCATCATAGCTAATATAATTTTTTTATTATATAATTTGTTTAATTGTAATTATTCTATAAATTTTTAATATAATGTAAAATGTTTTATTATTAATATTAATATTATTATTATGAAGCACCAAGTTGTTGTCATATTATGAATGGCATAATGAGATCTTAGCAACACATTTATTATTAAGATCCTCTCTGATGGGGTGCTATCAAAAAGTGAAGCTGTGGCTTGAGAAACTAGATTAAAATCAAAAAATCTTACATTCTGCTATGATTCAGTAATATTTGATAATGATAATAAAATTCAAATGATTTTTTGTAAGTACTCACAAACTACTAAGAGTGAAAATAAATGTCAGATTGTTTTTATAACTAGAGATACATGAAGGTGATACAGCAGCAATATGTTTGCAGTTATAAGCCATTATCAATAACATAAAGTTTTATTTCACATTGGGAAAAATTCTGTTAAGGATATATAATGCTATTTTATTATTGTTAAGACAAATATAATTAGACTTGAAGATAAAAAATATTTATTGAAGTTGGATATATATTAAGTAATATATTTATTAAAAGCTATTAGTTGAATAATATTTGATTTCTTATCAATTATATTTTAATTATTAAATTGTTTATGGCCAATTGAATCTTATATATAATGCTTAATATCAACAAATGATTGCATGATTTTATTAGACTTTTTCTATATATCATATGGTGATGTCCTTTATTTTCACTTATAGCTAATTTTGTAAACATTGATTTAATTAATAGACATTAGATGGTGTTGTCAATAGTTTCCAGGATTAGTTTTTAACCTAAACTGTAGTCATCCAAGTGACAAAAAATATTACACAGCAATTGTCCAGTGGATGCTTTATTCATATTGTATTATCCAAGTTAATAAATTGAAAGTCCTAAAATTTTAAATTCAGATCTTTTGCTCTGATTTAAAAATAAATCCAGTCTACCTATCACTATTGTCATGATATTTGTTTGTTTTTTCATCCATGTATTTTTTTTTCAATTTTTGTTTTGCTAAGTTGCATTTTGTACATGCATAAATACACAAATACACATATCAAGTGTTAACATCCAATATTTTACTTTTTGCCAATATAAGGGATCCCTTTTATTAGTTTTAGAGGTTATAAAATAATAACATATTCAGACTTCAACGATTTATAAAAATAGAATTAATTATATTTTAGATATTCATAAACATAATTAATTTTATTCTTACAAGTTGTTGATGTCTGATTTTGTAATTATAAATAATATCTGAATCTAAAAGTCAGATGACCCTTTTTGGTGGCAAAACATAGCTATGTGGAAATTTATACTTGAGAGACTTTATCAGGCTATTCTTATGGAGATTACATCAGATGATCTAGTATTTTTTTCAATTATATAAAACCAACAGGTATCATTTATGTATACACATATACATCCACACATACATTATATAATGCACATATATAGATAAATACGAAAATAGAAAAGTAAAAAAAAAGCAGCCAGAAATTTATTAATTTTTAAAAAATCACAAACTTGAACAAAAAAGAAAAAAACAAAGAAAGAATCTGTAGAAAAAGATTATTTTAATCAAAAGATAAAACATCTAGAAAGTCATATATAAATATATGTGTGATCTTTCTATTACCAAATTATATATATGTTATTATTTATATAGAAAAAGAGAAAAGTATGTGTATGGGGCTATATTTTATTTACAATTTTTTTATTTAAGTAAAAACAGGATTTTGCAATATCTTAGGTAAAAACATTTAACTGAATAATATTTGTACACCCAGTTCAATGCCACCTTAAAATTCTAATTTATACTCTGTCGGTCCGTGTGTTCTGTTTGGAATATTTTTGCTCGAAGAAGTTTAGCTTTTAAATCTGTAATCATTTCAGAAATCGTTAGACTCTTGTATAAACTTCTGGATGTCATGATTCTAATGGAGACTTATCTTCTCTCTTTCCTTTTTTTTCTTTAAGCTTTAGGATCAGTTGTGAGTGACGTATGTCACGAGCGGCATCTGTTTTTTTTTATAATTTTATTTATTTTTTTAAAACATTTTTAAAATACTGCATTTAAAGCATTTCAATTAATATATCTATTTACTTATCTAAAGATTACTATAAATCAAATTACAAAAAATAGAAACAGAAAATGAAAATAAACTGAAGGTTATTTAATTTATAATAACAAAAAACTTCATTTCAATAACATTTTTTATGACATAACTTAAATTAATAACATAATTTGCAAAATAATAATAAAAAATATATAATGACATACATTGCGTTTAGATTGTTTTTATTATTACTAGTAAGAGATAAGTTGTAATAATATTTTGACTATTTTTTATCTGCAATATATATGTGTGCAACATGCACTGAATGATATAGTGCAATAATGGATTAATATATAGAAGAGTTAATGCATTAAAGTTCAATGTGGCATTTTGGGTGTTTAAATTTTACATGATATCTAAAATAAACCTTTTAGGATGCTAAATAGTATTCTTATATCAAGATTTGTGATTCCCCTTCCTAGGAGATTCTGTAAAAATGTTTAAAATCATGGAAAATAACATATTATTTGGTTGCTTTTTATCAAAAAATCAACAACTGAAAACTTTTTTTTTTTCATATGTCAAATGCATTGATCGGAAAGCGAACCCGGGCTGCTGCTTAAAAGGCAGCTATGCTAACCACTAGGCCACCAACACTTGACTAACAACTGAAGACTTTAAAAAATTTTTTAATATGGGTTTTCAAGTGTAATTATGAATTGATACATGAATGTGAATTTAAGTCATGCTTAAAAAATATATTTGTTTTGAAATATATATATATATATATAGTATCAAGAATCACAAATAACTTTTTATTGTAAAATTATGCCACATATAAAAACAATTTGTGTATTGAATGTGTATGATAATAAAAGTGCTTAAGACAAACTGGTTTTATGCGAAACTGAATCTAAAAGTCACCAAGACAGAAATATGCAGACTAGTTAGATGGAAAAAATTAATCAAAGTAAAAACAAGTATGATATCAATGTAAGAAAAAATCCCCTGATATTAAATTGTTCTATGTTTTTTGTAAGGAAAATATAGGTTTTTAATAACTTAAAACTGATCAGTATGTGATAAGTCTAAATTATAAACCTAAAAGTTATGTCTTTTCAGTTTTTAATTATTGTCTGGATTTATTATGCTGTTTGAGGTTTGACATTGACACAGGGGAACAGTTGTCTTTTAAACATGGGTCAACATGTTCCATGTAAATTGCATTTTCAAATCTTCAATAGACTGATAGCATAATGCAGAATTCACATTTACCACAATTTTAAAAGTGACGTTACAGCACATAAACCATTCTTTCTGGTGGTGACATAACAAAAAAAATTAAATGTGATGAACTAAAATGTTTTCACTGAATTGAAAGTTATTTAATTCAGGGTACTAATAGTGCAATCAATATTTTTTCCCAATACTAATTCTGTAAATCATATTATCTATTTCATCTACATAGTGAGAAAAATTTACAAGTTTAGAATTATGTATTGATTAATGATTCTCTGGGTGCTGCCATGTGTACATTTTCTGAGTTATGGTGTAATAATCTTAGCAGTTTATTACAGTTACTGTAAATTTTACTATTTTATTGTAATTCAAATGTAGTTAGTCTAAACCTACAAACACTTCAACAGTGAATAAGTTATACAGCAATTATTTTCTTGTTATTAAATTAAAATCTGTACAATACAATGCAAATATTACAATAAATACCAAAGTGGCTAACATTTTTATCATAGTTAGTAAGATTTAGTTACCAATTTAATTCAATTACCTGTTTATTTGTAGTTTTAGCAGTGAAAACACTATATATATATATATATATTTATTTCTTTAAAATTCTTCTATTATATTCTAAAATAATTTTAGTTGTGATGCTAAAGCATAAAGTTAGAAAAATAATTAGTTTCCATCAAAATAATAAATAATTTCTAATAATGATAATCAGAAATTTAAATGCTGAAGTTTGAATGGCTAAATCAACAAGCACAAATGCTATAAGAAAATGCCATTGGAGGTTATAGCATGTACTCATGCAAGATGTTCTAATTCAGCACTGTAACTGGAAATTACATTTCTTCAATTTATTCATATTTTTTGTAGATGTAAGATTTTTTAAAGCTTTTAACAATTTGATTATAATTTTCACTAGAGATAGATTATGCTTTTTAAATTCATTAAGTAAAGTTAGAAATCTTTTATTAAAGTTTTAAAAAAAATTTCTATTTTTTTTGTACTATGACTTCAGCTTGTTTACATTAAAAGGATTTTTAAGATTTTATGTGCATAATATTTTTATATGTCTTTATTATGGAAAGTTGACATACTGTTTTCACTAAAAAAAATTAAATTAAATTTATGTTATTTTTACACTTATAAATTTGATTTTGTACTATTTTTTTACTGTTAAATGCTTGGGTTAATTCCACTTAAATATATTTATTTTAATGTTTTTTAGAATGAACAGATATTATAATGAATAAATATCTTGAACTAATTATGTACATTGCAGCATATTGTATTGTAATATTTCTCATTATATTCACAATTGCATATATCACTACTATAACAGGATAATTAGATCAGGTTTATTTGTCTAAATGTACAGTTATAAATGGTTGACCTGAGTAACATCTCTTTATATAAACAGAAAATATTTCTTTATGAACAATTTTTGAAAGAAGTTCTTTTGCTCTCTCAAATATATGATTATTCTAGTGTTGAGAACAACACTTCTCTTGTAAGGTAGACTTAAGAAATAAAAATTTCTGAATTGATCTTTAACTAAGCAAAGTAAATAAAACTGTTTGAGTAATGTATTCTAATTTATATTCAAGTTATTGAATATTATAAGATATAGCGACCAATCTTATGATTATTTTATTCTAACTACTGAAACCAGCCAGTGAAAATAGATACAATTCCCATTTTATGTGAAGATTGTTTAAATAAAAATATATGTATGAACATATGTTTTTTACCCAAAACTGGAATAAACACCAAAAGATACTATTTGATCATCATCAATAATAATTGTCATTGTTTGCTATTCATTTAATATAAATTATTCTAACATATTAATTTTAGATCTGTGTCATGAGCTTTAATGCTCCTTTACAATATTAAGATGCATAAAATCATAAAAAAAGATTCCAATTTTACAATTAAGCTAAAATATAACAAACAATAGTAGAATGTTGAAAATATATTCAGATATATAATATCATTTTAAAATAACTTTTAAATTACATTTTTGCCTGGATCCAGATTGAATAACCTAGAAAACAGAGAACTATGAGCAAATAACATTCTTGATGATAGTTTTTCATTTTTACTACCAACTTACCATAATTTAGTTTAGCTTTTCAATTTTAGATCTACATGATAAATGTTAATGGGTTCCATTTGAAAACATGATTATTAAAATTTAGAAGATGTGACAAAAATGAATATATTTTAGCTGTAAAAACAAACTTTTGGGAAGATAAATGTCAGCAAAAGTAAATTTTCTTTTGTAACAAATGATGATTGCCTCAGCATAATAAGAAAATGTACCTAGAGTAGTTTGATACAGTGATAGAGTAGCAAACTCTGAACTCAAGGTCAGTGGATTGCAGCCCAGTACTACTACTTTTGATATTTAAACTTTTTATGAACTTCAGGCCAATAAACATTTTGCTTATTTATTTATAAGAAAACGTGTGTATGTTTCATAAATATGTTTAGAAAATATTTTGGCCATTCTTCTGTGAAATTTAACTGCATTAATATATCAAAACATTTTTTTTTGTTTTAAAGATAAGTCAGTGATATTTAATGATATTATGAAAATGATAAGCATTAAGAGATTTTATAAGTGGCCATGATTTAAAATGATATTAGTTTGAGAAGTTATTACTAGATGTACATTCTAAATATATAACTTCTCTTTGCCTAAATATATGCAATGAATGAGCAATATACTGCCATTCCAATGAAGTGTGGACTACTTGAATGAAATGCATCTAATTTTAAAAGTTCAAAATAAAATTTTCTGTAATTGTCAGATTACTGACATTAACAACTTTATTTTGTATTACTATTGTTATTATTGTAATGTTGAAAATTTTGGTATGCAACATCTTGAGAAAATGTAATATGTAAAATAACTATATGCAAAAATATATATAAGATATGCTTAAAATCTGAATAAAGTTCACAATTTTTGTCTAGTGCATTTTCAACTAAGTTATATTAGTCATAGGCATGGTGTCTGATGGTTCTCTAATGAAGCCAGCAATCTTCTCCCTTATGTTAGATGCCATGATTAGGACTAATATAAATTAGTTGAAAATGCACTAGGCAGAAATTGTGAACTTTATTCAGATTTTCAGCATATCTTGTATATGTTTTTGCATATAGTTATTTTCTATATTATTATTGTTATTACTTTTTTTAAAAAACTACTAGAATATAGAAACAGTGCTGATGCTATATACAGGTGTATATTAGCATTTGAAGTGAAAATATATCTATTTTAAAAAATTTAGAAAATTGATATGCAAAATATTTTCAAAATTAAAAAAAAAAAACATATTAAGGTAGTAGATGGTATTAAATACTATATAGCACAATGCAGCAGTAAAACATATTAATACAGGATAACTCTGTAGATGACATTAAGCATTGTATATTGTTTTTAACAAATTATGCACTGTTTTCAATTGACACTTTCACAAATATAAATATGTAGCACATTGTTAAATGCACATATAGTATTGTATAGATGAGTATAAAACCTGTGATACAAATTTTGATTAAAAAAAAGAATACAAAGTTAGAAAACATATAAACAAATAAAAAAGGAATTTGTGTCAATTATTGAGATTGAATTAAAAGATGAAATATGCCTTCACATGACATAGAATATTATTTTCAATTAATGCAGAAATATGACCAATAGTGTGAAAAACTGCTAATGTTTTAGGCTTGTAAAATTTAAATGATTGAGTACAGTCCCGTATAAAAAATGGAAAAAGAATAAACAAAAATATTAATTAACTTGATTATAAATATTAATAATAATTAATGATTAATCATGCTAAAACATATCTTTTATTTATTTTTTATTTAAGTATATATGCTTGAAAGTGAAAATTATCATAGTGGTACTGACCAAAATAAAAGCATGACAATTTTCTCTGAGTTTTTTTATTTCCGTTTTAAATTTATATTTTTATTATTTGTAAATAAGTTTTTTAAAAAAAATGTGAAGAAAAAACATTATAATTAAAAGCATATATTTAAAAAAAACTACTATAATTAAAACCATGTAAATAAAAATGTTTAGATTGCTTTAGATAATCATATTCACTCCTATAAAATAAGAAAGACAAAAAAATGATGAAGAAAAAACTTTTTTAAAAACCATTTATAAATTTCATAAGCATATTAACTAAATATTACCGAAATCACACTTTTTTTTATTTCCCTGTAATATCCTATAAACACAATTTATCCAAACCACTTTGAACACTTTTTAACAAAACTCTTTATTTGTACATATAAAAAAACTAAAAACAACATAAAATATATTTTAAAAAAAACTAATAAAACTGCTATAAATAATCAAACCCAAATAAAACAGTTAATATAAAATAACTGTTTTAGTTTTTTTTATATATATATTTTTAATGGTATTATTATATAGTTGTGTATCTTATTTTATTTTGTTCATTATATCATAGCTCTGAAGAAGACTACAGGACAGTTGAAATGTAAGGTGTGTGTGTATATATATACAAATAAAGAGTTTTACTAAAAAGTGTTTGAAGTGGTTTGGATAAATCATATTAAATAAACAGTATTTGCATCAAAATTATATATTTTTTCTTTTAACAAACACCTATACCCTCAAATTAAAGATAAATTATCAAGTACAATCAAAAACTTTCTAATATTATATTTTCTATTGTTAAATCACATATTATCTATGAAAACTTAGAATATCAGAACCCTGTGGACATCCAATAAGTAAGAATTATTCTAAGAATGAAAAATCATGCAAACGTGTCATTTTTAATCTTATGAGATATACTGGATGAACATTGGAAAGTAAAATACTTGTGACTTCATCTGTTCAATAATTAATCCAATGTTTGGAAATGATACAGGATTTTTTGATAGGCCAAATGGACTTATCAGTAATGCAACATTGGTAACAAATAGTTTCAAAGCAAAAATTTTTAATACTACAAAAATTTCTACATTAATTACTGCAGAAGAGGTAGAACAGATTTATAATAAATTTAAAGCTTTGATTGTATATATGTGTGGAGATGATAATCTGGCTCAACTGACAATTGCTGGTTTAGCACAAAATATGTATATTGATGACTATTTATCTTTTCAACATGTGTGTGATCAAGTATATCTGTGGTATGAGATAGAATGGATGGTTCAGGATCATGTAAAAATCTGAGTTCAAACTCCCTGTATATTGCATATAGAAGTGCAGGTATAAAAAAGCCTGTACTGTAGAAAAAATTTATATTTCAAAATAAATTTGAAATTAACTTTTGATCTCATAAAAACAGTACTGCAATTGGAGGAAATTAGAATGTTAATATTGGAAGAAATAATGAATAATGAGAATACGTTTTAGGCAAATATGAGTTTAAAAAAAGAAATCATCCTAGGAATGACTTTTAGAAATTGCATTAAAATATATGTTCATCTGGGGTGCAGAATTCCAGCAGATGAAATACAAAAAATATACATGGATATTAAATGACAAAATGATAACTTCAAAATTAGAATACTATTGAATGGAAGAACACCAATATCAGATACATTTTCTAGTGGCTGTCATTAATTTAAATTATTGCTTATTAACTCAAATTATATCAACAAAGCTCAAAAAAATTAAATAAAACTTACTTTCAGAAATTTGATCTGATCAAGATAGTAGAGATAGAACTAAATGTAAAATAGAAATATTGATAACAAAAGAAAACTGAATTCAAAAATCAAAACAAGAGTTTAAAGAAAGCTGTTATTAAATATATACTAAAAGAAAAAAAAATAGATTATGCAAAAAGTAAAAAAAAATAAACTAGTACAGAAAAGTGAACATTGAAAAATAAAAAAATTCAAAGATTGAAAAGTAGCATATTTTAAAACATAGTGAGGTAAAGAAGGGAGTAAGAAAGAAGAACCAAAAGGATTGGAAGTTCAATGTACACATACAGAAAAATATCAGATAAAGTATAAATCCAAAGAAATATGCAAGATGATAAAAACCATAACAGATAATATCAGCTAAAACAAAATAATAGATGATCATTATAAATAAAATTTTGATGAGAGTACTATGAATTATATAATAAAAAATCTTCTGGAAAAATATGAAAAAATGGATTAAATATTTACTGAAATTGCATCACCATCTTAATATAGTAAGCACAGTATTTTTATGAATATTAAAAAGCAAAAGGTAGAATAATTCAGAAATTATGATAAAATATAGGGGAAATTATTTATTACAAAAAATTTATAGATAGTTAAATATTGCCCAGAGTCAAGATACTGGTGATGTATACACTAAAACAAATTATTATTTGTACCAAAATGTGAACATTATAAGACCATCATCATAATTAGCATTTCAGGCAAAATTTTAATGAATGGCTTAAATAAAAAATTAGAAATTCAAACAAAAAAACATTTAGCAGATAAACAAAATGGAATTAGAAAAAATATTATTACTATATAATGGATATTATTAATTCACTTTATTGTTAAAAAAAAAAAAAAAGTAATAAGTATATTGTTGGCTTCAGATTTTCTTTGAAAATTTTGATCAAAGGATGACTCTGGAAGCTGTAAAATTATATTGGTGGATAATAAATTAATTAATATTCCAAAGAATATATTAATTTAAAATAAAATCATGAGAATATATGGTGAAATTAGAAGCTAATTTAAATTTGTAAAAGAGTAAAAGAATAACTCCAAATTCATTAACACTTTCATGATATATCTTGTAAGAGTAATAGACAACATAAAAACAATATTAGAAAAAAAGTGAAATTGTTAATATTCATTACTTATATAACATAGTAATCATTGAAAAAGTTGAAAAAATATTGAAATAAACAGAGATGTAAAACAGAAAGCAAAGATGAGGAAATTAAATATAAATATGACAAAAAAATTAGAGCAATTGTCTTTGTGAAAAGATAAAATGATGAAAAAAAATTAAAAATGAAAGAATTGAACTTGACAATGTAGATTGCCAAAAAATATCTACAAACCATGGACAACATTTGATGATATAACAATATTGTAAGACAAACAAACTCGATGGGTTGTGCATATTTATTATTGTGTTATATGCAGAGCTCACAAAATAAGCTCTTAACAAACTTTTCAGAATATTCCCAATCCCAGACTGGTTTCTGCTACTGAAATTCTCAGTGAGGTGCTAGGATATTCAAGTATTAGATTAAAAATACCAAGACTAGCCCAGTACTTTATGTAATGTATAACTATTAAGTTATATGCTAGTAGCAGAAACTGGTCTGGGATTGGGGATATTTTGGAAAGCTTGTTAAGAGCTTATTTTGTGAGCTCTATATATAACATTTGTAAATACAAGCTCATTAAATTAGGTCATGTGGCATCTGACTTGATTTTTTTGTAATTATTGTGTTATATGATTATGAAACATGGATAATACAAAAGCTTTTTAGTAATAATCAGTATTTAAGAGAAATTATACAGAAAGTTAATGAGAAATGTGTGAATGCAAAAAAAATGTCTTCAGTGATAATTCTATAAAACAATGACTAATAAAATTTTATTTAAAAAAGTTATAAAGTTATAATTGTTGGCCATATTTATTAAATGTCTGGTAATCAAAAAGTAATTGTTTGGAATTACACAATGCACTAATAAAAAAA
This sequence comes from Epiperipatus broadwayi, assembly GCA_028023455.1. Taxonomy (NCBI): domain Eukaryota; kingdom Metazoa; phylum Onychophora; class Udeonychophora; order Euonychophora; family Peripatidae; genus Epiperipatus; species Epiperipatus broadwayi. Next base: position 6,588,912 of record JAQFVV010006252.1, read on the forward strand.
AATTATATAATAACAGTATATAACACTGAAGAATGATATAGAGATAATTTGTATTTTTCAGCATTTTTCAAAAATTAGGTAAGATTGAAGAGAATCAGTTAAGAAAGTATGGATTCTTATCACATGTTTAAGAATAAAACTAAAGATGCTTTTAAAAATTTTTAATACTCATTTTTGACAAGAAATTTTCATCTTAATAAAGTAAGAGATTTAATGCAAAATAGGTTACAAAAATGGTATGCAATGGAAAATTACTGTCAATGATAATCAAATGTTTTCATTTGAATATAGTATCATATTGCCTACTTACCCAAATTGTCTTTTAGCAAGAATTTATATTAACTGCAAAATTTGATTTCTTAGAAAAAATTATTTGCTATAATGCTACATTTTTCATAACATCAACACATCTTAGAAAAATTACATTGCTACTAATAATTTTTTTAAAACACTGTAATATATTTAAGTTTATATAAAAAAACTAATAGTGTCATAATGTGTAGGTTTGCATGACCTGAGTTTAAATCGTGAGTTGGATTTAAAATTTTTTCAAGTAGCTAAAAATTCTCAAGCAATTTCAAAATTTTTTAAAGTAAGAAGTCTGTAGCCAACTGAACTATTTATTCAAAATTGATTGATAGATGAGTTTCCAGCTATTCTTAATTAAAGATTCATCTTCAAATTTTACAGTTATAAAAATTATATAGTTATTAAGTATCTGGTATCACAAACTGCTGAAAAATTAATTATATATCAGTTAATAAAGTAGCTATTTTTAAGATTTCATAAAATAAATTTTTAAAAATGTTAATTTACAATATTAATTAAAAATAAAACTATTCTTGTTAATCATTGGTTACATAATTTTTGCCCAATTTTTTAACATGTTTGAAATAGATCAGTTTATGAGATTTCAAACATGTATAAAAACTATTTCTTTTATTGGTCTATGATAGCAGTTACATGTTTTTAATGTGTAAACAGATATCCAATAGCTATTTTTTACTCTTCCTCAAATATACCAAGTAATAACATTAGAAAAATCTTCAGGTCATACCAATCAATAATTTTGACTTTTTTATATATAATTGATAAAAGATATAAGCATTTATTCCATTTATATTTATTATTATAATAAAAATTGCAATAGAAGCTTGCCTTGTTTTTTATTAGACAAATAATTTGTGCATCTGATATCTAAACTATCCACTCTAATATTTTATTAATTGCAATCAGATATCATCTGCAATTCTTCAGTTTTAACATCAATACTCATAACTTAATTTTATTTTTAATTTTTTTATCTGTAGCAAGGTCTACTGGTTTACCTTGGTCATATCATCAGATTCTCAAGTTTCCAAGTTGATATTATTATCTTATATATCTTAAAAATCTTTTTTCTTGTCATTATTTAATTCATTATCTCAAATTTATTTATACCACTCTTCAAATCTAAGATCCAAAAAGTTCATTTTTGAAGCACTACCATCCCATAGTATTTTTTATAAATACCTAACATCTAAAGTAGAAAAAAATATAAATTTGTTACATAAATATTATGTGCTAGTATTAGGTACTATCATCATAAATATATTAAAAAGTAAGCTATGCAGAATATCACTTATAAGTAATTCTCTGAATCTAACAATATTAAGTAGACAGGTGTACACAAATCCATTATAAGTTTTAAATTAATATCTGGATTAAATTATGTGCCAATATGAGATACCAATAAGTATCAGATACTGGTTAAAAAGGAAAAGAATGAAAAAAAACTTCCTGACCATAAAATATTTTAATTTGCAGTAAGGTGCAAGCAAGCTCTATCTCTAATGGAAATAGTGAACCCAATGATGAGGGGAATATTATATACCTAAACACCTGAGCTTTTGGCTCGTTTTCAATGAAATAACAGACTAGTCTGTATATTTATTTTTATATTATACAATGATATTCTATGTAATCTGCATTTTTATTACTTTCTATAAATTATTTATTTTCAAAATATCAGACTTAAAGACTCCAGAAGCCAGGAATTTCTATTGTTTCTGCTGAGTATTGTTAAAAAAAAAATTCCAAGGTGAAGATAAAATATACATTACTAAAATTATTGCTTTGCAAGCAATTTTCTATTAACTAGATTTTATCTTGAAAACAAAGACTCATTTATCAAAAGGCTGAAAGATTAAATGAAATATGATTGATTTTATTTAATGTAATTTTAGATTATGTTGATATGTTTAGGTTAATATATAACTGGATTTATTTCTTTAAAAGATCATTGTATATAGATAAAACTTAGATTTAATACCTGTAGAAAGATGATGCAATTTTATTCCAGGAGATTGGAAAAAAGAAAAATTTCTTTGAGCTCACACCCCTTCCTCATTAATAATGGTGATTGCACTATGTTATAACCAATTTTTCATATTAAATACATTAACTCTTAACTGACTATCCTGGATTCTTATTTATTGGCCAAATTGAATAGTTTAAATTTTTTTTCAAAAGGTCTTAGGTATCTGAAAGAATTTTTATAACTTTACTCAGATTTGAACCCTATGACATGAGCATAGCATATGAGAAGACTAACTACTGCACTCCAATTCTCTGAAAAAGTTGTACTTGTTTAGTTAACAGTATTTCTGTACAAAAGACAAGTCCTGAAATTTCAATGCATATAACATAAGATCAGAGATTTATTAACCCAGTTAAACATTCCTTCATTTTAAAATAAATGAGTATATATCTATACCAACATCTCCCTTCAATTAATAAAAGTTGATTATTTTCTCATTTTATGTCAATTCTTTATATGTTATTATAAAAAGTAATTAAATGGTTACTTCCTCTAAAAGTTGTGTGACATTTAAGTACCAGAAGTCATAGGTTGAGTATTGTCCTGACAATTTTTAACTCTCAAATTAATCAAACTACCACTAAGAGATTTTATGATGTATACACACTAGAAATAACAGGTTAAGTGTTGAGCCAGAAACCTTTAATTACCTAATCTGTCATTCTACTACTGCAATAAATTAGACAGGAATATATGTCATTGCAATATGATGGACGACATGATTTTTTAATATATGTAGTTTAGAAAAATTGAAATTATTCACCCAAAGATGAAAACAGAGATAATGTTTGTAAAATAATAATTATTATTATTGTTTTGAAATATTTTTGAAAGTAAAATTGTGTTGCCAAACTGAATACAGATAGTAATAACGTGTTTGAACTATTATATAATTATATTATCTAACTTCAGGGCTTTCAATTTATTTTTTTCTGCCTTTAAGCTGAAAATGAAATTCTTATCTAAACTGCTACTCCAGGGGTAAAAAAGCCAAATATAAAATTATTATTATTATTATTTTTGTAGTCATAAAAAATTAAGTAGAAATAATATAAAACGGGGGTGAGAGATGAAATTAAATTTTGAATATCTAAGGCCTCGTTAAGACTTTTATTGTAATTCAAAATGTTGAGAGTAATTGTTTAAAAGAAGTTAAATAATGACAAATTGCTATTGATTTGTGTTCAAATTTATTATTAGTCATTGTGTTCATAAACTTATTTGCCAACATTTTTGAGCTAAGTAAATTTGATGTTTTTTATTAACATAAGTAGATATTTTCCCCGAGATAGTTATTTCATAGATAATTTTAAATCCATCCAATATTATTTTTCCATATGTCATAGCAATATTATTGGTAAGTGGATAAATAGTTATGTTAGCAAGAGAAGAAAAACCCCAAACATTCAGCACCTAATAATTGGCAAGAATACAAGTTTTTCCCTTTATTTTATTTCCTCTATGAGGGACAGTTTGAGAGGTCTTTTTTCTGAAACAGACTATTTAAAAGCTGCTTAACCTTTACTTTACTATTATTTAGTTCTCCTAAACTGCTTTTTAAACAAAATACATGCAATATGTATATATAAATGATGAATTATGTAATATAGTTATGAACATACATGTATATTTATATGTGTGTAATACACATATCTTTATATGAGTATAAATTTTCAGATGAACACAAGAAAGGGTTTTATAACAGCCTGACATTTGTTTAAATTGGATACCATTAATTATTTTAACTCCAGCCAAATAAATTAACATTACTTATATTAGAATATTATGTTTTGAAAAAAATCTGTGTTACATAATTTAGTCCTGATAACTAATTAATGTAATGTCTTTACAAATATTTTTAATTCTCAATATAAATTCTATTATATCAAATTCTTGTAAATAAATTACATTTAAAAAGAAATAAATATAAATTTTCTTGCTACATCAAAATCATTTTCAACCAATATCAGTTCACTGTAGAATGGTCTCTACAAGTTTAATTCAATTTTTAGGACCTATGGTCTTTTTTTTTTTTCATCATATAAGAAAACTTTCTTATTTTATCCATCTATCTCACATGATTTTTACAATCTCATGAGATCTAGTTTGAGACTTTTTCATCTATTATCATATATTTTAACCATATGATTACCTAAGCTCCATTTCATTCTCTTAAATTGTTTCAATGGTGTCAGTAATACCTGCTTGTTCTCTCACACAAGTGGTTGTTTTATCCCTTCTTATTATGTCTAATGAACACCTCTCTATATTTTGTTGAGTCATCTCATTCTCTATGTTGCTCTTCTTTTAAATGTCCAATCTCAGATCCAGTTTCATAAGTAAAAACTAGAAAATTACATCTTTTCAAACATTTTTCAAACATATAGGTATGTTTACTTTCAATATTAAATTATTTCTATCCAAATAAATTTATCAACTTTTAATTCAATAATTAATTTCATCTATTATGTTTTGTTCTGTATAAATAATCTGACCAAGATATTTGTAGTTGTTAATTTTTTTTTTAATTCATCATTATTAACAATCTTTATTTTCTTTTGAAAAAAAATCCATTGAATATGACTGTAATATTTTTAGCATTTATTTTTAGTGCTATTGTTGTTTTTTTGCCTGATAACTTTCACAGCATTTGCTGAAGCTTTGAAGTATTATTGAAAACAACCACATCATCTACAAAATCTAGATAACTTAAATAATCTCCATTTATTTCCTTCACTTTTTTTAATCCAAAAATTTTTTTTTGTAAACTGCTATGAAAATTTTAGGACTTATGTAATTATTCTGTGATATACTCTTAACAATGCTAATTTTTTTAGTATTACTATGTATTCTAATCATTGTTGTTGGATTTTGATAAATATTTTTAGAATATGACAATATCCCAGGTCTATATCTTGATGATCCAACACTTTAATCACTGAACAAGAATCAAACACCTTTTCATAATCTACAAGTCCAAATCACAATATTAACTAATATTCATTGCTTTTTTTCTATAACTTTATACAACCCTTGGGTTTCATTTATGTGCTAAAACTACATTTAAATGCAGTTTTTTTTTTGTTTGGTTAAAATCCAAAGTTTGCTGTAGATATGTAATTATTTTGTTAAAAATTTTGTACTGAATTGATAAAAGACTAATAGGACAGTAATTTCTAATATCTATCACCTTTCTTAAGTATAAATATTACTACTACATTCTTTCAATCATCTGACAGATCTTTATCATTTAGACATTTGATATATAATTTTGTGAAGATTTTTATTTTATTTCTTCACTTGCCTTTTTTTAGATATTAATTATAATCTATTATTTCTTGGAGCTTTTCTCTCATGATATTTTTCTTTCATTTTTATTGCTATATAATTCTTTATAGAACTCTTCCCAACATTTCATAATGCCATCTTACTTTTTAGTTATGCTTCCATCTTTTTTGCCTTATTGAAAAAATAAATTTCCTATTAAGATCAAAATGTTGTTTTATACTTTTAGGACTTCTTTTCTATGATTTTCTTATTAGTTTATAATTATATTTTTTTATATTATTATTAACCCTTTTTTGCACCATTTTACAAAATTCTAGATATTAATTTCTTCTTAATCAATCATTTTTATATTCAATTCTTCTTAATTGATCATTTTTATATATTTTCATATTGCTTCTTTTCTTCATAAATTGTCTTGTCTCACTAGTCAATTATTTCTTTTTTGTGCTAGTTATCTTGGCTGCAATTTGATGCAGTTCTTAATAGTGTACCAGTTATCTTACTATTGATTTCATTTCATCTTGAATCATTTTTAGTGGTTTGCAAGTTTTAATTTAAACTCATTGCAATGTTTCTAAAGATTAAGAATATCAATTGTGAATACTGTTATTCTTAATAATAATTTTCAATTCTCTAGTTTTGCATTAACATTCATTTTACATCTTATTAATTGATGATCATCTACCATGTTTAATCTATTAAGAACATTACAATCTTGAAATCTATATTTTCTGTTTGTCAAAATATAATTCAATTTTGCTATTGGATGATTCCATATTCATTTTTAATTAGCAATTTTTAAATATATATATATATATATACAGCTGTTTTTCTTTTTAAGTTTGTGTATTATCTAATTTCTATCATCATATCCAAATTTACCCAGAGCAGTTTCATCTTTTAATCATTTACCAATACCGGCTTTAAAATTGTACATGACAATTTGAAAATGTTATTTGTTAATTAAAATATTTTCTTAATTCCTTTTGTGTACAAAATATGATAGAATTAACTTTTTTAATCTTCAGAAATATATATCAATTTTGTTTCATTTATAGTATTTTTATATAACAAATTAATAATTCAATTTGAATTTTTCATTAGAATTTAAATATCTTAATCAAATATACTTTTTATTTAAATAATTTGTTTTAAAATAACATTGATAATATTATTTATTTGCTTAATTATAAATTATTCTAGACTATACTAATATTTACATAAGTAACTTGAAGTGTGCATTTATCCTTTTTTATAAAAATTAAATATATGTGCTACACACATTTTTTCACATCCATTATGTCTGTGTAGAAGATATTCCTATTTCATAATTTTTTCCATTCTCATACAAGAAGAGAGAAATGAAATACACTACTGAGAATTAATATTTTTCCTATATAAGAAAAAAGGAATTATTATATCAAAATCACTTTTTTCATGTTAATTTATGATAGAATGATCAGACTTTAGGCCTAAAGATTTTTAGTTCAGGTTTAATCTTTCAAACATCATGTGACTTCTTGAAAACAAATTACAATAATTGCTCATTTTATGTTTCAATATCTTCTTTGATTTTGTTATTATTCTTGAGATGAGTTTAGAAGTACAATGTCTCATTGTCATAATGATATACTCTTGTCAATTCTATGGCAAATGGCTTATGAAAGAGCAATTTGATGAGATAATATCAAGTTGAAAAGATTTTGTAATTGTTTTACTATTTATAAAGGTGCTTTTATTCATGGCAGATCATTTTTATTTTTATGATGAGTCTAATTAAGATAATCATTATTAAAATCTGATGAAATTCTAATATAAAATAAAAACAAATACTTTAAATTTTAAATAAAACTAAAAAGTGATCTGTTAATTAACAATTTTTGAAGAAAGGCTCATTCATCACAACAAATTATTTTCAGGAAAACAGCAAAATTACTATAGTCATTACAAATGGGGCCTACATTTTTAAGATAATATTATTTGTGTCAACAGTATAATAAAGCTGTGAATCATAGTATCAAAAATTTTTACTATATATATAAAGTCAACATATATGTAATGCATAAACAATAATCATTTCAAAAACTTTTACTATATATATAAAGTCAACATATATATATATATATATAATGCATAAACAATAATCATTTCACCTGTTTCTAACCATGCTGTTTTGTAAAATTTGACATTCATGATTATCAGAAATTGCTTTTAACATACCTTTTAAACACAAACACATATGAGTGTGTGGATATTGATGGAATAGATAATTTACATAATAGTTTTAAATTTACATACTCAGGTAAAGAACTAAAGCAGTACTGAAAATGCTAATCAATAAAATTAACTATTATAAAGCAAAGTAACTACTGCATGTCATTACAAAATAATATCAATGTAATAGTAATGTTTAAAGTGTATTTTACAATAGTACAATACAAGCTATAAAAACTTGCATAGTTTACTAAAAAATATTACATTATTGAATAATACTAACTTGTGTTATTTAATAAAAAATATAACAAAATAATGAACCCATAATTTGTTAGTAATTTCTTCATGAACAACACAAATTAAATTATAATTTATTAAAAAAATAGCACAAACTAATGACTTTTTAAAAAAATCAAACATTTTTACTGGTGATAATTAACATAGTTCATTAAAAATTATTAATAAAAATACAGCTTCATTATTATGTATTATTTTTTATTAAATTACACAAATATGTATTATTTAGTAAAATATGCAAGCTTTTATAGTTTGTATATATATTATAAAACTACACATTATATTTTACAATTGTATTTGATCTAATGAGGTCTTTTTTTCTGATAAGTAACATGCAGTGTTTAATTGTAAAATTTTGCAATAATCTGATGTCTGCTCATGTAAATATTAGTAATATGTATTCATTTCAAATCGAGATTGACAATTTGAATTTACACCAAAAATGATTAGTTTTGAAAGCAATGTTTTGGTTTAAAAATTCTAACATATAGTAAAAAATTGTTTTTTTAACTACAAATTATAATAAATAGAAAAAATTGTGTGATTTTTTAATTGATTTATCAATTAGCATTTTTAATATGGCTTTCGTAGCTTTACCTGATATGTAAAACTCTAATCACTTATTCAAAGCATTTAATCCATCAATATTAGTCTGTATATATATATATACGTATTTATGTCGTAAAAATATGTAACTCACACCTATATAAAAAAATAAAGTAAAAGTAAAAAAAATATATAGAAAATTAATTTTTTAATATTTTATTTACAATTTTTTGGAATTATGGATAACTAAAACTATGAATATAAAGCAATATATATAAAAGTAAATACTTAGATAAAAAATTGAAAATTGCCATATATATATACTGTAACTATGTAATGTATAATAATAATATATTAAATTAAAAATTATAAGTGTTTAATAATAAAAAATTTTATTCTCAGCACAATTAACTAAGTTTAAAAAATCATTTAATTTTAAAATATGTACTTAAAAATTGTTTACAATCATAGTAGAATTATTATTATTTCCCATCTTCTCTATATTCAGTAAGACATTGTAAAATTTTTGTGTGTGCTTTTATTTTCAATAAAAAGGGGGAAAGTTTTCAATTTTTTTTCTAAAAACCAATATAGCCACTTGTTTATAAATATATAATGTGACTTTTAATAATTTATGTAGTATTAGTTGATCACAACACCAGTTTGTGATAAGATTAGTTTTAAATATAATTTCTGACATTACTCTGATTGTAGCAAAAGCACCATATTATTACATTACTTCATTTTTTTATACGTCACTCTTGAATTGTCATATGGTTCTAGTTTTAATATTCATAAAATGTGAGAATCAGCAGAAAATTTTTTATGAAGTCTATAATTTTTTAATTGCAGTTGGTATTAATTTGTAATGAATAAAAATAGATTGAGTTGAAAGGGAAAAGTATATTTCAAGTAATTCTCAGAAACAATATATTTTTTATAGACAATAGAGATTTGACTGTATTTTTATATTGGACTATTTCCATCATCTAATATGTGTGTTGAATGTCTTTAGAAAAGTTTAATTTTATTTAAATATTCCAAATGCATTCAACTGTTTGTAATATCACAGCAAACTGGTTAGTATATTGCTGTGTTATTACTAACAGTTAGTGCATATACTAACCTGTTTGCCATGATATTATTAACAGTTGTTTGCTGTGATGTTACTAACAGTTGGTGCATATGCTAACCTGTTTGCTGTGCTATTACTAACAGTTTGAATGCATTTGAAATATTTAAATAAAATTAAACTTTTCTAAAAACATTCAACACACATATTAGATGATGTAAATAGTTCAATATAGAAATACAGCTAGAAGACTATCATCACAAACCTTCAGAAAAACACAATAGAGATTTGAACTTAGGATTTTTAGTCTATATTCATCTTTCACTCCATTTCAAACAACTGATACACATGACCACACATATGTAAAAAAGATCTCCAATATACATATTTTGTGTAGAATGAGCATTCATCAGTTGGGCCAGTTCATACTCTTTCACACATATATATAATCACTTTGCAGCTCATATTAAGATAGAAATTCTGTAAATTTTAATGGACAGGTTTCAATCTTCTTACTCTTCCAACAATTCATCCATCCATTTTATTAAAAAACTAATTGTGGAATACCTAAAGCCCTTGGTGGATTTAATATTATAGTCATGACCATAGAGACATTATGTCAATCTAACCTTCATATTATCAGACCATTATACATTTATTTATAGTAATAGGAGAGGGATGGACTAGACTTATAATATGATGTAACCTATTTCCAAGGCAATATATAATTAAGTTATTCATTCAGAATACTCTTACTATAGTAAATAGAGGGATTTGAACTTAGGATTTATAATCTATATTTATCCTGTTTATTAAAGTTTAAGGAATTTCTATCTTAATATAAGCTCAGCACTGATTGTATATATGTGTAAGAGATTATGATTTGGCCCAACTTCTGAGTGCTGATTCTGCATGAAATACACATATTGGGAATCACTTATATTTTTCACATATGTGTGGTCATGTGTATTGGTTGTTTGAGATTGAATAACAGATGGATATAGACTAAAAATCCTAAGTTCAAATTCCTCTATTTACTATATACTGAATGAATAGGTAAATTAAATATATTTTTTAGTTTAGTGCCAATCAATAATATCTACATTTAGATTCGAAAAGCCAAAAGAATAAGTTATGAAATATGTTTTAAGAAAAATTATTCTACTGATAAAGAATGGGGATATGAACTGAACCAAAAAAAATTCCATTGGGTTATCATTACTTATAAATAAAGTATTTTGGAATAGAGTAATTAATCAGTTGCTTTAAAAAGTTAATTAAGCATTGGTTCAGATAAATGTTAGAAGTTGAGTACTTTAAAATTAAGAATGAAAATTTTCTGTATTCATTAAAATAAGCTAATTAGATTATTTTACACACGATAATTTAACAATTCATTCATAAAAAAGATTATAAAATTTTATTTTTCATTATAATTTTAATTGAAATTAAGAGTATGTTATTGTACAGAAATATTTTTATGATTATTTTGTTTTTTAATGGGTTTTTTTTAACATTAAATATTAATAATTGCAAATAATTTAGTTTGACTTGTCTTAGTATTTTTTTAAAAAACCTGATCCTAAATGTGTGGCCAAGATTTTATTTTTATTTTAGAGACCCACTAACATGCTTTTTTTAAAATTATATAATGACAAATTTAACTAATAAGTGAACTATTTTATATATTCCTATGAGAAACAAATTTAAAGATATTGAGAGGATTTTCTAAAATTGCAAAATTTTTATTGTTATAATAAGAAAACAATTTTTTTTTAAATTAAATTTTATATTTTTTATACATTTCAGTGATGTAAAGAGCTTTTTAAAATTTATAAAGCATCTCTGAATATCACAAGAGTTTGAAAACTTTGTCTAAAAAAAAACAAAACACACTGCCTGGTTATAATTCTCTGATGCCTAATTAACCTCTTTTAGGGAAAAAAAAACTTAACATAAAAAAATCTTATTATTTCCTCATAGACTTTTCTTGCTTCTTTTCTAACATGTCCAATTGCAATATTTATGATTTTGTTTAAGCATGAGTTATTGAAATTTTTGCACATGTATTTTTTAAATAAACTACCATTCATTTATATAAAGCATTTCCAATCAAATGCTAGACTTGTATTAGTTTTAAGCTTATGAGAAATTTTATTTCATTAAATTCTTGATTTTGTCTTCCATTTTGTTTACCTGGCTGGTTTAGCATTGATATCTTCACATAAACTTCAACATACTGTGACTGTTTAATAAAGTTTAGGTTTTGCTTTATTTTTTATTTATGTATAAAATGATTTGCCAAAAAGCAAATTTGAAGACACTTAATATTTTCATAAGAAGACTATTATAAAAAATAACTTCAACAGTTGTTTACAAGAAAATTCTAAAATAAAAATACTTTTTTTAAAAAAATACATCATACTTTATCATTATTTAATGATGTAACATTAAAATGAATACTGTGAAGGCACAAGAAGATTTTAGTTTATTTTTATTACAAGCAGTGTTTCAAATTCTAAAATATTTTTTCATTAAATAAATATTTTTTAATGAATTAAAATTACTGAAATGTTTATAACTATGCAATTACCTAATTGCAAAATCCTATACTTTAAATCATTTTAGAACTACTACAAATTTTGTGTAAGATGTTTCTGATTTTGAAGAAATGTAATTGTTATTGTTGAAAAAATAACTGAACTAAAACAATAATAATATTTTAAATTCATAATTAAAAGTAAATTTTTCATTTTGTTAATTATTTAAATAACAATTCACTTCCAATTTGACAAAAACAAAGGAGAAATAATAAACTCAAAAACATTTTAATAGAAGTTGTCAAATAAGTTTTATATTATTTTTCAATAATAAATTAAATTTTTGTTTTCTTTGACACTTAATATATGTTTTTATAATACTATGCATTAATTAAAATAAATTTATTTAAAAATGGTTACCTTTTTAAAGAGAAAATGAAAAAGTATGGAACATATCTAGTTTATTAATAAAATATGTATATAATGAATATTAAACATTTTAAAATAAATTATAAATTGATAAAACATACGTTACAAGTTCATTTATATATATATTATATTTGTATTCTTTTTTATCTTATAAATAAACTCAATAGTATTTCTCAATTTATATCAGTTACAGAATCACAGTTAAAAATTTAACATTATTCTGTAATTAACTCATTAGTGACGATTTTGGTTATTTTTTGCTTTTATCATATTCGATTGTAATATTGCATATTCACGAAAGTTACTGAATGAAATGTTTTTCTTTTACATTCTATTTTTAAAATGGAAACAAACTTTAATTGAGATATTGTAAAAGAATAAATGTATGTCTTAAAATTCAAAATTAAACTTATTATTTTTAAATTTTATACAAAATTTCTTTACCATTATTTTTGATGGCAATTCTTGATAGCTAATAAAATTAATTTCCGCTTTATTGTAACTTACTACAACTTATCTTTTTAAAAACAAATAATTTCAAATAAAATGTAATTATAATCACATAGTTTTTTTGATTTATAATAAACATTTTACAAATATGTTGCATAAATAAACTGAAATATGTAAATAAATGATTAAAAATATAAAATTTTTTTTTGGGAAATATTAAAAGAATTAAGCATTTTCTAAAATGCCAGAAGCCAAATAATCTACCAATCAGTCAAGTTGCCAGTTTTTTGTATTATGATACAGCCAATCAGGGCATTCCCAGACTGCTTTCAGATTTATATTTAAATATTTATATGAAGTCTGTATGATATTGTTATTTTCACATTTTTCTAAATTTTATAATTTTAGTTCTGATTTCTATGCAGAAAATAATGTATACCATTAAACTAACATTATAGATTAGCACAAAACAGCAAAGAAAAACCAAAGCAATAGTAGTGCCAAGATAATGTTCCTAAAGAAATTTTTAAAAACCTATATTGACTATGTTATACATGAAATACAAGTTCACTAATAAATAAATTAACAAACTTCTTTGCTGTGGTTATGTCATAGCTTACCATCACACTTCAAAATTTTAATTTCATAATGAGTTTCTACATAATGTAACAATTTACATACAGCCAAGTATTATTAATTTGTTATTCATCATCATCATCATAATTAGCAGTCATATTTAAATAAGCATGGTTATTTTAACTTTTTTAATTAACAAATGTAGAAAACAACAAAGAATAAAAAGTTAGAGAACAAATAGTAATTGGAGATTATTGCATATGCAATTAAAGAATGAAAATATGGTTGCACTAACATACAATTCTACTGTGATAATGCAAGAAAATGATTAATGCATAAAAGGCTTATAATAGCTGAATCCTGCATTTTGCTAAGAAACTATAGGTAGTAAAATAAATGAAAATGGAGAAAAAAAATGGTTATTTTTTTTGTAAATGTCAGTAATAAAATATTTGTCTTGTTCTTAATGATATTAAGTTATAACTGATTTGTATAAATGATTTCAACATTTGAAACAGTTATCTATAACTATTAATTTTCTCCTGCCCATTGCTCTTCTTGATTTAGTGCAATAGCTCAAAAACCCATAGATTTAACTCCAGATCTCACTCCCAGTGCCCAAGCATCTTATGAACTGTCAAGCAATATATAATTTGATTATTTTACCCAAGAACAATATACTTGCCAATAATTTAATATTTTTTGTTATTTTTCCAAAGACATATTATAGCATACACATATATAACAAAATTATAAAAAAAAAACACTATAGTACAGTAATAGCAATATGAAAGTCATCAAGATTTTTTGAAATATTTTTAGTTCTAAAATTCTCTATATCTCACATTAAGTTGAATTCTTTTGTTTTACTTAATAAAAATAATAATTATATTAAGATGGGTTGGAGCATATTTTATACAACATTTTATATCCACTTATGATGATCATCATTCTGGTCTGATACAATTTATATACTTATTATCCTACACTACAAAAATTATATTATCATGTTATAAAATAAAATTATGAACATTTTTATTGCCAAAATTATTAATAAACTTACAATAATTATTATTTGGAGATTTATTGTGGTGTAGTATGCCTAGGTATCTAGGTTTGAATATAGGCTAAGTATATATTTTTTTCCAACAGTTTGGAATTTTTTTGAATAGCTGGATATACATAAGCCAATTAATCATGTACTATTGGGGAGTTAATAAATATCTAGTTATTTTTAGCTATATAATAAAATAAGCATGGAAAACTAGTGAGACTTTTAATCTTCAGTAATTGAAATGCCTGGAAAGTACTTCATGCAGCCTTACTATTTTTTTATGGAAATACTGTTGTAAATACCTTTGCTTTATAAAGAGCTATTTAAAAACTTTAACTCTCTTTTACTGATTGATAATGTGTTTCTTACAATTTATATTAATATTTTTATAAACAATCTATTTTGCAAGTATTATTAGATTATTTAATCTTTCTACAATGTTATGTTACTGTAATGCTTTCAAATCTAATTATATAATCATATTATCATTAGATGAATTTATAAACTTTTCAATTAGATTTTATTCAGAAAGTCTGATTTACAGTCAGTGTATTGATACTAATCTGACTGATTCAATTTGTCCTGGAAGAACTAAAAAATAGGCTACTCTTAATGTGAAGAACATATTCCTTTTTTCAAATATTATTAGTGTTTTGATTGAATATGTGTAAAAAAAAGTTTAGGCAGTTTATAATCAATTAGAAGATATAAATGTATATGTGATCTGAGGTGATAGAAGAGGTTGTAACCATGTAGTATATATATATATATTCTAACCTATTAAAATTGAAGAGATTCTGAATTCGGACGCTTCCGTATAGCACGGTATAGGACGGGTAACGAACCCGTATATTACCTAATATAGCTCGACGTTTGGTTAGTTATAATAATTCAGCTACAGTGATATGCAGTTCAGACAGAGATAGAATAAAAAAAAAATTATCATTAATAAAATAAATTTAAAAATAAAATTTAGAATAAACTAACATTCTTTCTCTATCCAAAACACATTCTCTGAGCTGTAAGTACTTGCACTGTTCGACAATGATGATGATGATTTCATGTCATTGTTAACATTACTGACTAAAACAAAACATTCATTAATTTGCCAATATGATCTCAATATTTTATTATTATACAATCAGAAGTTTCAATCTCTTTAGCCATGCCACGCTTGTAATATTGATCATAATGAATCAATTCTTAATTTAAGAGTACTTATAATAATGACACTAATCTCAGGGTTCTCTGTTATATTTAATAAAATGCTCGGCAGTATTGTGTTGTCGCATATGACTGACATTCTGGTCGGCTATAGGAAACATTTATCTTATTTAAATTCCATGTGTCTTCATCCACATATCAACTATTATAATATTTAACGAGATGATAATTATATTTAATAACAACGCATAATTTTGAATAATACAGCCATTTTATCCAGAATCTCAGTCGGAATGATGAAAAGACAAGGGTGCTTTTGTGTCCTTCCATTATCCATGACAACACAATAATTGGACTAAGATTTATTACTCAGACACTTCACTTAAAAGTGTACTTAACAATGTGCAACCAAAAGCGACTAGTTTGGGAATAAAGTGATTTTACACACATATAAAATAAAATGTCTTGGTCTGAAGTTTTCAATTCCATAAATAATTCTTATTAAAGTAAACTATAATGAAATATTCTGATCTGCTTACAATTGTCTATCTGGTGTATTGAATTTAAGATTTCATAAATGATTTTGGACTCAAGAAAGTATTGCAAGTATTATGCCAATACACTTTTATTTAGCACACAAGAAAAATGACTCAAAACAACTTGTAACAAGACTATAATTTATTATTAAATTATAACAAGATTATAATTTATTATTACAGTTTAACAAAACTATCCTTTATGATTAACATAATAAACAAACATATATAATTTATTCGATCCCATATGGATAAAACAAAATATAACTAACATTAATTCGTCTATACTTTTAGACCTGGATTCGAACTACTTCTTCATCTTCTTTTTACATTTATGCAAATTGAATATAACAAAATAAATATTATTATCGATACATTAACTCATCCATTTAGTGTATCTTATATGAACGGCTGCTTAACTTTATTAACTAACTATTTGTTTTAAAATAAAAATAATCTGATTCTAGGCAATACGTACCAACGATTTTTATTATCATATCTTTAATTAAATGATAGTATTTATTTAGACAACTTATTATAATTTATGGGTTATTTATCAGAAGTTACACTTATTATTTTAATATTTACCTTAATAACAACTGAAGTTGTTATACACACTGTTTTTCTAAGTATAAGTTATATTGTGAGTGCTACTTAATCATTAACCCGAATTAAACCTAGTATTTGAACCCTCCATTGGCAAATAAAAATTTCTAAATCACGCAATTTTAAACTTACTCTCTCCATTGACTTACGTGTGGATTACCAGCACTATTCCGCCGCACAATCCAGACATTGATCATATATACTAGCACGCTATTTATACTAAATGGATCTTGAGGAATTAACCTCCAATATACCCGTTATCTTGCCATAACTTTCTAAACAAAACACAATATTCAACACCTTCCATGGTGGAATTATCTCTATTTTCTCATGAGGAATATGGAATAACACTGAAGGTCTGTAGAATTAACTACTACATTAAAATAGTTTGGTGGGTCCTTGCCTCTTACTTGGGCATAATAGGAACGCACACCAAATATAATCCTCTCCTGGGATTTTAACGAATGAAATACACTAAATACGATATAAATCACTGATCGTCCTAACTCTGAGAAGCGATCACTTGGGTTATAAACATACCCGAATTCTAGATTTATCTATTCCCCTCATGGAAAATAAAGCTTTTGGGGAGATCATTTTCCATCCCACAAAATAGATACATTACAATTATTACTAATGCGAATATTAATCATATACTGATGCTATATCAGGGCTAGACAAGCAAATACACTAATTACACTAAATTTATATTCTGGGGTATACTTAGATCAACGTCTGAAATCAATGGATAACACAGAATAAACCATAATAATTTTCACCTTTGCCAAAGAAACATTCAACAAGTAATTGGTAGTCTAGTTTCTTGAACTAAATTAAGTGAATGCATTAATAAAGAATAATTGGGAATAAGTTCCGCAATTAACATAGTATAAATTTGTTTCAAACTTTAAATAAGTAATATCCTGTATAGCACTTCTCTTTAATTACTTCTGATAATTTTAACTAGATATTTTACCTATTAAGTATCTGAATTTTTCTTCTTTTACGCATCTAACATATAAATTTATACCCATAATTGCATATCATAAGTAAACACATTTTATAAAAAAAAATTTTCCATGTCAAATATAAATTTAATCTAGAATAATTACAGGAAAACATACCTTTATGATTACAAGGTCATTTAAATATTACTGGACTATACAGCCTTTAACCTGTTGATATAAAAAAAAATACACATAATTTTACAAATTAGTAAAAAAAAAAATCATTACTTAACAAGTGCTTATTATCTCACTATAAAAATGTTTTTCCGTTGGGCAATTTATCTAGATGAAGAACTTGATCCATTCGTAGTTCACGAAGCAATTTTAAAACAAGAAAACACATTTTATTATTTCATTTATATAAAAGTTGCCTCCATTCTGGTGCAATTAATAAATTAGGCAAAGAAAACATAGCAGCGTTGGATATTAACTCTTCCTTGAATTAACTGATATAATTTTGGGATCCAAGAAAACAATACATATTTTAACATGACGAATATTTGACGATCACATATACAATTCTTTTCTTTTTACTATTGGCGATACGTATCATTTTTTTAGCTAGCTGGCTTAGGAATAAAACTAATGCGCGAATTTTCCAAAATATTATTATTATAAGGACTGCAGCTGACTTACGTGGATATGAAGTTTTAACGACTCCAATTGATGTATAATATAACATATTATTTTATAGTTATAATTAAGTCACTAATGTTTGTAGTTTTTATTCCTACTCTAGGAATTGTAATTTGTCTTTAATAAGGAATTCTCCGTAAAATGCACACATACAAATTTTCTGATATTTGCCTTGAGAAAATTTATATTTTCTTTTTAAAAAATATACAGGTGCATAAGTAAATATCCTTAATCATTAATATTATTTTTAGATAATTTTCAGTGAATAAAACATATTTTAACATGGGGAGCTTACATTATTTTCAAATGCAGACAATTTCTTTTAGAAAGAGCACGAAATGTTTCTCGTTAACTTCCTTTGGCTTTTATAATATTTCTTTTAATTATAATTTTTCTTTTATACCATGAAAAGATTATTAAATAAGGTAAAGTTAACAAATAATTGTTTATTTCCTGGAAATTACTTATATTGCTTAATTTAAATATAATGACGCTTTCCGTGATTACTGTAGCCAATACGGTCATTTTGAACTTTAGCATACGATAGTATATTTTTTGCGTATAAAAAGCTTTAAATAGGTAGATGGTACCAGAAAACAGAATATCTTATCAAATAGGATTAGCAATGCATGATATTATTAAAAATTTACTGGACTTATATTTATTTCTGCAATAAAAAAAATAAAAAAAAAAAATTTGTTACCGAATTTCAGTACTGCTTCCTCCTTGTAAAACTAAAGTCAGACTAAACTTTCTTCAAATTTTGGCGGTCTTGTTTTAGCGACCTCTTACAAAAAAATAATCATTTAATTATACATAGACAAAAGAAAGGAAAAAAAAAAACATTACAGTCATATATTTTTCCGTATGATTTAAACAAATTACAAAGCATTGTCATACAGATAAATTGCTTGAGTATTTTTCAGAATTGCTCAATACTGACTAGAAGAATTAATCCCTCCAAGTAATTGCACTTCACAAAAAGTAAATAGTATTATTATTCATTAATGACCTTGAATGTAAAGGATAATATTTAAGATTTTGGTTTCATTTCAAATGTAGTTGCTGGATATGATTTTATATTTAAATTATAGTAATATTAACAATATTTTGGCTGTAGAAAGAAATTTTCTGTTAAATGAAAGAAAACTTTCAGATTCTTTTTTGAAGCCTGAATGGACATATTCCATATGTCACCTCCATGCACTTTGTTTTTTGCAGCTGTTATTACTGTGAGATATTATATGGTTGCTTACAAACATGCATCAACCTGAGTGATATGTTTACTGGTTTTCTACCTCTGAGTATAAGATTTAAAAAAAACATGAACTTTTTTTCAGTTGTCTAATAGTTCTTAACTGAAATATAAATTGACTTTTCTTGAGGACAGACTAAATATGTGTTTAATGCAACTCTAGAGAGAGGAAATGATTTAAAAAGTTGATACTAACAACACTCCAGTGAATTTAAATTAGATCTGCAGTCAGTAAGGAGATAATTAAACATTCTGTTAAGAATTGCAAAACGAGAAACTGGTACAAAACAGCAGCAATTTACCAGTAAATTTTCTAAGTGAGATAAAACAATGTGAGAAGAAAAAAAAGAATGTGAAAATTCATAAAAACAATCTATTAAGAAAAGATGAATATCTAAAATTTTGCAAAATGATACAAAAAGAAAATAATAACGATGTAAGAACATTTTTGAAAATTGGCTAGGAAAACTATAAAACAGAATAAAAGTCTCAAAGGTGTAGAATAATATCTTAATGTTAGAAATAAAGTTGTTTTAGTCATAAGAAGAAAAGAGAGAATTATTACTAAAAAGAGAGCTGTCATAAAATATATTAAAGATTTTTGTAAATAGCAGTAGCAGTAGCGGTGGTGGTGCTGGTGGAAGTGACGGTGGCAGTGGAAATAGCAGCAGCAGCAGCAGCAGCAGTAGTAGTAGTAGTAGTAGTAGTAGTAGTAGTAGTAGTAGTAGTAAAGACAGTCACTCAAAAAATGAGTATGGTCATTCAAACCCTCCCTCCCCCCACACACAAAAAGAAGAAAGGAAAAAACTACTCTAAAAATTAGTTTTGCAGTGAACTACATAAACCAATCTGTGAAACACAAATATGCTCATATAGAAAATGCTATGACTTTTTTTTTATTTGATATTTTACATTCTTGTCTTTTAGTTTCCTCAACAAAAATATTTTCTTTCTAAAATAATTCAACACCATCTTTAATTGTAACAATTGACATTGCACTTCTTTAGAATGTCTTTGAGATAATCAATATAGCATAAATGGGATCTGCCTTTTCTAAAAAAAAACCTTTATTCTAGTTAACCATAATCAAGTGAAGATATAATTTTACAATAATAGACTCAATAGTATCCCATCCAGCAAACTATAGAACATATTGCATGTTTTTATGATCTTGCCATTGTATTTTTAAAATTTTACAGAGCATTCTTAAACTTCTCTAATGCCTTTATATTGCACCAATAGGGTATCCAAATTTCATATCCATGTAATAAATTAGGTCAAATAACAGTTTTATATATAACAAACTTAGTTGCAATAGTTATTATCCTATGATGCCATACTCTTATCTTTTATCTTGTTAAAAACAGAAAGTCCATCTTTCTACTTGTGAAATTACAAGGTATTTAAATGTGTTTACATTTTTATATTGATAACTATCCAAGGTAAAAACTGATGAGGATTTTTCCTCTATCAATGGGTGATATAAAACTTGAGTTTTTTAACATTAATTAATAAACCAAACTCTTTATAAGTTGCATTCAAATATTAAATACATTCTGAAGATCATCTTTTAAACTGGCAAAAATCACACAATCATCAGCATGCTGTAAAGCCAGAATCCAAAAAATTGAAGTGTTCATTTTTACCTTTAATTGATTCAGATTAAAAATTCTACATCAGAACTGTATTGTATCATGAACCATGTCTGATTAAGCTATGTATAAATAATTCCAAAGACCACTGACATAAAAATTGAAAGTAATGTTGAAGAAATTACACATTCTTGTTTAACACCAATTTTCATTTCAAATGTCCAGATTTTCTATTATGTACAAGCTGTATAACAATAAGTTTTGGTGAATATTCAATTAATTTCAAATAATACTATAGACTTCTCATATTAACTGAGTCAAATGCATTTCACTGAATCAATAAAAGCAATACATAAATCATTTTTTTTTGATTCTAACACTTTTTTTTCATCTGTCTGACAGCAAAGATCATATGTATAGTAATAAAGTATGCAAACAAAAAACTATCCCCGAATTACTGCATCTTCTAAATTAATTATTTTAGATGAAGAGACTAAATATACAATTAAGTCTATGAGGAAAGAAAAACTCCAAGATTGATGAAAATATTATTGATATTTAAGAAAAAGAGATGAAGAAATAGAAAAATTGGTAGCAAAACTATATACTAAAAATGAAAATAATAAAGAGATACCAGATGATTGGGAGAAAACAGTAGTAATAATGACATTTAAAAGACTTGACAAAAAGACATTAGAGATTACTGATCTATTAATTCTTTTTATTATTTTTATACATAACATGTCTGTGATAACTTGTCTATAGTGAACAACCAAAAGAACAATATACATTTTTTTAGCATATTGGATCACATCTCAACATTTAAAAAAGTTGCAAAAGAAACTAATGAATATGAAGTGACATATTTTTTTATATTTGTAATTTATAAAAATACATTTAATTCTATAAACATTTTGACAGTGATTGAAGCTTTTCATTCATCAAGTTATAAACCATATTATCATATTCTGGAAAATATTTCTCAAAATGCAGCAACTCTGTTTAGATTGCATAGTAATATTAAGAAGATTAGCATTGAGAAGAGTGTATGATAGAATCATTCCACATCACCAAAACTTTTTATAGCAGTTATACAACATTTTGTGAATTAAAATGGGAAATGAAGAGTGTAAAGTAAATATAGATTATTTAATTTACCTAAATTTAGCAGATAATGTAGTTGTTTATTGAAATAATGCTTCAAATTTTTAGAAAATGTTGAAAGAGTTATCAGATAAAAATAAAAAATTACTTATAAAGATAAATGCTAGAAAGACTAAAATATAGTTCAGCGGATTTTCTCAGAAGAAAATAATGATTGATTATCATGAATTTAAAGATGTTTAACAACTACAAATATCTCGATTACATTATTAATACAGACAAAAATGTAAGAATAAAATTAATTATAGAATTAAATTTGGACAGAGTGCTTTTGATAGAAATAAGTGTTAAAAAAAAAAACATATCTACGTGTTTGTACATAAAGATTTTTAATATATGTGCTTCACCAGTTCTTACTTTTGGATCTGGGATTTGAATACTTAATAATAAAGCAATATAGAGAATTTACATCATTCAGTGACATTATATATATATATATATAGAAGTAATAAAAAGAGATTGAAAACAATATATATATATATATATATATATATATATTGTATTTATATATATATATATATATATATATATATATACGAGAAAACAAATGAATAATATTAGGATCATTGAAATAATTTACATACTGAAGTGTAGCTGAGCTAGACTTGTTGCTAGAAGTGATGATAAAATATGGACGAGTTTTTAAATTTTTAAATTAAGTCCCAAGAGACTGCAAAACATTAGAGAAAAAATATATGCAAAATGGATAAATGAAATAAGAAAAGTTTGCTATTGGGATATCAAGAAGAAAAGCTAATAGTAAAAAAACTGAATAAAACTTGGAATTTATTTTGCAATGGATTGTTATGAATTAAAACCAATAATGATTTACAATACTTGACTCCATAGCATTAATTTTTATTATGTATAGTTTTTTAACATTATCACTATATGTGCTATTTATAGATACATGTTTGTTATTCATAAATTTTATCTAGTGTTTATTCAGAATAAGAATATAAAGAAAGTTACAAAGATTAAAACAGAAATAATTATATCATATCAGGCGATTCTTCAGGATATAGTTAGTGGTAATTGATTTTCTTTATTCTTGCAAATTATTTTTTAATAATAAAGTTGTCTTTTTCTTGCTGCACTGAATAAAAACATATTTTTAAAAGTCTGATTATGTTTTGTGATTTAGCCAACTGAGAAAATAAAAATCACAGATTATTATTCAATACATTAACAATCAAGTTGAAAGTAATTGTACTTGAATAGAAGTTTGATTACTAGTAGAAAAACTACTAAAGATGTGGCAACTGTGCTATACTATGTTTTAAGTCAACCATCTGAATTACAGAAATTATTAGGTTTAAATTTGCTGCATTTCCATTAATCATTACTATTTGAGATAATACCAAACTTTCTGTGATGGAAATAAAATGGTTTATAATTTCGAAGTAATATTATAAACAAAAAACATTGATGAAGTTTGAAATAGGAAAGTATCTCATTGATTGAATAGATATTGGGCATTTTTATTTTTATATTTTATCGGAAATAAAAAATGAAATATTTTGTACTATTTTGCATTAAGAACAATAATTGTGTTAGTTTTTTCAATCATATATTATTCATGATTATTTTTTTATTATTATTTTGATCAGTGCGTTAATTTTTAAGTTACAGAATCAATTTGGCATGAAAGAATTATGAACATGAAAAACAAAATGTCTTTTGCAAATAGAATGTAATTGATTATAATTATAATTAAAGTATCCTTTAAGAAGATAAGTGAAAGTACTATAGAATTTATAAACAGATCTAAATTTTGATTTTTTTTTTCTGGAGAATTTCATTTTTTTAAGCATAATCTTTTTATGATAATCAAAACTGATAATTATTTCATGTATAATAGGTAACACATTTCTTTGATATATATTAAAAGTTTTTATGATTAATCTATTTAATTATATTTTCAACTTTCCTTTTTCTTTTATTTAAATGTTACAGCAGCAAATTTTAAAGATGTGTTTGCAGCAGTTGATACTTTGATGAAAATTGGTTTAATTTGATTAAAAGTTTTTTAGCTCTATTTTTATAATTATATAGCACATGTTATCCCATCTTCCTTTGCATATTATTAGATGTTTGGATGCAGTCCTTCAGATATGATTTATTAGCTTATTTGTTAAAAAAATATATTTATGGTATATTTATATTGCATGCATCTTTCATATTAAAGTAAATTAAAAAATATTTTAAAGCATTTTAAATGTTATTGATTTAAAATAAATTTAAATGCACACATAAAATTATTAAGTTTTTAACACTTAAAAAAGCAAAATATATAGTAATATTACTTTTACAAATATAAATAAACACTGATTTCTTTCACATTTAAAAAATTGCTTATATCAAGTTATAATAAAAACGGACAATTAGACTGAAAACCATTATTGTTAATAAATCCTATCAAAATTTTTTCACAAGTGCATACAGAATGTTTTTTTAGTTAAAACTTCCATTTATTGACAAAAACTAAATTTCTAAACTATAGATCAGAGAAAAGTTGTTATTTCCAGCAACCATAAGCTAAAAGATAAACATAGTTTCTAATATAACAGATAAGTCTAAAAGTGCAATTTTATTCTAAGGATAAGTTCTACTTCCAAAGAGTTATAAAAATTATCTAAATTAAGATTAAATAAAAGCATGTGATTATTTTGAACAACAATAACTTTTAATAAAATTAATTGAAATATTGTGCGGTGCCATTAAAAAAAATTAAACGTACTATATATTAATAAAGTTGTTTTT
This sequence comes from Epiperipatus broadwayi, assembly GCA_028023455.1. NCBI lineage: Eukaryota > Metazoa > Onychophora > Udeonychophora > Euonychophora > Peripatidae > Epiperipatus > Epiperipatus broadwayi. The sequence goes on from JAQFVV010006252.1 coordinate 6,614,460, forward strand.
GATGTGGTGAGCAACTGGATTATATCTGCTCAAATCAATAAATTTAGACAGTAGTCACTAAAAAAGATGAAGATTACACTCTAATTTTTAGTATCATTTGAATTCTTTGGAGACAAATTTTGAATAACTTTTTATTATATAGTAATTTAGTGAAGTAAGTTTTTTAGTTATTCACTGTAAAAATGTATTGTTTATATAAGATTTATTGTTTGCATTTCTTGCATTTATTTAGCTATATGGTTGGAATATATAACTAATCAAAAACAGTCACTCATAAATTATAAAAGAAAAAAAAGCAACTAAAAAGACAAAGAATAAAAAGAAAGAAAAACAGCATAAATAAAAAAAGTCAGAATTGTGCTATTTAATGAATGAAAATGTGTTTGCACAGTGAAGTAATCTATTGTGTTTAGTGCAAAGGAAATCCCCAAAACATGACAAACTCATGATAACTGAATCTGGTATTAAATAAAGTGACTATAAATAGTAAAGCAAATAAAAAAGTGGTCAAGCAAACCTACAAGGTGACTAATATAAAAATTATAAATTTCATATTTTCCAGTTTATTAACTTCTATGGTTTTTGGATTTGCTATGAAAAGATAACATTTAATGAAATGAACTTTTTGATAATGATATGTACAATAAATGTCACTATCTATTCATCCTTAAATATTACTAAATCCTATATTATTTATTATATTAATAACAGGTAATAAATAACCATTTTTAAACAACAACTTTAAATTATTACTCTGTTTACCAGGTGAATTGTTCTCATCCTGAATAAACTAAACATAACTTTGTTAATCAATATTCAAATTTGACAGATTAAAAGAATTTAATAGTAAATATTTACTGTATAGATTTTTACTAGTACTAGTTTCTTCTGTAAAGATGAAAAAACTTAATACAGAAGGGAATGCTCATCCAATTGAAAATAAATTCTTTAAAATTATCATTTGCTTGTTTTATTGGGGCAAAAATATAAAAAAAACCCAGAGATACTGAATAAAAATTAAAATATTATGCATTAAAATGACTGAAATAATTCTAAATAAATAGTAATAGCTATATGGGTTGTTGCTCAGAAGGTCATGTCAATCACTAAAATGACTGCCTACAAATGACCAAGCAGATTTTTTCTTATCTTCTTTAGTTGAAAATTAATTTAAGCTTTTCTAAGATTACCTCTCTACCATTTTTCTAATAAGTAGAGGCATAATGAATAATAAAATGTTAAAAAGAACAAAAAGTAGTTGAGTCAATACAAGTAATTGGAAAAGATTAATTTTTTTGAGTCATTTATTAAGAAATTTCAATGTCAATTGCAAATGCTACTTTTATAATGGAAAACTGATGGCTTAAGAATCAGAGAAGATTTAAAAGAATGTTTTGATAATTTAAGAAGTTGTAAATGAATCTAGAAATAAATTGTGTTGGAAATTATTAATCCCTTACAATCATGTGAAAATCATGATTAATATTACAAAAAGTATATTATATCATTGTGTTCTTCTAGGACATTGGTAATCAACATTTACTGTGGGTGAACTTCTTTTCTGATTTTTTCTCCAAGAAACTTATCAAGAATCATACATAAATAGAAGTTTGATGAGTCATATCTTATAATAATAAAAAAACAGTTTTTTCCCAAAAATATTGTGTGCTGTTCTACTATGGAACAAATATATGAAACTTTCTGGATTAAAATTTTTCCAACAAATGGATTTAGTTTCATGGTCCAAAGTAATGGCTTGTCAGGTCTTCCAGATATTCTAACAGTGGATAATTGCAATAGACACAGTATTTTCTTACAAATTTCATAACATTTATCATTGATGCTTTTCAGGAAATTATTAATAATAAAAGTTAATTATCAAAGTGTCTGCCATCAATGAAGACTGGAAGAAAAACAATGCGACAAATGCTGGAAAATAATTGACTATTTCGATAATTAATATATTTATTAAAAAAATAAACAAATAGAAGTAACAAGTTAAAATCAATCAGGAAATTTTAGTTTTCAAGTCTAACCCTCTCTTTCATTATATCAAACCATTATTTTAATAAAACGCACAACAAAAAAAAGAAAAAGAAAATATAAACCAATTGTATAATAAATGATTTATTAAAGATTATTTTCAAATTTTAAAAAATATAATCGACTGCAGTTCAAGATCTTCAGATTAAACACTACTGCCTTAAAGATTCAGAATATCTTTTTTTTTTTCTAAATTTTTGGTTCACTGCATGTTACGTTGCATTCTCATACTTGTCAACTTTTTTATTTTATTTTCTACCAATTTTTTTCTTTTTATAATATATATCACATCTTTATATTGTTCGTACAAATATATATAAAGTATATTTGATTATTATTATTTTTATTACGATGAACTCAATAGTTTGTTTTTTTCACGATCTTTTAAAATAGATTTCAAGCTTGAAAATATTGACTTTAAATTATAATTGGTTTTAAGCGATAATGTTTAGAATTTAGAAAATATTTGTAATTAAAAAAAAATAGTGAAATTGCTTGAAAGAGCGAAAATTAAGCCAATCATAACGCCTCATTATATTTTGTATAATAAGATGAATACATCTGACGCTTTTGAATTTCATTTTCTTATGTCAACACTCTTTTGCTGATTGAAAAAGAGTCATTTAAAAAAAATAATCAAATATATGTTTACTTATTTTCCCCGTAAATTCCTGTTTATATCGATGTAAAAACTTTGCTTTTTGTTTGATATTTCTTTAGCTAGTTCCTTCAAAAATTATGATCTGGTATTCTAAATAATATATATAATATATTACATATTGCGAGATTTATGCCATTAAATGTATATATATAATTTCACAATAACCATAACAAGTAATTGAAATACATAATTTATTCTCTTGTTCTTTATATATGTATATACTATTGCTATGACTATTATTTGGACTTTACAAAAAATAAATTGAGTGAAATTCCACAATTTTTTTAGGTTTCAGTCGGCTTAAGATTTTTCATTCAGTTAGATATCCATGGAATATCAATCAATGAATTTATAAGTATTTTTAGGTAAAAAGGAAAATAAAGATGTCAAAATGCTCAAACTCGTACACATAACAATTGGTAAGCTAAATAAAAAAATTGCTCTTTCACTATTAAAAAGTTGTTTTTCTCTGAAATGGATCTTACAATGGCTATTTTGCAGTTTTTATATAACAATTTATTTATCCATTAAATTATTGATCAGTAAATGACTATTCAGCTACTTTTATCTATAAAGTAAAATATAAAAAAATAGAAATGATAAAAATATTACCAAAAAGCAGTTAACTAATCTGGAAAATCCATTGTTCTCTTATGGAGTATGATGTCTTCTGTCTTCTGAAGTAAACTATTTATAGACATTAAATATATAATCTGGTACAATCATGTCAAGCTTATAATTTTATATAAATTGTGACCTTATAAGAAAAGAGAATAGGATAAGGCAAGCCATTGCATGCACCATAATATCTATGAATTTTTAACAGAGTATAAGTCCTCTTAAAGAAAATATAATCTAACAATCAGTACCAAAATATTAGATTCTAATTCCAACTTAAAGTTTATCTTGTTCTTCTTAAAATTCGAAATCTTATCTCAGGTTTGTTTAATATCTATCTCAGGTTCAAAAAACGTACTTGGCACAAGAAAATAGTAATGATAATAAATACTTTAAATTTCTTAAAATATAATAACTATTTAACTTCCATATTAAATACTCTATCTTCATCTTATAACTTTATCATTGGACATCTTAGGTTTTAGGCAAACAGAAGTCCAATCATGCAATAATAAAGCATCTAAACATTTAAATAACACTTGGCTAATGAATAAAACTTTTCATAATATATTAATATTTAAACAGCATTAAACTGTTGCACATACGCTTTGGATTTTAACTATAAAATGAATGAATACTAACACTTCAAACACATGATAAAGTCTTTGGAAAAGATAGAATGGCCATCTATCTTTTCAAACTCAAACACTTTTGTATGGGCGAATCTTAAGTGTTTGAAAGTGAAAGTGGGAAGATATTAAATAATCACTTTAAATTACTTTTAATGCTTGAATGAATGACGCTGGTGAAATTTACTAGAATTTACGATACATCATTCTTATTTGAAATTAAATGTATGTAAATAAGTCAATTATTTTATATAGTGCGATGTTTTTTACAAACTGTAATATTTAAACAGCATTAATATCTTCACACTTTCACTTTCAAACACTTAAGATTCACCCATACAAAAGCGTTTGGGTTCGAAAAGATAGATGGCCATTCTATCTTTTCCAAAGACTTTATCATGTGTTTGAAGTGTTAGTATTCATTCATTTTATAGTTAAAATCCAAAGCGCATGTGCAACAGTTTAATGCTGTTTAAATATTACAGTTTGTAAAAACATTGCGCTATATAAAATAATTGATTTATTTACATAATATATTAATGTTTTTCAAATATAAACATTTTATTTCTACCATATATAGAATATATCTAATTTTGATATCTGTTGACATGAACATGCAATGAGTACCAAATGAAATAATGCTGCAGATAGAGAGGATGTAATTTAATTCTACCAACTACGTTATAAAAATATATTTGAAAATAAGAACAAGAAACACAGTATTTATTTTATTATAATGCAATTGAAATGAATAATAAACATATGTACTCTTTTTTAAAAAATAATGAATAATAAAGCTTTAATGAACTGGACTTTTTGAATAGTGAATGTAATAATGCAACAAAACAGAAACATATTTAATAAATAACAAATATATATATATATATGAAAAATAAAAACAAGTAATATATACCTCTTTCATATTTAATATATATATATTAATATAAATATTACTTTTAATCTAATAAATGAACTAATAGAAATATTAGTATACTTTACAATAAATATTTCTTTTCTAAACATTCTTACAAGAATTATAAAAAAAGCCCTTATTATTACCCAAAAAGTTCTCACATTTTATTTAACACAGTCTCTTTCAATATTATGTACACAAAGAATAATAACATATATATATGCTCATACAAGAGACACTAGTATGGTATTAAATAATTTACAAAAACAATGTCTGAAAATCAATGAAGGAATACACTTATTATGAATTTTATAAAGATAAAAAAAATTATGCAAAATAATTACAATAAAACAATACTATTAGGTGGAAAAAAAGCACAATACTAACAATACATTTTAAATTTAAATTGCAGTACATACAATAAAAATCTTTAAGATGGACATGTCTTAAAATATTCTAAGATATTTAAAGTGCACCATTAATATCAAGTTAGAGACAAAGTGGATGACAGAAAATATAAATAGGCACCCAGTAGCTATGTGCAGGCAGTGTTAAGAAATAAGGAAGCCAAGCTCTCACTCATGGAATTTTTTAACACATGGAAAATGCAATAAAATATTCACATATAATGCCTAAATTGATACCTGTCTCCAAGTAGCATATTACTTAATAACCACATTAGTCATGAATTTAATAATAATAATAATTAATAAATAAATAATTAACTTAATAATAATAAATGAATAATTAATTTATACACACATTCAAAAGCATTTGTACATATCAATTTGGTCTAACAATATGCATATACTGACACATCATAATTGCATAATGATATTAAATCTTAAATTTTATATGCTATCTAAATTTACACACACCAATATTTGAAACACCTTCATTTATAAATATTTATAACAAATATAAAAGGTTGTTGTATCTTTTGTACAATAATTTCTTTTTATTAGACTGAAATAATGATGAGAACTCCCGATAATAATAACAATAATTTCTAAAATAAACCTTTTACCAAGATATTTCTTACCAAATCCATTTGACATATGTGTACCATCATAAATAAATTTTATAACATTATAAATAATACTACTAATTAAGAATAGGTCATAAATTATAATTACATAATACCAATAATAATTTCAAATGCAAAAACATATATGCTATATTTTGTAAAACATTTTAAAAATTAAGGATTAAAGTTCTTTCATTTTACAGTGAAATGAATCCCTTTTACTTGAATTTTTTTGCTATTTTCTTAAAGAAAATATCATGATATAATCTTTCATCCTGGTAAATAAAATAAATACACACACACACAACAGTTCAGAGAAGGAATTCTTTTATAGCAATGTTCACCATGGAAATATAAACTTGACAAGAAATGAGTTGAGAGAGGACATATTAAACAATAAATGCTTTCTATATAAAGTTCACACATTCTTTATTAATATTTCAGCATGAAATAAATTTAAATTATTTCTTATTTGGCAGACAGATGATTTCTGGATAAATAAATTATGATATCAATATAATATTATTTTAATTGCATTGGCAATAAATCAAATGTATTTTACTTTTTCCAAGTTATTAATAAGTTGACTCAGAGAACATTTTTTTCTATTAAAATTGTAGAAAGCAGTCTATAATTATCATATTTTGTCTTATTGTTAAGACTAGCTATAATTTTAAAACAATTAAATATTGCAATCCATTGTGGTTTAATAGAAAAAGAATGCATTGGTTTTCAAACTTATTTCAAGTGACTGATTGTCTTTTATAATTAAATTGTCTGCAGAAGCTATTTATTTATTTATTTATTTTTCATATGTCATACCATCAGCTAGGAGGTGAACCCACAACTGTCTGCAACCAACTACTTGCTTGCAAAGTCAGAACTTTATCAAAATGTAATAAGTAACATTGGTAATAATTGGAATTAGTGTCAATAACAAATTTGTAATTTATACAATAAAGTATTAAGAGTAATAATTAATAGCCAAAAAGTTTGAAATAACTAAAATCTATAACAGGATAAAAATAAACATATACATATCTTGATGTTTACTCAGTTTCCAGTAAATTTTCCATGCTAAACCTTTTACAATTTTTTTTAGAAAAATAATATAATTTCTCATATCATCCAGTAATTATTATTATTTAATAAATAGCTGAACATATACTGTAAAGTAGCACTGCATGCATAACATTTGCTTTTTATCTGGACATTTAAAACTAATAAAACTAAGCAATAAAAAAAATCAACTGAAAAACTAAATAATAAAGATAATCTGAAGATAATGAAGTAGTAAACTAAAAACAAATTAGTAAATTAGTGATTTTTCTGTTGTTTTTATGTATATAAACACCTTTGCAGATGTGCATTTTACTGTAGTATATGTCATATGACATAGTTCAACAAATACAATTGAAAAAATAGTGGGATCTTTTAAATATTAATATATTTTTAATCTTTTTAATTGACTTGGTATCGAACTTTTCTAATCAAGACTATCTAAACACATCGTCTAGACTAATAATTATCACATAATGAATTTTATTAACTTTATTTAATTACCAAGTAAATTCTTTATTTAACTTTAATAAAAATTATTTACTTACTTTTAAATTAAACATTTTTTACTCAAAAATAAACTTTTAACTTTATTTAAAAGCTCTTTAAAATTGTCATTATTTAAAGTACACTTTTTTAAAATATTATTATTACTAATAATCTTTTTTAAAACATTCAATTTTTTTTACAAGAATGTACAAACAACTATTCACTCACATGTATACTAGATATAACCAATATTTTAAAAGCATTGAAGCTAAATTAATTACAAAAATTTATCTAGGTTAAAACATCCCAATTATGCTTAATGTCTCAAATTCTAACTTCAAAGAGATATTATACTAACTAATACTTCATAAATTATTATTTTAATATTTATTTTAAAAACTAACAAATAAAAACTTTTAACAAAATAAAATAACCATATTTTATAAATAATAAGAACAACTTTATTTACTGCCTATATCTAAAACTCAATGGGCTTTAAACTAATTCTTATCGAGTTTTAAACTATTAACTTTGGATTTTTAATTAAATACTAAGTAAGCTACTTAATATTTCTTAAGTAATTAATATTTAAACATGATGAATAAATTGTTTTACTCATTAAATTAAAACATCTAGCTAAGATTTTATATAGTTTATTCAACAAGAAAATGTATTTATTACAAGTTAAGCTAAAAAAATTTTTTTAAACATTTAGAGAATATTTAATGTGTAGGGATAAGAACAAAATCTACTTATTAAAATAATATTCTTTGATTTCTCTTTGAAATTTATAAAAAACTAACAAATATCATTCAGTATGATGAATTTCTTAGTTATAATACCATGATCTTGTCAGATGATAGGTCATCATCATCATCAACCATTATCAATCCACTGCAGAATGAAGGTCTCTCTAAGTTCAATCCATCTTTTTTTATCTTTAGCTTCTCTTCTCCACATCACCCCTGCACACTTTCTTATTTCATCCATCCATCTCACATGTGATCTCTTTCTGGGTCTTTTACAATCTCTTGGAACCCAGTTTAAAATTTCAATTGTCCATCTATTATCATCTCTTTTAACAATATGTCCAGCCCAACTCCACTTCAGTCTTTTAATTTTTTCAATGAGGTCAGTAACACCTGTTTGTTCTCTTACCCATACATTTCATTTTCAATCCCTTCTTGTTACTCCCAACATGCATCTCTCCATACTTCTTTGAGTGATCTAAAGTCTCTGTATTGCTCTTCTATTAAGTGGCCAAGTCTCAGATCTATAAGTAAGAACTAACAAAACATTTTTATTAAAAAACCTTCCTTTTCAAACACATAGGCATATTTCTTTTTAGTATCAAGTTATTTCTACCAAAAGCACTCCAACCAAGTTTAATTCTATGATTAATTTCATCCATTATATTTCTATCTGTATTAATAATCTGACCAAGGTATTTGTAACTGTTAACTTCTTCTAACTCACCATAATCAATCTTTATTTTCATATTTTGAGAAAATCTATTAAACATTACTTTAGTCTTTTTAACATTTATCTTTAGTCCTACTTTCTGATAACTTCTGCAACATTTCCTGTAGCTCTAAAGCATTACTTGCAAAAAACAACAACATCATCTGCAAAATCTAAATGACTTAAATTATCTCCATTTACTTTCACTCCTTTAGCTTCCCATTTTAATCCACAAAATACTTCTTGCAGCACTACTGTAAAAAGTTTTGGAGATATGGAGTCACCCTGTCTTACACCCTTTTCAATGTTGATTTTCCTACTATCATTATGTAATCTAATTGTTGCTGTTGCATTTTTATAAATATTCTTTAAAATATGACAATATCCTAGATCTACACCTTGATGATTCAATGCTTTAATCACTGAAGAAATGTTTATAGAATCAAATGCCTTTTCATAGTCTACAAATCCTAAGCATAATGGCAACTCATATTCATTTGTTCTTTCTATAATTTCTCTCAATACCTGGATATGATCTACTGTACTAAAACCACTTTTAAATCCAGTATTTTCTGTAGACAAGTTGTAATTATCTTAGTAAAAATTTTGTATAAAACTGATAAAAGACTGATAGGTCTGTAATTTCTAATATCTTCTTTATCACCTTTTTTAAATATTAATATTAATACTGCATTCTTCCAATCATCTGGTACATCTTTATCATTTAGACATTTGGTATATAACTTTGCTAAAAAATTTCTATTTCTTCACCTGCTTCTTTTAATATATCAATTATAATTCCATCGTTATCTGGAGCCTTCCCTTTTTTCATAAATTTAATTGCATGTCTCACTTCCTCATTCAAAATTCTTGGCAATTCGGAAGATATAATAGGTATAGGAGGCACTTGTTCTTTATTACTATATAATTCTTGATAGAAGTCTTCTACATATTTCATGATTTCATCTCTATTTTTAGTAATAATGTCATCTTTTTTTCTTATTGCAGATATAAATTTCCTACCAGTACCAAAATGTTGTTTTAAACTCTTTAGACTTTTATTCTCTTCTACAGTTTTCTTTGCTAGTTCACAATTATACTTTCTTATATCATTTTCAATTCTTTTCTGCATCATTTTACAAAATTCGAGATATTCAATCTTTTTTAATGCATCATTGTTATATATCCTCATATTCCTTCTTTTCTTCATAAATTCTCTAGTCTTAGTAGAAATTTTACTGGTCAATTGCTGCTTTTTTCTACCAGCTATCTTTGTTGCAGTTTTTAAAAGTGTATCGCTTATTTTGCTATTAATGTCATTCAAATCTAAATCATGTTCAAAATCTATTAATACTTGAAACCAATTTGTAAGTTCTAATTTAAATTCATTAGAATGTTTCTGAAGATTAGGAATATCAACTGTAAATATTGTTTTTCTTAATAATTTTTGTCTCTCTAGTTTTGCATTAACATGTATCTTATATCTTACTAATCGATGATCACTTCCTGTGTTAAATTTATTAAGAACATTACACTCTTGAAATATGTATTTTCTGTTAGTCAAAATATAATCCAATTCTGCTGTACCTTCAATTGGATGCTTCCATGTCCATTTCCTTTTAACATTTTTCTCAAAACAAGAATTCATAATATAAAGTTTTTCTTTTTCTGCAAACTCCACAAGTCTATGTCCTTTCTCATTTCTATTACCATAACCAAAATTACCTACAACATTTTCATCTTTCATTTGTTTACCAATTCTAGCATTAAAGTCTCCCATAACAATTTTAAAATATTGTTTACTCTGATCAAAAGCCTTTTGTACATCCATATAAAAATCTTCTATAACTTCATCACTATGAGAAACTTGTTGGGGCATAAACCTGAATTATCTGCATTTGGTATCTGCTATTAAGTTATAAAACTAATCTTGCCACTCTGTCTGACACACCATAAATCTTCACAATGTTGTTCTTCCATTTTTTATTTATAATGGATTCTACTCCACTTGCATTTCCAATATTTGTGCCTTTATAGTAGAATATATGTCCACTTTTTAAATCAATTGTTTCTTCACTTTTTCTTCTAACTTCACAAAGTCCAATAATGTCTTATTTAATATAAGACAGTCCTTCTTCTAACTCTTGCAATCTTCCTTCACTTGAAAGTGATCTGCAGTTGTAAGTACCTAAATAAAAAGTCATCATCAAATGGCAACCTGAGTCCACAATCAGGAGATTCTTAGCACCGTCCATCTTCGGTCACCAACTGCTGCCTTGGTTGGTGACTTTATAGCCTCCTGGGAATAAGGACCATGATTTATTTTTATCTGTCATGATTGTATATATTGAAAAAAAAAATTCTTAAACTCGGAGGTAAAAAGCCAATAAACTCACCATGCTGGCTAATGTGTGTTGGTGAGCAGCCCATCCATGTTCGTATACTATATGAATAATCACATAGTAATAACAGCTGCAGCGACAAGAACATATGGAGTGGACATTAGGAATTTAATTAGTTATCAGTTGAAAATTCTTCAGTTAGAATATTCAGATCTCTCTGCATACTAATTCTTATTCTACTTTTATATTTATTTTTGTAAAAGACAAAAATAAATTATAACTGTTGTACCACAGAAGTAGCTACTTCTTCAGATAATTCAAGAGTAAGAAAAACAAATGCAGAAACATTAAAAATCATTGTGTTTATATATTTACGCTACTTCATTATGATGGGTTTTTGTTTGGTCATTAACTGATGTACTAATAATAAACAATCACTCAAAAAATAATATGACCATTTCAAACCCCCCCCCCCAAAAAAAAAAAAAAGAAGAAAAACAGAGAGAAAAAACTACTCTGGAAACGAGTTTTGTAGTGACTATACAAATCAATCTGTAAACCACAAATATATTCACATACAGAACATACTGCCCCTATTTTCTGTTTACTTACTTTACAATGTAGTCTTTTAGTTTCTTTAGCAGAAACTTTTTTGTCTAAAATACATTTACACCATGCCTAATCTTAGCTCTCCAATGTAAGCTATTTTCTGTCATATATTCCCAATCAAAACAATTAAGGTTGCATTACTTTAGAATGTTTTCAAAATAATCCTTATAATGCAAACAAGACCTATCTCTCCTACAAAGCCCATGTTCAAGTTCACCATAAAAACCCTTTCAGAAATTTTCTATTGTTCCTTCATTTTATATGACCAATTTAATGACGTGATTTTACAATAATAGACTCAATAGGATCACATCTTGCAAGCTGATGAACATATTGATTTAATTTACAATCTTATCATTGTATTTTAAAAATTTTATGGAACATCCTTAAATAAAACTTTTCTAAGGTATTTATATTGCACTAATAAGGTATTCAAGTTTCACATCCATACAATAAATTAGGCAAAATAACAAATTTATATACAGCTAATTTATCACAATAGTTATTTCCCTATGACAAAATAGTCTACCTTAAAAAGCAGCAACACATTGCAATTTGTGTTGGATCTCAGCATCCAAGTTCACCCTTTTACTTATAAATTTATTAATGTATTTAAACTGGTTTATATTCTCATGTTGATAACCATGCAAGCTAAAAATTGCTGTGGGTTTTTCTTCTATTACTGGCTAATAAAAAAAACTTTGAGTTTTTAAAACATTAATTAATAAACCCAAGATGTTTATAAGTTGCATTTAAAAATATTTAGAATATTCTGTAAATCATCTTTTGAACAAGCAAAAATAGCACACTTATCAGCATGCTGTAAATTCAGAATCCAAGAAAATGATGTTTTTGTTTTTGCTTTTAACTGATTCAAATTATAAATTCTATCATGAAACATGTATTGTATTTCAATCTCTGTCTGATTATGTGGCCTATAAACAATTCTAAAGACCACTGTCATAAAAATTAAAAACAAAATTAAGAACAAGTACTCATTCTTGTTTGACACTAGTTTTCATTTCAAATTATTCAAATTTTACATCTGTAGTAATAATACTTTCTCTCATTCTATCTTGTAAAAACTGTGGAATATGAATACATTTTGATGGACAATCAACTAATTTCAAACAATGCCATAGACTGGTCCTAATAATTGAATCAAAATCATTCCTAAATACATCCAAATATTAGGAAAAAATGCACAAATATATTTAATTCTATAAGCATTTTATATTGTGGTTACAGAATATTGGAACATCATAACATAAATTTATTAAAATTTAAAGAATACAACATTACTATTAAACTACATGCAAAGAACAGTAAGAAGATAAAATTGATAAAGATATAATACATGATAATTTTATTTATCTAATACATTTTACATCAATTTTATATTTTTGTGGATTAAAAAAAATAAAAACAAATTGAGATTATTAAAGTCATATGGATTTTATCAATATATATTAGAATAACAAATTAAACAATCACTATCTTCTTTAAAATGGTTTATTTATGGAAATAAAGTTTTTGAAAAGAAGTTAGAAGAAGTTTGTGAAGTTATTTATAATGGATTTTTATCAATAATATAATTGTTTTAAAAATAATGCTTAGAACTTCAGGAATTGTTACTTATTACAACAGAAAATAAGAAATGAAAATGAGAAAATATGTTTAAAAATAAATGCTTAAAAGAAGTAAATTAATATTTAAAATACTTTTTTAAAAATAAGTTAATAAGTAAATGAAGAATGATAGCAAAAAATAGGAAAAGATAGCAAATGTAAATATATTGGTCCAATTATTAATAAAGTACAATTAGATACATAATAAATGAGTAGGGCAGAAATTATGAGACATACAATGAGGTGTAAAAAAAAATCATGTTATTATTAAGCAAAGAAGAAACAGAAATGAAATATATGAGTGAAAGCTCAATGAGCTATTCTGACATCATTGTAAAAACTAATGAAATAGAGTGAAATTGAATACACTATTAAAATACATGACAATACATGAATAAATGAAATCCAAATTGTATTCTAAAATATTGTGTAAGATCTAGAAAGTCATGGTATGTGAATTAGATGCATGCAATAAAAAAAAAATGCTGAAATGGCATGTAAAATTATGGCTCAATGATGCTTAAACTTGAATAGACTGACAAAGGATGGAAATGATGGTGATATATACTTATTCAAAGGTGTAGAGATAATTTTTATTAATAATTCATTTTCATAAAATTTCATTTTTTTTAAAAATGCCGTGTATAATATATGAAATTTATTTTATATGTTATAACATTAATGTTTCATTATATAAAATAAAAATTTGCCCAATTAACAAAATTAAATTTTTAATTTCAAATAAATAATAGTAATTTATAAGAATTCTAATTATACTTCTAGCTGCCTTGATGAGTAAAGACAATTTGTAAAATTATGTATAGTGAGAGAGGATCGAATGAGTTTTTAGCTAATAGATGATTATGTTATGAAAGTGAAATGGCGAAGGGTGTGTGTGTGTGTGTGTGTGTGTGTGTGCATTGATTAAATTTAAATTGGAAAAAAATATTGCAAGATATTGATATTTATATTGTATACACACAATATTAAATGTACAAACACACCTCAGTATTCAAATTAATTGAGCATTAGGTCTGCTTAAAAAAAAATCAATTAGATGCTATGTAGGAGATAGCTTGATTTAATCATCTACTTACCATTACAGAAAGAGCTCTGAGTACATAGCACTCATATAATTGAAAAATTCAAAGAATAACATTAGATAGCAACATTTCAATATATAAAAACAATTAGTCAAATTGAAAAAAGACATGATTTAAAAAAGTTTAAATGTTTTTTTAATCAATATTTCTGAAATGATAGGTTTTTTTTTTCCATAATGAAAAGTTTTGATTGTTACATATGATCGGAGAACGATTAAAGGGTGGAGTAGTTCATATTAGAGTCAACTCTTCAAATGTCATTAAAAAAAATCTTTCTGTTTTTAATCAATTATTTGAAAGAATAGTTAAAAAATAAAATAGCAAAAAAATAAAGCTTATAAAATATTTTCAAATACATACGCAAAAAAAAAAAAAAAAATTTAACTAAATAAATTTATTTTCCAGTAACTGATTTTTCGCTATATATTAATAGATTTCTATGTTTATATGCTTAGTCATTTTATCATCGATTATTTTGTTTTCACATACACACACATATGTGCTGTTAAATTTGTTAAGTTGCCTAGTAAATGGAGCTTAGACATGTGTTTTTATTCTCCTTAAAAGGTAAATTGAAAAGATCGACTGCTAGGCATAAAACTTCTTTCAATCCACGTTTTTTTTCAGTATAGAAAAGAAATAACCCTTAGGTTGTGTATTTGTGCTTGACAATAATATTCAAGATACAAGATATTATTTTTAAAACAAATGAGTAATAAAGATTTACAAACCAATTTGACACTTTTTTTTTTTCAGGAGGTAATCTACAGTCAAACTTTAGCTATCCAATTATGTCAGTAAATGGTTATCTAGTTATTTTTAACTAAAAGGTAGACAATAAAAAAAGACCCCATAAATCTTACAATTCAACAATGGAGTGAGCAATCGTTTCCTTTCTTAGTACTCTGAGAAAGGATGAAGAGGCTTCTGCCTCTAACGTGAGATAAATAAGGTTGTCATTACTTTTAAAGATATTTCATGAGTATAAATCATTTGATTTTATTTCTAAGCCAAATCAAAACTTTTATTTTTAAATGCAATTCTATTTTGTATGGTAAATTCCTAAAGAAGTACCACATTATTTAATAACACTGAGGAATTGAACATTTAACCATTACATTCAGTTAATAAAAACTGTATTTGTTTTAATATTGTGTTACCCATATGGGAATTAATATTGGAACATTAAATTTTCAGCCCACTACTCTACCTCTGTGAGCTACCCAGAACTTCATGTCTATTAATTTTGGTTTTATTCTCCAGTTTTTTATATATTTGTATATACAATAAAAGCAAGGATAACATCCTTCATGTTTAGCATTTGGAAGATCTTATAAGTAATGCTTTTTTTTTCTTTTCCTGGAGAATTGATGCAGTGGTATACCTGAATGTTGTTTTTCTCTTTCATCATAAATCTTAAATATTAATTTTAAAATAAATGGAAACAAACTCTATCAAAAACAAGGTACAGTATTTCTTAAAATGTTTAACTTGTTTATGAGCTGAAACTTTTTTATTTTTTTAAATATAATTCTCACATGACAATCTAGGTCATTGCTTTAAATTTTCTTACATCTACTCCTTAAAGTGCCAATTTTGTAATACCAGAATCATAATTTTATTAAGAGTTAGGGAGAAAGCAGTGAAATGTGTGTTAATACTTGTAATAGTTGCTAGAGAAAAAGAGGATAATAAACCATGAGGTGGCTGGAATCTATCATCATTTGAGCAAACAAACAGATAATATATATATATATATATCACATAAACACCATTCTTTATGTTTATAGAAGCTGTTTACACAGAGGCAAAACTCTCCATACAGTAGCATCACTTAAACCATCATGCATCCATTGATTATTCTGGCTTGCACTGAGAGGTGCTAACTGTATGAAGAGTTTTGCCTCTGTGTAGATGGGAGATCAATGTGAAAATATGGTATTCACAGATATTCTTATAATTTCTAAAAATCAGTATTTATTTGATAAAATAATAATAATAATTACAACAGCAATTATTATTATTATTATTATTATTATTATTATTATTATTATTATTATTATTATTATTATTATTATTATTATTATTATTATTATTATTATTATTATTATTATTATTATTATTATTATTATTATTATTATTATTATTATTTTGAACACAACTCTTGCATGTACACAATATTCCTTTACTTGCTAAAATATGTAAACTATTTATTTAATAGTTTTATTGATATTTACAGTAAATAAATTAGGTTATATATATATATAAGAATCTGTCTGTGATACATGAACCAAAAATAAAAGATAGGCAGACGAGTAAAAAAATAAAAAAGCATTAGATAGCTTACTACAAAAAAAATATCTCTCCAGCAGTGAAAGGGAACACATTATTAATCAGGCTTAATTAATGCTAAGTCATGAGGATTATAATTTTTCATTCTGTTTAACTTTTTTACTGTAAATACTCGATTACCATTTAATATTAAAAAGTAACTTGTTTGCTGTGGATTAACTATTTGAAAAAGTTCTAAATTTTTTTAGAAAATGATTTTTCCAATTTATCTGTCCTGAATTGAGACATTGTTTATAGGCAGATAACAATGGATAAGTATTGAATTATCTCTACTGTTTTATCATGAGGAAAAATATAGATAATGCTTCTAAATTTGATTGAATTGACATGCATTTTTTTAACTAAAGAAGGAACTATTGTTCTTGAGCATTTCTTATCTAATTCATTAAATCTTGTCTAAATAATTTCTGTATTTTATCGAAAAATATATTTATGTATAATTAAAGAAACATTAAACTTTTCTATCATCTTATAAAAAATGATCTCAAATTGTTTGTGAATAGTAGTGGCAGTATGAGACATAGCTGTGTAACAACCTAAAAAGGAACTGCATTAAAAGAAACGTAACTGATCTTTTTAGTTTGATAAACAAATCAAATAATGCAAGTTGAATCTCATTTGTTATGTGCACTACATTTACATATGAATCACATTAGAAAATAAAAGTTGTAATTTCTAATATCACTATCTCTCTAAGATACTTTTAGTTTAGATAAAATATAGTTGTGTATTAATAAAAAATAAAGCCTCATAATACAACAAAAATACATTTGCATAACTAGACTATTGGGATTTTTTTTGTAGCCAATCCATATTAAATATTATTACCCATCCATATTGGTTGGTAAATGGGTATCTAGTTATGTTTAACTAAAGAGTAAAATTACAATTGAAAACTGTTCAAATTCTCACAATTAGGCAAATAGCAAATCTGATAAATATTGTCTTCTCCTTTGTTGTTTTCCTAGTGTTTTCGAATATTTTTTTTTTACCTACTTTTTAAAGAATTCTAAAAAAAATATTGGCTTACTAAAATACATTGAACTATTTCAATAATATTGAATGGCTTTAAAAAAATTCAAACTTTATTTAAATGTTTTAAATACATTCAATTGTTAGTAATAGTACACAAGTTAATATATAACACAATATTATGAGGGGTATTATTGTCCTTTCTTCTTCAGGTGCCACTAGTCTTATAAGTGACAGTATTAGCATAGGAATTGACTTTTAGATTCATGAATATTGAATTTAGTATAAGTTCTCTAAGCAACTGAGCACAGGTTCTAGCTTAAATTTGGTATTCATAAATCTAAAGTTTCAGATTTGATTTTCATGCCAGTTCTGTCATTGGTTAGATCAGCAACTCCTGGAGAATAGAAAAGAAAAATACTACTCAAAACATTATGTTATGTACTAATCTGTGTACTATTACTAGGAATTGAATGTATTTGGAAAGTTTAAATAATGTTTGAATTTTTCTAAAAGACATTCAATATTTAATATTAGATGATGGAAATAATCCAACATATAATTACTATCAAAATGTCATCATCACAAACTTTTAAACAAATATTAAAATAAATAAATGCTTAAAAATCTGTAGGCAGAGGTGGGGACAGATATTGTTTGTGCAGAAAATGATAAAGGATTTTTTTTGCATATAAAAAAATCATTTTAATTTTTTTTTTTTAAATTCTAAAATAAATTGTTTGGTAAGTTATTTCAGAAAAAAGGCAATATTTGAGCATCAAAGTGACAGGTTGAACACAACTGTTTCATTCAAAAATTTACTTTACTCAGCTGGAAATCAATCTTTTAAAAAGTGCCACTCTCAGCACTGCAGTAGTCTATGGCAGGCTTTTGAAAATCATTGACATAGAATATAAACAAATTTGATTTCTAATTTTATGAATTCATTTAGAAAATATTTTACATGAGATATATAGAATGTTTAATATTTTATAAGTTCCATAACTATAACTTTTTAAATTAGGATTCTACAAGATAAAGTTAGTATTAATAATGGTTACATTATACTATACTTTCAATTTATGGACACCACATTGACATTTATCAATCAAATAAATGTTATATTGAGACTTTTAGCCTCAAGTTATAGCTTTTGGATAACTAATAAAGTTATTTATAGATAAGCTATTTAAAAAAGTTTAAGAATTATTTTATCTAAAGTATTCCCATGTTACATCCACATTTGAACTCCAGAACAAAGGCATGGTATAGACCATTTTATTTTAAGGACCTACAAATACAGGTATAAAGTTTTGTATTAGTTATATAAAACTCTTTGAGAAACTTTTATAAACAGAAAGCATCTCTGCCAACATCCTTGTATATTGATTCAATTATTAATATAATTAATTCTTTCTTAAAAGCAAATTCAAATATCTAACTAATAGAATATGTTATTTAGGCAATAACATTAATTATTATTAATAACATTATCCAATGCTTAATAACATCTTGGCATGATTTATTTGAACATCTAATACAATATAAACTAATCTCAGCCATAATCAGAATATAATGGCTTTTTTTTTTTAGTTTATAAGTGCACATTTATAGATCAGTACCTAAATAAGTATTCATTGTTCTTTATTAAGTAAAAAAAAAAATACATTTTATTTAACAATATAAACTTTAAATTTAGTAAAGTTAAAATTCATCTAAAACATTTTTATATATGGTCATGATAATCCTTCTTTTACTCTAATCTCCACATTAAAAGTCTGTAACCATATGTTTGTTATACCACAATTAGCAAAAACATTCATGTATGCATGATAATTATAAGAGATTCCATTGAGCAATTACATTAAAATTATTATTGTAGAATGTATTCTTTTTTTTTCATAAGGTCAAATGCATTGGCCAGGAAGTGAATACCAGGCCAGCTGCTTGGAAGGTAGCTATGCTAACCACTAGGCCACCAATGCTTGAAAATGTATTCTTTTTTTTTAAAAAGTACATTGTTGTTGCAGCTGCTGAATTGTAATTGTGAATCCACTTTATGGATACTCTAGTCATAATAGAAAAGTAGTTTTTAAAAATGGACCCTATCCTCTATTGTTTGGTGTAATAGTAGTCACAGCTGTGGAAGTCAAGGTTCATGAATAGTAGACAAGCTTTGACACTATCAGGGCTTGAACTTCTTAAAATCTCTTAAGAAATAAAAGAATTTCATTAACTTAGCTCTGCATGGTTTGGTGCAATAGTAGAATGGTAGATTCTAAAGTTCAAAGTGCATGGATTATAATAATCTCTAATGCCTTTAGCATTCAAAGTTTTTTTTAAACTTCTGTGCAATAAGTTATGTTTTTAATTTGTAATGGACATTAATCAAGGATTAAAAACATGTGACATAAATAATAAATTGCAACCCTCAGTTTTTTTTTTACCATTCAATAGTCATTGAATATAAAATCATTATTTTGTAAATTCTTTTCAGTATTTTTTTACTAGTCAAAAAAATATTAACCAAAGTATTTTTTGAAGGCAAATTATATTATGAATTTCAACATCACTCCCCACCTTTTTTAAAATAAAATAAATTTTATAAAATTTTAGTAATAGTAGTGCATCCATTAATGATTGGATGTATTCATTAATAATAAAATTTAAGAAAGTTTGTTGTGGAACAAAGATTGTGCATCTGATTGTTTCCAACTTGAATTGGGTAAAAAAAGTTTTTTAGGTTCTAATATGCATAGGATTTATAACCAATCTATTTAATCACATAATATTAATAAATGGATATTTAGCCAATCTTAGCTAAAAGATAAAACATGACTGGAAAACTGCTCAAATACTCAACATGTGAAAATAAACATATCTGATGAGTATTGCATTCTCTTTTATTGCTCCTTTAAGATGAACTGGTAGGAGGCATTTCTCTGCAGCGATTTATTCAAAAGCTATTTTGCCTATTCATGATTAATAATATGGCTTCTAAAAATGATATGTTAGGATATGGTAAAGGAATAAAAAGCAAAACAACTTTTAGTACCAACGATGAAATTATTGTTTGATCATCCCTCTGTGCTTCATTGCAATAGTAAGAATAATGGACACAAAAACTAAAGCTTTCTGGATCCAAAACCAAATAATTTTTAGTTTGGCCAATTGAGTGCATTGTTGACTTGACCTGACAGATTGGTGTGGGATATCATTTGAATTCCAACCGACTACATGATATTTTTTTCCACTTGGCTGTTATAAAAATAACCTGTTGCAACGTTAATTAGACTTCAAGCATGGAAGTTGATACACATACATTCTTTGAATAATGTTTTTGTTATTGTATGCATTACGTTTCATACTGTATATCTCCGTGTGTGTATGTGCGTGTGTGTACAATATAGATATGTTCGTTCAATGTTTATTTATCTTTTTCTTATTTTGTCCAACATTTGTAAGAAATTAAAAGTTTAATTAAAACACAGTTTTAAAATACTTTTGACCCTGTCTAAAAGTTAATAACTTTACTATTGACTTCAAATTAATAGAACAGTTTATTTCTCTCCAGTGATAAGTTGATTACATTCATCTGCCAAATGTCATGTGTCTCAAAAATTATTAGTGCAAATAAATGTTTTAGTTTGACAGTTAATTGAATGCCATGATTAGCTACAAAGTAAGAAAAAATTATAAACTTAGAAAAGCAAATGTTTTTACAGTTTATATTATCGACATTTGGGCTGTAAATAGCTATTAAAACAGGCTAGTTAGTTATATTTATAAAAGGTTAAATTAATTAATTTTTGACAATCTCTCTCACTAACATGCATTTGAAATGGAATTACAAACTAAACTTACATATGCGTATATATTTATAGATAGAATTCTAAGAAAGTAGTAATAAATAATAATAGCATATCTTATTTCAAGAGATTAGGGGACTACAACATTTCTAAAAGTCCAAAGTGAATGATTTGCTTAGCTAGCAAATTTTACATTGTCCAGCGATAAACGTAAATTTCTAACTATATGTCAATTAAAGACAGTTAAATAATAAATAAGCGGTAAAAGTAAAAAAAAAAAAATCATTTGAAAATATTTTTATTTATGACCACTCAAATATAATTTTAATGAGAAATATATCCGAAACGAGAAAGTCGGATTAATTACTGCAATCACAAAAACAAATGATTTATTATGAGTTTTATAGTCTCGAAAATAACTATGAATGCTGTAATACTGTTATCACAAAAACACATCCTATGGAGTTTAGTACAGTAGTAATGTCATTGATTCTAAAGCTGACGAATATTTAGATCATAGGTCCAACTCTATTATTTCTGCTGCTCTAATTTTTTTTGACATCTTATGTGGTTTAGTACAATAGTTTAATGTGGTTAATTCTAAAGCTAAAGATCCTTAGATCATGGGTCCAACTCTATTTCTGCTTCTTCAATTTTTCTGAACTCCCAAACAATAAACCATTTAATTATTTCTTGCCCTGCAAGGTTTGGTATAGAATAGAATGGCAGTTAACTATGAATTGATTACAGCATAATTACATAGATAAAGGCTGTACTCAATTAATAATATGTGAATAAATACAAACAAACAATTTTAAAAACATAGATAGAATTAAAAGAGACTGTATGATGCATAAAACAAAAATTTCAGGAAATTAAACTAATTGAACAAAATAGGAAAACACATGGATGTCATTTTGAAACATAATTGTAATTAAAATCATTCAAAAACGTTAAACATTAAAATAAAAATGTTCAAAGTTGAGATAAGCCTGTATTTGATATAAAAGTAACACAATTTATATAAATCTGTATAAAGAGACATTGAACTTGTCAAAGATAAAACAGATGAATTTGTTGATGCCTGATTACCTGTACAATCCATATTCACAATTGTCACATTATTTAATATTTTGAAATTGAAATCCTTAAGATTTGTAACTTCATTCTATAAATATTGAAGAGTTACACTAAAACAATTATAGATAAAAATTAATGCTTAGTAAGAAGAGCCAATTGAAATTATAAAGGTCAGTTGAAAAGCAAAAACCATAGATGAATAAATCACTGAAGATGCAACACATATTTCTCTCTGTCTATCAAAACAATCTCTCTTTTCTTAAGATTACAAAGCAAAAGCTTAATTTCAATTTTAAGGCCATGGTTTATTGTTATAAATACCATAATACAGAAGAAATAGAATCACATAAGAAAGAATTGGATAATGTATGACTAGGAATGAATAATATTTTCTATTTTTCCAAACCCCTGAAATAAATTATCAATGGCATTGTCAAAAAAAAATTCAATATAGTGTGGACTGCCATTTAATACTTTTTGGGAGTATAGAACATAATATAATTTCAGAAAATTAACATTTCATGGACCAGTATTATTCCATACAGCAAATATTATTGTTATATAACATTATTACTTTTCAATTCACAAAATCCATGCAATCAAATATTGATTTGAAGAGATTATATCAGTTTTTCTCATATATTTTATGGCTTATTTGCTATCTTAATTTGCGTTGAAACTTTGCAGGCCATAATTAAAGAATGTCTTAATATTTTTTTCTAAACATTGTTTATATAATTCTATTCCATAATGAATATAAACCATTCTTGAGTAAAGTAATGCTCATGCATAACATTAGCATCTTATAGATTACAATGTAAATGTGGTTGTGTATAGTACCACACTGTGGAAGATGAATAGCCAGAAATTAGCCCATTGTTTAGCATATTCATAGATTATTCACTGATTACTCATGAATAGAAATAAGGATAAAGAATGAAACTATGTTACTATGAAATTCAGAGAGTTTAAAATTACTTTCTATTGGCCCCAAAAAAGATAGGAAATTCATATTGATGATTAAAATTGGAACTGTCTGGATTTTTTTATGGATTAATAATATGAAAAACTACTGAAATTCTTAGCTACTTTAAAAAGTTTCTCAGTTCTAGGATGGATTTTAACTCAAGCCAATTTTCTATTTCCATGCACATTTAAAAAATGGAATATTGAAGAAATTGTGCATATATTTATTTTTATTTGTAACATTTCTTTGCAAAAATTATAGCAGAAAAAAGTGATGACAAGTTGATGCTTTTGATGGGAGAAAAATAGGCTTTGAAGAAAACAGCAAGAGATAAAGTTTTACACATATCGACTGTTATGGGGTACAAATATTCTACAACAGCAATTTTATGTTGTAAAACTGATATTTGTTTTTATATTACTGTAGATATGTTTTACATTTGAGTTTTTATTGCTAAAATGGAATGGTTTTTTTTCTTCTCATAGATAAAAACATTTTCATTATATTTGGATGTGAACTTACTCTATTTATGTCATAAGATTCCATACCCAGTCCTGACCAAAAAAAGAAAAAAAATGTTTTAATCCAGGCTTTAATCTTTTGAATTGGTAATAATATTGTCATTTGAAATTTTGTTTTGTTTAATTTTAAATTAACAAAATCTAAACTTGATTCTCTAGGCTTTGAAATGTTACCACTTTATATTTGTCTTTTATCTGCCAAATGGAAAATTACATGTATCATTTGTCTATAATTTTTTTATCCCTTGCAGTGATTTTCAAATGCTCACAATCATCTTATATTCAGTTGTGTCTGTTCTACTATAGTTATCTTCTATACATCATTTTTTGTCTTAAAACATGTTTAATCAAAATACTCTTTCATTTAACTTGATAAGTATTTTTTTTCATTTGCTAACATTAGACTTTCAAAATATATATCTTCTAAGTCTTTATCTTTAAAGCTTACAATATCTTTCTATTACTATTAATATAATACTTCAACATTATTAGGTCAAAAAGACTACTATTTTTAGAATATGGTGGAGCCATGATCTATACCATATTTTGTTCTAAACCATCCTCATATAACATATATAATGCATAATAGCTCATGATTTGCTGACCAGTTTTGATTATAATACAATAAGTATTGTTTATTATGCTATAAGTATATTGTACAGTATTTTTCAAAATGTATATGTATATAACACATGCTTTGTGTGAATAATATGCATAAGTAAATTAAGATTATAATATAAACAAATGTTTTAAAAATAATAATGTTACTAATAATAAATTGAATAATCACAAGTACAATTGCACATACAGTTACTGTAGTGTCTGTGTCTTCAATAATTCACATTTGTGTTTCATCACAATTTAATCCTTATTTTAGACATATTTCTTTCAATTATGTTTTTTAAATTCTACTGAAAACATAGTAGCAGCTTTGTTATCCACAGATGCAACTTAAGTAGTTATTTTAATAATTTTAAGACTTTAATGGTTGTGGAATCTATATGCAGGATATAGCTGGAATTGAGTGATCTAAATTCTTGGTTAATTTCTTCATAGCAACTCAAGGTTTTCTCTTGCAATATAAATACCATCAACTGGAATGTTCTTATGATTCATACTACTTAGATTTTAGATTTTTTCCATTTTAATTAAAAAATTGTTTCTTACTTTGCTGGCAATTTTAGCTGTTTCAGAGATACAAGCAACAATGTCATAAATCTTGCTCCACCCTGTTTATAATTTTTCTGATTGAAGAATCACCCATTTAAAACATACGACTCACTTCAGAATATGAATTTTTATCCTTCCTTATTAAATCAAGATCAAGAATTAACTGTTACTAACTTTTCCAGCAATGTTAGCTTTATTAGTTTTTTTTCAATTGCCTTTGTTACTTGAACAACCATGTAATTTGTCATATCTATTTGAGCACAATCATATCAATAAACTAACATTAGTTATTCTACATCCTCAAATAAACTATCTAGATGAGAAGCACAGTAGCTTTCAAACTGAACTGAAAATAGCATTAAAAATATGCATAACTTTATTTCTTTCAGCACTATTTGATGAAAAATATTGAGATTTTATGATAATTCTTCAATTTTTATTAATAGGCTAGAAACTTGATAACTCCTCACTGTCATATTTTGTACAGTTTGTAGAAGGTTTGTATCTATATTTTGCATTTACTTATGCATGAGTAAAGTTACATTAACTTAATTAATAAATGATATTCTATCTTGTTATTTACAATCTTCATTTGGCCATGGCACAAAATAGTATTATTGAAAAACTTTCAAATTTGCTTTAGAAACATATACATGATCTATGTCTATGTTATATATGTTGTATTTTAGTGGCATTAAATTTACAAAATAGATTTAAGCATTATGATAATAAAATGTGCTAAAAATTAGCCATAAACTTCTTAACCATCATTGATGATGGCCATTCTGCATTTTTTAGTTAGCCTGTCTGGCTTTAGCAGAACATATCTCTTTAAATTCAACTATAGATACTCTACTTATATGTTATGTGTATTTGTTGATTATATATATATACTTAAAGATAAGATAAATGACATGACTATGCATGCAAGTGACTACCAAACTTCTTACAATTTTTTATGATTATGTCATAGTACAATTATATTTTTTTTTCTTAAAGTTACGTATTATAATTAGTGCATAGGTCATTTCTTGGAAGATCATATGATGATTGAGCACCCAAGTGACACTTCCAATGAGTTGCCGTGTTAAGCTTTTGACTTTTATAGCTATGAATTAATTCAGAAATCTTTAGCTTGCAGGAGATGACTCTTTATTGTTAAAAGTAAATTATTATATGGTTATTTTCTTTGAAAAGTTATGTAATGCACAAACATACAATTTATACTCTGAACAACAGTTCTATTCATTTGTTCAAGCTGATTTTTTTTTAAAAACTTGATTCAGTTTGAAAATTAATCCAGAAACCTTCAACTCTTGAATTCACTATTCCACTACTATTATACTCAATTCCAGGCATCACATAATTGCATGGTTAGTTTTTGAACACTCAATTGAAAAGTAAGTTTCACTCTATTGATCTTCAGCTGATAATTGATTCAGGAACTGTCCACCACATTATCATTACACTTAAATATACAGGAAACCTCCACATTGATTAGTTTATATTGTTTTACACTCAAATTAAAAATAACTAGATATCCATTTGCTACTCTATATTACATAGCTTATGAGATTGTCTAATGGTGAGATACTTTAAATAAAAGTAGCTAGTACAGAAAATTTTATAGCTAGATAAAAGTATATTTACAAGTTTTAGATTATATTTTAAACTGAAATTATAACTGTGGTAAGTGACTATGGCCTCTGAACACACGTCTCTGATATTTATAAATGAGCGTCTTAATAGTTGTGAATTTTTACGTACAAAAGCGTCTATTTGGTCTATAATATAGTTTGTTATAAATAGCTTTATTTTGGGTGAGTGAAACGTAATGCTATATCTTAATGCTCACTTGACCATAGCCTTTTTCCAAAAACTTCTGCATTCACGAAACCTATTTTCGAAAACACTGATTAACGCACATAATAAAACCAAATTAAAGGTCCAAAACGTATGTTATCTTTTTCTTCGTTTTTAACATTTTTTAATTGCACAATTAATTTCACATTTTGACATTAATGAGTGAATGAATTAGTCATTCTTTATAGACTATTGTAAAAAAAACAACTGTCACAAGAATAAAAAAAATGTTTAAAGTGAGTCACAAGGAGTCTCGTTAAGAACAAAGCTTAATTAATCAATAAGCTGGTGACAGGTTTATGTTTTAGAACATGCAATAGACTAAGAATGAGTGGAAGCGGTCCATTAACTAGAGATTCAAAGAATAGTCACTAAATTACTGTTTGTTTATAGTATAACTACTGACATATTATGTCTACTTTATATTCTAATTTAAAATTATATTTAGATTGAGGTGAAAATTAAGTAAAATGTGTGCAATTTATTACCGCTTGATGAAATCTGAGAAAAGTATGTATTCTGAACAAACATATATAAAATTCAGTCACTTGAGTGGAAAATGAAAACATACTTATATAAATATTTAAGTGACTACATTATAAAAAAAAAATACTTATAATCTCATAACTAAATAAATCATCGAATAACTCACATTATCAAACACACTTATAACTGTTTGGGTCTAATAACAATTATCAGTTAGAATCACAAATATAACCAACTAATTTCCTTGTCCTTTCTACCTAGGGCCCTCTGCAATGAGACAAAAGATCCAGAAAAAACTGAAAGATGATGCTGAACGTACAACCACTTCTCTCTCCAAAACCTACCTCTCACTATATGCAAAAGTATGCCTTTTCAATCAGCTTGTAAATACAAAAATAACCTATTACTCACCAATCATAAATTTCACTAAATCTTTCACTTCGTCCATTTACTCACTCTGTAGCAAGCTATTATGGCACAGAAAAGTAGCTTCCATCGCTGTAAAACGACTTAGTCTTCCAACAACCAGAAATGGATTAGGTCTTCACTCCATACAAATTTTTCATAAACAAAAAACTATTAATTTTCAAGCTGCATTGATAATAAGTTTTCCAGCTCTCGAATGCATCCTTCAAATAACACCCACAGACCGACCACCACCTTCACATGGATATTTGTCTTTGCTCATAAACCAACTTCAAAACATTTATGATTAGGTGTCTTTTTTGGGTGTTGGTAGATACACATATTGGACTATTTATAATATGCTGTACCCAGTCATAACTACAGATCCTCACTCACCTATGCTAAATATGAATAATAGTCATTTGATGCAGTGATTTAAAAAATGGTCATTGAAAACTAAATTTTTTGATTTTCTTTTAAAGGTAAATCTTCATGCTCTACCTACCTCCTATTTTCTTAAATACCACAGATTTTACAGCAAAATTGATGCTTTTGATTTCTTGTGCCACAGGGAAGAAGAAACACAACAGCACCTATTTCACACCTGCACAACTCTGACAAATACCCAAGAAATTATGATTAACCTATATAGACAAAATAACATCACACTTGATAACCTAATAGAGACACTCAGTAAAGGCTCAATATCAGCATCTCATGCAGCAACTTTTTATTTATATAGTTTCTTGTGCACCAGATGTACTTTCTGCCTTGAAGACAATACCACAAAGCAACCAGCCACATTTTCTAATAAGCTTGAACAACTGAAGGCCAGAGATGACAAAATTGCACACCCAGATATATTTGCTGCTACATGGTCACTATCAAAAACCTGAAACAAACCATACCTCAAAAAACAAATTAATTCTGTAACAAGAACAATTATTAATTTTTTTTTGTTGTTGTTTTACATATCCCTTTTTTTAACAATTGTTTCTGTTTGTTCCAAAACTATATAGTTTTAAACCATGTATTTTCAACAATGTAATTTTTGATAAACAGCAAATTCATGTAATCTATTTTTTGTACAATAAGTATATTATTGAAACATAAAAAAGAGATAGTATTCCCCTTTTGGCAACTGATTAGAAGAATATAATACAAACTCTTCCAGGATCAAGTAAAGGATATATAATGAGGTTTAACATCCCCACATTTGATTAATAACTACAAAACATTTTTTCTTTAATAGAATAAAGATTTAAACTTGCAAAAAAAATTAACTTTAGCACACATAAATAATAAAAATTACATTATTCTATTAAGTCACAAGCAAATAAAGTTATATAAATAATAATCTTAAATCTTCCCCGTATAATATAATCTATTCTTGATATATTCAATGAATGAGTATTATAGGTTAACATCATTGATGTAATACAATTTGGATGTGAAACTAAATAATTTATTTATGAAAATTCTAAAGTATATTTTTGATAGAAACACACAATAAAGGACAGATCAGGCATAAATTTATTTCAAAAATAAATTCTTTTAATTTTGGAAACAATCATGCTTTAAGCATGTACTGTGATGGCACTGAATGTGGGGTCTTAATCATTTTTTTCAGACCTTTTTTAACATTATTTTTGCTTTTAAATTTAGTTTGCTAAAATATGGGTACTTAGGTATTAGTCCTGCAATGTATAGAAAATGGTATGCCTTTTCACATCTGCAATGCCTAAACAAAGTGACATAGTTTGTGGAGAGGGGGGCAAATGATTTTGTCAGTGCAAGGTGCTGGCATACATGGGGAATTATAATATAATATTTGTGATAACATATGTATTGCAGATATGAAAAGATGTACCATCTCCCCTACATTGCCAGACTAGTACCTAAATACCAAAATATGAATTAACGTAAATTTTAACATTAGTTAAAAAATGTGATGATGCCAGTAGTCCATAGAGCAAACTTCAAAGAAAACACTACATTTCCCGATTGATCTATTTTTTAATCGTAAGAATGTAAACAAACTTAAACATGCTCTTATAGTTCTAATCAAATCTCAAAGAAACTGCAGTTTTCTAGACTTTGTTAAATATTTATGATTAATTTTGCAAAATATTTTCATAATAATCAATAAAAAAATAAATTCTTTCATGTTTACATTTTTCAAAAAAAAATTCTTTATTTTTAAAATTCACATTAAACAAATGCTTTTATATGCTAAAAAGGGAATCAATTTGCAAATGTACAGTTATGAGCTGTCAAAATTCAGATCTACCAATATTTGATGATAATTTACTAATTATAAATACAATTTTTAAATTTAGAATAGTATTTAGTAAATTTATGATTATTTTGTAAATATTCATTCACATTCTAAGATTAAAATTCTCGATTTTAGTGAAGCTGATCAATAGAAAAACAAACAAACAAAAAAGACATTGTTATTATTACGTAATTCAATGTAATTGATGCTTTTATTGTTATTTTTAATATTTAGAAAGTTAAAATATGATTTTTTAGAATATTTGTCATTTGTAAATTTAGATTTTTAATAAACCAAGTTGAATTTATTAAATTCTATTATAGAATAAAAATTTAAAAACTAAACTAAAAGTTGAACTTTTGTTTCAAATTGCTTTTGATAGAAAATAATAGCAATGCTGAGTAGCTAATAGACAATTAATTGTATTGATTAAGAAAAATAACATGTAATATATAAATGATGAAAATAATTCCATAACTGCAATATCAAAAAAATGGAGCATATGTAATGTTAATTAAACTTTAAATAATAGAAACTAATCCCAATAATAATCATAATATTGTATAATTTACTTTATTCTTTCCTAAGTCCAAATCAGTAAAATAAATAAGTAAAAACTTGACAAAATAAGTTATTAATTTAAAAGGATATTAATGCCATCAATGTTAAAATCTTATATATACACAAGTATATTTTAACATTCATTTCTTGCAGCCAAGTTTTTTCATTAAAACTAAGGTCAAATAATTTAATTGCATTGTGTAAAGAACAAGTTGTTTTGTTTGTTTGCTTTTTTAAAAAAAACTTCACTTATATGATTCCAAGGCTAATCCAAGTTTTCAAGATAGTAATACTACTAACACCAAGAACAGTAATTTAAACACACTCTCAGCTCCGGTTTCTCCAGCATCAAGTTTGAGTGCTTTCCACAATTACAGCTTTAACTCCAACAGCTTGCAGGCATCCACAGACTTGATGGATCATTCTGTTTCCACAAATGTATTATCAACTCATCTTTCACCTTTACAATCTCTTCATGCAACTGAAAATAGCTGGTGTTAATGTTAGGGACTTAAACTCCTTACACTGTGTTTTTGCTATCAGTATATGGCTACAGAAGATTGACTTTGATATAGTATGTTTCTCTGAGATGAAACTTTATTTAAGATCCAATCCAAATATAGATTGCATGATGAGTCAGTTTGGCTTTTTCTACTATTTGCCGTCAATTTCTGTTGCATCTGGTGTTACTATATTAATAAACAAGCATTTTAAATACAACACATTCACAACAGTTTATCTTAGTAAAGAACTTTTTAATTGCTAACATATCCTTGGGTTTTTATTCAATCACTGTCATATATCTTTACATCAATAACAGTCCTGAACTAATATATCTTGTTATCAGCAAAATCAATGCCTTACTTTCTTGTGATGCATCACTTGCCATTCTCTTTGGTGATTTTAATATGGAGCACAATAGCTTTAATAGAAAATATTTATATCTACTAAACAGAATCTTTTTGTGCAGAGGTTTTTTCCCTCCTGGGTCCTTTTTTTACACTCTTCAGAAAGTCTTGGATTGATCTACACTATACCAGTGGGTTATATTTCAATCTCAGCTACAAACGTCAGCTGGTCCCTTTCTCCAACCATCTAGCTCTAATCATTACACTTCAAATTGATCCCAAATCTGTCACACATTCCAATTTCATAGGCACAATTAGACTTCTAAACAAATTTATCACCATTGAATGGCTCTTCTCAGCGGCATACATTCTACTTCATAAAATACAAATTCTGAAACTCTCACCAATACAAGCTTGGCCCACTTTTGTGGGCATTCTGAGTGCCCTCGTTGATATCTGCACCAAAAAATCCAAGAGACCAAATTGTCTATTAAAGGAGCTTAATCACATTAGCTCTGAATTGAGCAAGCTCTGACAAACCAACTTCAGTACATAGCAAATCATAAATCTTAAGCTGCAGTATCTTGATAATCAAAAGATCTTAGCTCAGTACATTTCCACAAAGCATTCAAAATTTTTTTAGCCAATAAACATCAGTGGACATGCAGCTATATTTACTGGGCACTGGGTGCCACTTCCTGACCTACACTCTCCATGATCTCAATTGATTAATATTGATACAGTGGCTGAGAGATCCTGAACAAGATTTATCAGCATTTCAGAGCCAAACTTCAAAGCCATAAGTTTTCCATTGGAAATGCCTGGTTGGTGCCTGATGATCAATCTGATCCTGGTATTACTGTATCACTGATCATTCAAAAGCTCCAGTCATATCCAGAAAATACTCACCCAGGTTTGCAAAACATTCCCCATTTTGTTTTTCTTCACTTGTTATTTTACTGCACCCATTGTCTGACACATGATTGATACTCTTGTGGGTAAATTTCAGAACATCCCTGATTTATATCCCATAGCACTTGTTCCATTTCTCAAAAAAAAAAAAACTAAATTTCTCCAGTTTATCAAATATTCATCCAATCTCCATGAAGCCTTTAATCATAAAAACTATTGAATCAATAGTTAAAGATAAAATTCAAGGTCATATTTTTCAGCATATCAGTTTGCTCACAAGGGTTTCTCTATGGCAGATACCATACAGCATTTCCTGCTACTGGTTGAACACATCAGATTTCACAAAAACTCCAAGACCATGGTCATCCAGCTGAACTTTCTCATCTGCATTTGATTCCATGATTCCTTCCATCCTTCTCCAGAAGCTTGCAGACTATGAAGTACCAAATCCTTTTATTAGAATCATTATTGGCCTTTTGTACAATCACTCAATCTTCACTTTTCTAGATGGCCAGCTTTCTCAGAGAATCAGACCACATATATCCATTCCCCAAGGTTCTCCACTTGTGACCTTATCATTTATCACATATGTAAACCCATTGTTGTTTGCAATAGAAAAAAATTTACCCAGAATTTTCATATCTGATCTCGACCACAACATACACCATACATCTTACATTGATGACATATCTATATTTCTTTCATATAAATCATACCTGCCAGCTCTACTTGACATCTTAAATAGTTTCAAATTGAAACTATGCATAAACTATTCAAAATCTTTCTCTTGGAAAATTCTCATGGGTAAAACCATTACCTCTATTTTGCCTCTGAGCCTCAGAATTTTCTTGGCTTTCCCATTGCCGAGTCACTCCATGCCATGACAAAGCAGATTCAAAACTCTATTTTAGAAAAAAAAACTAGAAAGATAGTGCATTTCTTCTTGACAATATATCTCTTTCTTCTGGGCAAAACTATTCTCTTAAACATGATGATTTTTCTGTGGCTCAATTATTACTTTCCTATTATTACTTCCCTGTAATTAAGCCCACCAAAACATTGCAAAACAAGCTGAACTCTCTGTATCAAACTGCTTTGGCATGGCAAAGCAGTAGCCATCAGCCTTGCCAAGTCTCACATGCCCAAAGAACTCAGTAGACTCTGCCTACATTTACATTCTACTGCTACTCTATATCTTTAGAAGGTGATTGGTGCTTTACACCTCATTCAAGCAAAACAAATTACCTTATATCCTTCCACCCCTATTGAACCTACAGACACTCCTCCACCTTATCATAGCAAATGGCTCATAGGCCTTTGGTCACATGTTAACACCCATATAAACATTACCACCAACACCTTTGACACCAAGGAAACATACTGGGATGCTTACAAACTAAAACACCAAAATCAAACTGCACTTCAAGTTACACTCAAATAACTTATCAAAAAGCTCAAATGCTGGTTCCTTGAACTCAAGTATGCGGACTTCATTTTAAAGTTCAACCTCAACCTTCTTGCCACCAATTCCTTCCTAGTTCTCAAGAGAGGATTCACCAGCCTTGACACTACTTGCTATGTCTGTAGTTCTGCTGAGGAATCCATCCATAACCTA
Organism: Epiperipatus broadwayi; assembly: GCA_028023455.1. Taxonomy (NCBI): domain Eukaryota; kingdom Metazoa; phylum Onychophora; class Udeonychophora; order Euonychophora; family Peripatidae; genus Epiperipatus; species Epiperipatus broadwayi. The sequence continues at coordinate 6,648,881 of JAQFVV010006252.1, forward strand.
ATAAATAATTGTTCTCTCCTCAATCCAATAAGAGTTTATATTGCAAAAAATGTATCAACCAACATTAACATTATCCTAGGCTTTCAGAAAGCTATCAACACTGGTACATTTTCTGTCATAAGACTTTCCACCTTTTTTGTCTTTGCAATTTGGCTGACCAGATGCAAATGAGTCTTTGGTCAGACCAGCTCCTGTGTACTCAAAACTTTTATAAGCATCATCAAAAACACAGCAACCAGAGATCAAACTCTGGCTTCTGATTGTTTTTTTAAAGACACATGGTTGAGAATAACTCTTCCAGAAATCTAACCTGTATCACAAGAATTTTCCTCTTTTACACAGCTCATACCATTGATTATGAACATGTAAAGGCTTTCACCAGATTCTAGTAACTTATTGTACATGTTTTTCATTTACCTCCTTTTTTCTTCTAACTCCTCAATACACTTCTATCTTAAACAATGCAAAACTCTCCATACAGTAGTGCCACCCTGTGCCAAACAGATTAATCAATGGATGCCAGAAGGCTTATGCTTAAAATCCATATCTAGTGCCTACTCATTCAATATCCCCAGACTAGTTTCTGGCTTGTGGCCTTTGTCAGTGAGGAGCCTTGGATCTGAGAGCACTGCACCTAGATCTTAGGATCAAGAAACCCTCCAGCAGCCACCTTTTATCTCTACTTAACTACAAAACTATGATAATGAAATTGAAAACACAATAATATTTGCAATCTAAGCTCAATAGCTTATATAGTCATATGGGTCGGAACTCAGTTCAACACCCATACATTTTGGTGTCTTTGGCTCTTTAACAGGGTGTCACTACTGTATGGAGAGTTTTGCCTTGTTTAATAACAATTATATGCTAGTATAAGAGATGGTGATCATGTGATGTTTGGTGGTTTAAACTTCTATCTTAATAAAAAAATAAATAAAACTTTATACTATTAGTACTTATTTTAATCTTTATTTTGCAAAGGATTAATTAAGATGTTGTTAAAAGTAAATCATTTTATTTTTACCGATTTAAATTATATAATTAATATTATATATGCATTTAACATTGTAACTCCTCTTTTGATTAACAAAAAAAATTCATATAACAAGAAAAAATCATGACCGTGTAGTTTGTTAGAAAGCATCATAAACACTCATCCCATTTGCTAATTAATTTTTAAATTTGGTGCTGCCAATGTGAATAATCAAATTACCCTTTCAGTTGTGGAGTTATTGAAGTAACAGGATATTATATGCCTCATGTGTTAATAAATATGTTGATTTACTTGTTTTGTTGTCTGCTTCACTTATAATATTTTGTTGTCTGATCCACTTATAATTTGTCAGTATTTTATTAATTTTCATGCTGTCTACATTAGGGAAAATGGAGTATAACTATATGTGGAATGAGCTGCATGTTTCTTCTTAATTTAGCCATCATTAAAAGAAATGTACTTATAGTGGTGGAAGATTTTATAAGAGATCAAAATGAGAACATTTTCCAAGTAACATTCATAATAGCTGCTTTGGTGTCATATATAATCATTTAGTTTAATTCAACTATGAAGTGATGTTTATTTTGTTATGTAAATAATTTTCATGAAAACGACATGAACTGTGTTTTTAAAATATTGATTTAAATGCCTATATTGTTTTATGTGCTATCCTCAAACCACCAATGTGGTTCTCGGGTAATGGCTAATAGAATATCAAGCTATTAAGATTAATTGCAAATAGTTAATAATTCTTGAAGAATATGGTTTCTCAACAAAGAAAATAATATCTTTATTTATCTTCATTTTTTTTCCACTTGTCTGTCTTTAATCCCTTAGGTTGATTTGTAACAAGTCATCAACAGCCTCTTATGTTATCTGTCATCGTTGTATACTAATTGTGGCCATGGGATATAATTGTATATCCATCTTTTCATTCTGTAAATACACAGCATATCAATTGTAACTCCAATATTTTCTTATTTTATTTCTATGTAATTATGTACAATAATGTAAATATGCAAAGCTCTCAGCAATGAGAAAGAAATGTTAATTCAGAGTTCATAGATTACAAATCCTAGATTGACTTCATTCAAAAAGCAGTTTGATCAGCAAGAAGTTATTTGAGATTTAAATTTTTGAAATAATTTTATTCAGCTAACAAATGTCTGTTGATCATCCATATCTAAAAATTACACTTCCCACCCACACACACACAAAATCTCATTATTCTTGGTAACCTGGCTATTTATTCTATAAAAGTAGTCTGAATATTCTTAATGATAATAGCAAGACAATTAGTATATGTTTGAAAGTTATTTAGAAATAAAATGGTATTTTTAATACTAAAAAATAAGGTATTTTAAAAGAAATAATATGTTTACCTTCTCTTTTTATATATATTTTTTGATTTTTAAATGAAAATGTTTCTATTTATTTATATACTATTTTCCAAAGGACTTCATACATGTCATGAAATTACTATCATATAAAACTATAATTAGATTGAAATCTGTTATCTATGTTTAAAAAGTGAGGATTTAACACAGTGACAATGGACTTAGACTGTACTAAAGATTCCTGGATTAATATGGAATCAGTCATTTCCTGTGCTCGAGCATCACACGACTTTCTGAGTAAATCTATTTATTTAAATGTTAAAGCATAGGTTTTTTTTCCATATGTCAAATGCGTTGACCGGAAAGCGAACCCGGGCCCGCTGACCCAGGGCAGCCACGCCAACAACCTGACCATCAACGCTTGACAAGCATAGTTATATTTCAACTTAAATTATATATAGGTTTCAATATAAATTTCAACTTAAATTATGTATAGGTTTCAATATTTCATTTAAATATTTATGCACAAACACATCTGGTATTTTAGTTGCTGTTTTTTTTTAATATAAGAGATATTAGTAAATGTTGACGATATTTTTTTTACATACAATATATGAATAATTTAATTAAATGGAGTTAAATGTCAAGATGATAAATTTATTTTGTTTTCAAAAAACTTTATAAATCCTTCATTTTTAAATGTAAAAGTTTTTGTTATGACGCGATTTGATTTTTTTTTTTAAATTTACCATCAGATGATTATTTCTATTAGTTTTTATGGAGGATTTAATAGGTATTTGAAAATGATATATATTTTGGTTTAATCTAAAAATTAAAATCTGTTTACGGGAGTAAGTATAAATGTTAAATTACTGGAAAAAGGGAGGTAGACAATAAATTTCTGAGGAAATGGGAGACAAATTAATAAAATATATTCAGAGAGTATATTGACTTATTAGATTATATAAATAATATTTTGCCAAAATGATTTTATTTGTTTGATTGTTCAAGATATTTCTTTCACATTGTTGTTGTTAATAAAAAGTGTTATTAATGATAAACTATATATAAATATTAACATATCTTTTAGTAAAATAAATTGTGTTACATCGGCAAAAGTATAATAAAACTGTAGCCATAATCGTACGAATACCACAATAAGTTGTTTTTCTCTAATGAAGTGTGAGTCAAAATTGAAGAGTAACAAGTTCTTTCAATCTTAATCAAGTATTAGATTATTTCATAATATCGCCAAAACAGAACAATTTTAATCATTTGTTGTTCAATCAAATATTCATTTTTTATTTGTTTCTGCTTTTCTGAGGGCCATGTAGTCTATTGCTTGGTATCAAACCATCAAACATCTCATGATCACCATTCTTTATGCTTAAACAAGCTGTTTTTACAGAGGCAAAACTCTCAACACAACTCAATTCAGTATCCATACTTTTTGGTGTTTTGGGTTCTTTAATAACCACAGTCACCATAAATCTGCATCCATTGATTACTCTGGCTTGCATTGAATGGTGTTACTGTATGGAGAGTTTTGCCTCTGTGAAAACAGCTTGTGTAAGCATAAAAAGTGGTGATCATATGATGTTTGATCATTTAATACCAATCCTGCCCAATAGGATTATGGTGACTATGGTTATTAGAGAACCAAAAACACCAAAAAGTATGGATGCTGAACTGAGTTCAGATCTATAGAACTATACAAACTTCTGACCTTAGCTTGAAAACATTATTGTGTTTTCTTTTTGGACACAAAGCTTTATAGTTAGCTGAATAAGTAAAAGGTGGCTGCTGAAGAGTTGCATTAGATTGTAAGTTCTAGATGCAGTGCTTTCAGATCCAAGACTCCTCACTGATCAAAGCCACAAGCTAAAAACTAGTCTGGTGATATTGGATGGAGTAGGCACTAGATAAAGATTTTATGCATAAACCTTCCAGCATCCATTGATTACTCAGGCTTGCACTGAGTGGTGCTACTGTATGGAGAGTTTTGCCACTATGTATTGCTGGGTATATAAATCAAGGTAAAAAAATCAAGGGAAAAAAATTTTTTTTAGAATCTAGATTTTCAGTATGCTGGTGATTGAGCTATTTATATTAATTCAAAATATGATGTATAGAAAGGTTTTTAATACAATGTAAAGACTTCAGTGTTCATAACACTCAAGACTTTTATCAGTTAGTGATAAAATGAAGATTTTTTTAACACCCTCAAGCTGGGATGGGTATTAATTTGAGAATATGAATTAATGTGATATACTTTTTTTTTTAAAAAAAGGATTTTATCAAAGGAGTAAAATTACTGTAACTAGATTAATAGTATATTGAACTTTTATTTGGCCTTAATTATTGTATGGAAGTGAAACATGGGCCTTTATTCATGTAATAAAACATCAAAGTTTTATTTTTTCTATATTGGCAAGATCATATGACTGATCAGTGTTATTTTCTAAATATAATCCTATATAATATTATTATACTATGTTTTAAGATACTCTATGCAGTTTATGGTGAAAAACATAAGAATGTTTTTGTGGGATTATCCAAAGATACTCTTAAAAAGGGCAATATTAATTGCGTTCATTGGAAAAATAATGCAAATAAGAGCTACAATTAGGCACGAGGTTGAAATATTTCAAAAAGTACAAATTACTTCAGAAGTAAAAGAACGCATCAAAAATTGTCAAATAATCTGGCTAAACAAAAAAAAAAAATAGCACATGATATTTCACAGATTGATTTTTTTAGATACTGCAAAACTTAACTTTTTATTTTTGCTTGTCTTTTTTTCATTTTAGAAGTTGGAATGGTCATATTTGTTTACAATGGTCATATTTGTTTACAAGTAACTGCTAGATATATAAACTGTATTGCTGATTAAGGACGTTTCATATCCATACATAAATAAAAAATATTTTTAAAGTATTTTGAATATATATAAAAAAAGTTCTACCACACACAAACACACACATTGCATATTATAACTCTCCTTTTCTGCATTTAATTTTTTTAAAAAGTGCTTATATTCATTCAACTTTCAAATATTACTTAGTAATTTCGTCTTAATCATTTATCTTTTTTAATCCATTTAAAGTTTTCACAGCATGAAATTATTAGTGACAGCCTCAAAAGATATACTTTAAATCTGAAAGCAACACTCCCCAAAGCATAAAGCACCTGGGAGACCTACACACCTTCCACCCCAGGGATTTCAAGTGAGGGGATTTATAACAGTGATGATTCAAAGAAATTTTTTGACAACACTCCAAAATATTTTTTTTAATGAACAATCAACATTAACAAATGAAATGTTCACTTTATTCGAAAGAGAAACAAAGTTAACCCTTTTAACCCTATATTTTTAATTCCATCAAAACTATTTAAAAGTATGATACATATTGAGTATTACTGTTTATATTAATTTACACGTTGTTTTTTTTTTGTATTTATAATAGTATTTTCAGTGCCAGTTATTTATTTGTCACAAAGAGCTTTGGATATCTTTTTTTTTTTTTATCTTCTTTTTAAAAAAAATTAATTTAATTTCATTATTAGCAATGTTACTATTTATATCACCGACATCACTTATTGTATTATATACCAGTACTTCTCAAACTTATTTGGCTACTGACTCATCAGTTTCACCAAGTTTCAATGCTTTTTACCTATATATGCATAAAGATAGCTTTAACTTTTAACATCTCTGAAAAATTTAATGCTTATATAGACCATTTTTGGATACATTGATAAGTGAGATAATTGGCACATAAATTTATTGCAAGAAATTGAAGATAAATACATTGATAAAGGAAAAAAATAAAGATATAAAAATGAATGTTTATAAAAATAGGATTATATAAAGGATAAAAATATATCTATTATAACAGAATCTATGAAATAGAAGGAGTTAGTGCAAGAACAGAATAAGTGAATACTAAGGAAAAGAGTCAAAATAGAACAAGAATTTGGGCTATAGATATAAATTTTATAGAAATAAAAAAAAAGTATTGTCAATTTATTGCTAGAATGAAAGTTATTGAAAAGAATCATAATAAATTGTATCAGAAGTAGAAAAAACATTAAAGTGAGAAAAAAATAGAGATTACCTTTGTGTTAGTTTAAATCTTTATAATAAAAACAAAAAATATCAAGATATATTACTGAAACTACCAAAACAGTTTTTATTAAAAGTGAATAACAGGAAAAAAGAAAGAGCATTAGTGCTGGAAGAATGATTTAGATGCTGCTAATTGACAGAATAATAGGGAAATAGAAAGGTATGCAGTAATCTATAATGATGCCAGAGAAATGAATGAATATTAGATGTTTAACAAGATTTCTGGTCATACAGATTAATGCATAACAATGACACATCATATCACATATCTCTAAAAATTAATACAAAAATCATAGCTAGATGGCTTACTTTTTCATAGCTATTTATTTATTTTTTCTATAATTTCAAAAATTTCTGATATTAGGATATTAATTGTCATTACTTGACTTACATGCTTCCATAAAGGTTTGAATAAATTAAAGAAATCCAGAATAATAATTTAATTAATCAAATACATTGAAGATTCCAATTCAACAAAAAATTAAAATTTTAATTTTAATTTAAACAAAAATCTACTAATAGAAATTCATAAAAATGTGAAATATACGGTTAATTTTAATCTATTAATAATAATTTAAAATAAAAAACTATAGCCAAATTACAAATTTGTTAAGAGTTAATAAACTTCAAATAATAAACAGGAGTAACTCAATAAATACAATTTTTTTTTAAAATTCATGTTTATAATCACATTTTTAAGTGACCATTTTACATTATTATCATCATTAGAATTAGATTATCACATCTTTGAACTTCACATGAATAATATTTTTCATCTATCTTTGTGAGATTTTAAATATATTTATATTAACAACTTGTAATTCAAAGCTACAAATATTAATATCACTATATTTGAATTTTACCAGATTGAAATTTAATCAGCATTTTATCCTTTGGGTACCATATCAAATAAATGGTATTCTCAATCATCTAAGCTTTCATTTTGAGCTTTTAAAAGACTTGTTTAGAATTTATCCAGAATAGACTATGAAAAGTTAAAATGAGGTATCATTTTTTTATTTCTGAACCATTGTAAAATAAATGTTAAAAATAAACTCTTACACTTTACTGGAAGCTCTAATATACTCTAGTAATTTACTCCAGAGCCATCTATTGTTAACTTGCATAGTCAGTGGATATTAATGCAAATGCTGAAAGCCAAGTACAAATAATATTTTGTTTTGTTAATGATTGTTATTGTCATTAATTGACTGATTCAATCAAAAGCATTATCAAAAAAATGACTAGAAGATTGAAAATATTATGCTAAAAACATTATTCAGTGAAAAATAACTGTCATATAAAAGTTGCCTTCATCATCTTTTCATGCAAATAAACAAAAATATAACTGTCTTTTGCAAAGCAATATTGCAATCAAAAAGTAACTTTTGTATAAATGTTATATCTTATTCTAAAAATATATAAATGGATTTCTTTTGGTGCTTAATCTCAACAATGTGATTATTGAATTGTGGAAAATTTAAAATTAGATTCCACCTGAAATAGACCAATGTTCAAAAGTGATAAGTAAGTTCTCTTGGAAGAAAAAGTAGAAATTAAAAAAAAAAAGAAAACAGCAACAATAAGATATTTTTGTTAGTCAATATTAATGGTAATAACATTTACAATGAAGATTTACATGTTTTTATGGCCTACATCAAAATATTGATATAACTAAGAATGCAACTGATTACTTAGCTAAACCTATTAATAGGATTGATATTGAAATATCACACAGTTTTCTTTTTGGGTTTTGAAACTACATTTCAAAAACTTAAAAAAAAAGAAGTAAAAAAAACTTGACAAAAACCAAGCTGGCTGATATCAAATTTATAACTAAAAAAATTACTATTAGTAATATTGTTAGTTGCATGGGATGTCATGTGTTGTATGAACATTCTTTGTATACTCAACTGGAAATTGATCAAAGAATCTTTAGCTTTTGAACTCACCACTTTACCATTGTTCTGTACAAGATAGATATCTTCTTTTAACTATCTCTTATTTACTTTTTGATTGAAGAAAAATCCTAAACAAACCATTTTTAATAATAGATTCACAATCTGGAAAGGCTACGCCAGCAAAAGCCATAAGTTCTTTAACTTTATATCATTCAAAATCTATAGTAAGTGAGTGAGTTAAACCCACTTTAAACATATCTAAAAAATGTAAAAAATATATCTGCAATTGTCATAAATGCTGATTGCCAACACCTTTTAAATAACCAAATATCTAATAGCAATTCCAACAGACTTTCAAAAAGTAACAGTTAAAAAAATGGTATTATTTACTAAATATGATAATTTCTTAGTGTTGAAAAATGTTATGTTTGATTACTTTTATACTATTTAACAAAGACTATCCAGTTACCCATTTATTAACTGAGGAGTGGATAGCTAGTTAAGGACTAATTGCTTGACAAAAAAGTCATAAGCTTAATCTTGAAGCAAAAAAAAAACTTATCCAATTACGCTCATATTTTAACCTTGATAATCATGGACAGGTTCAATAATTCAGCCTTTGTCTGTTTCATTAAGTAATGACAATCTTCCAAATAATATTAATTCTGAAAGACTCTCATCAAAAGTTTGCAAACTTAAATAAATATTTAAATTAAAGGATTCCTTTCACTGCTTTTATGTGTGTGCTTTTTATGTTTAATCATGATGTTTGATGAAAGGAATAATCAGCATTTTATGATAAAAGCCAATCTAGAAACTATCTTAACAAAGATAAATTCTGAAATCAAATATTCATTGTTGAGAATTCAGCATTTACTTTTATTTCCATTTGGTACTATAATAAAATCTAAAAAAAATTCATTGAAAGAATTAAAATAATCAAAAAAGCAAGTCATATATAATGTGACATTACTTTTATAAGCTTGTATTTACAAAAATGCAATACAGAGAGCATAACAATAGCTCTGTATTGCATTATTGAAAGAATTATCAAGAACTCAAACTATGTATCAAAGTAACCAAAAAATCTCAATTAAACTCCAAAAACCCATAACAGGTATTTTTGAAAATTGATAGTATACTGTAATGTGCATATTTTGAGAACAGTTAACTCATTCTTGTTACTATTAGACTAGTTAATGTACCAGATCATGACAAACTAATATATTTAGAGTTCAGTTTGAGAGATGTGAAGTATAGAATTGATTGAACTTGTAGAGTAATTATTGTGTTCCATATAACTGTGATGAGAATTGTTTGTCATCATGTTCAGGATTTCTTTTCTGAACTGAGGTCTATAGTGTAACTAAATCTAACCTCCAAAAATTTGTAATTTTTTAAAATGGGTTTGAAAGTTTTGATTTTTCTAACTATTTAAGACAATAAAGTTGACTGATTATGACAACAGAGAATATTAGAACTGATAATAGTGGATATTTAAAAAAAAATATATTAGTGCAGAGGATAGTCAATTTTAGGAGGAACAAAAATAAATAGGTTTTTATATACTCTACATGTCACTAAAATTAATCATAGCAACTTTAAACATCAACGAAAATGAAGATATCAATAATAATAAAAACACCACAATGTATTATTCTCACAGAAACAAATATTAACCTAAATATTTTAGAGCAGAGATTTTATTTCAGAAATGTATAGAAAAAACCTGTGCAATGAGGTACTGTTTTACTTGGGTAACAGAGTTACAAATATAAATCCTTTTGTAATAAAAACTAAAGATTTCATTTAAGGAGAAGCCATTTTATAAACATATCTTATATTTAAAAAGATTACAAGTTAAAGCATTTAAGTGTTCTCTATTAATCAATTTTTTAATTAAGATACAAAATGTTATATAATTATAAAATATTTAATTATGAGCTATTGGAAATATTATCTTCATTAGTTATATTAATTATATTGAACAAGTCTTGCTTGTTAATTCAAGTGTGAAAGAGAAGCATTCACATCTATTACATACTAGGCTCTTTAGAGTTAACATACACAAATGTTGAGGCTTGGCACTGCTAATGAAGAAAATTCTGAAGGAAATTCTCCTGAAACTGGCTCACTAAGTATTATTAACAGAGCTCATAGCTATATAAAACCTTATCTTTAATTAAATAATTAGCTGATAGAGGGCACTTAAATACTTTCATTCATTTTTTTATTTCATTTTTTTTCGAACTGAGATCTTTAGCAACAAGAGAATATACATGTAAATGAAAAAATATGAGTGATTTATTTTGTAAACTATGTAAAGAAGGAATAGAAAATATTAGGCATTTGTTAATTGAATGTAAATGCTTGAAAACAGAAAGGTTACATATAATGAAGGTATGGAAGAATAAATATGAAAAAAGTGATTATACAGAAAGTGAATTATTGGTTTTTATGCTGGGTTTGGGAAAAGATAAGGGGGATTTAGATATAAAGGCCATAGAGTTGACAAAGATTATGTTGTGGAAATGGGATGGAGCAGAATATGGGAAAACTTAGAATGGGGAATGGAAAATTAAGTGGCTAACAGGTTTATCTGGGCGTAATTGCTGAGATATTCTTAACTTCGTTTAAGGAGAAGCCACAGTACATCATATCACATCACAATATTATAAGATATAACTGTAATTTATTATTTACGTAATTAGTTATATTTTAAAATTTGTACTTATTTAAAAAAATTAATAACATTCAAATGTAAAAAAAATATATGGCTAAATAAAATTGTGAACATTCCATTTTTCTCAACTCATATTATTACTGGATATCATCAATGGAATGCATATTAAGGAATTCCATTACCACAATGCAAATTATTATGAAAATGGAGTTCAATCGTTACTTTGATAGTCATTAACTTTGTCTTTTACTTTGAATTTTTCCAAGAATGATACACTTTTCTAAGTTTTTTTTCATATTATTGATTAAAGCAATTTTGATCTGAACATAGTTTGATTGATATAAATTGGGTCATGTGACATATGACTTCATTTCTTTGTAGTTTGATTTAGTATTTGCTTATTTATTTTCCACACAGTTCTGTTATAGGAATTATTATAAGATTTTCAAAATGATATATAGAAGTACCTCTAAATCCCCATTCACAGGCTGAAAAAATATTAATTAAAAAATTATAATTTTTATTTTCAATTTTTTTTTTTAAAGATGTCTATTTATATTTATATATTATGTGTGATGTCATTAATTATCTCTCAGTTAATCATGTGATCACTTGTTTTTTATTTTATTTTATATTTACATTATTTTCTTTCCTTATTAATTATTTATTGACATTTTACTGTGAACATTAAAAAAAACAAATTCTAACATAGGTATGTATGTAAATTAATCATAGTTTATACAAGATTTGTTTCTGTCTATAATTTCAGAATCCATGAAAGATTTGAACCAAGTACAATGCATATGAATTTGTATAATTTCCTAATCTCATTATAGCAAAATTAAAGTTTTGTTGAAGGGGGGGGGGCAAATATGCAGGATGGGATTTTGAGAAATTGAGAAGGAAAGATATAGATACATGCGTAATAATATAGTCATGAGAACTGTTAAAGATTAGGAATATACAAATAGTTCTAATAGTTATCGGTGAAGGTTAAAAGAGAAAATATTGGGAATGTTAAGAAATACAAAAGGAATTAATAAGTATAAAAAGACTAAAACAGCTTGTATAATTTTAAAAATGTTAAAAAAGATGTAAAATGAAGAGAGATGGAAGAACTGAAGATATATAGCAAAATTAATATAATAAGTTCTGGTAGTAAAAGATTTTTTGAAAAAGAATGCAGAGAAATAGAAGTGTTTCAATGAAAAAAGAGATATGATATGGTGTTTGGTAGAGTTAAATGATATCACTTGAAATAAAAAGAAATATTGAGTTAACTAATAAAAATAATTGAAGGTTAATTGATAAAAGATATATCAAAAAGGTAGTTATTTTATTCAGAATTTGTTTAAAAATGATAATAATGTTGTTAATATGTGATTAAAAAAAAGAGAGAATAGTGGAAAGGAGGAGTCAAGTGGGAATATACTAAAAAAAGTGGTTAAAGTAATTGAGAAAATAACAGAACTAATGAGATTGATACAATATGCATAGAAGTGTTAAAAGAATATGTAAAGTTTACAATTATGATAATTATGGTGTTGTGTAATTTGAAATATAATAATGAAAATCGGCCTAAGTATTTTATAAGAATATGTTTCTGATTGCTAGAAAGAAATCTGTTAGTTGTAAGAATATAGATCAATTACTGAAGTTTAAAATCACATACTTCACAAATATTATTAAAGATTTTAACTCAAAAAGTACTCTTTGGGGGAAAACAATATAGTTTTTTGAAAAAAAGGAGTTTAGAATATGCTATTGGAGTTAATTGTTATACTTGATAAATTGAAAAAGAAATTGTTATATGTTTTGTGAATTTTAATAGTGTTTAATAGAAATATAATAGGTTTCTGAATATCTTGACAAAATGCATTGAAGAAAAATGTTTGATTTGGATATGTATAGTGGAACAAATAATGAGAATTACATTGGACAATAAAAGAAAAAAGAAAGTGATTATGGGAAGATGTGTTAGGTAGAAGATAGTGCATGCCATTTATAATTTTTAATATTTATTTAGAAGACATGATAAATAAATATTTGTACTTGGAAGAACTAATGTTGGAAACAATAATATTTATAAGATTTGTGAATGATATAGCTATAGTAGCTGTGAATAAAAGTAATATCCAATGTATAATAAATAGATGGAAGTAAAATGTAGTGAAATTAGAATGAGGATTAATATGGATGAGATCAAGACCTTGTGAAATAAATAAATGTAAGGGGAATACAAGTTAAACTTGGTAAATGAATTTAAACATTTGGAATATTGTTTGAATGAGAATGGAAAAAGTAAAAATAACATTAAAGAGGAATAATATTGGTAAATAAGGTATTTACTAAAAAGAATAAAATATTCTGTGGACTTTTGAAAAGAGAGATGAGAAAGGAATTAGTCAAATGTTGCAAATGGAGTGTATTGTTATGTGATTTTATGATGTAGTTGCTGAATAAGCAAATTAATCAAAGATAAGAGGTATTTGAGATATAGGTATGGGAAAAAATAGAGGAGACTAAATTGGTGAATAGGGTAAGAAATAAGAATTTTTGTTGGATGAAAAATAAAGATTGATTGGGCCTAAAAAGATAATTTGGATTAGTTATATATTGAGAAGAAAAAAATGTTTAATAAGAAATGTTTTGTAGAAAAAATTGAATGAAAAAAAAATGAATGAGATTGTCCTTATTGAATGAAATAAAGAATAGAAGGTTGTGTAAAGATAAAGATTCAGGTTATGAACAAAACTGAATGAAGAAACTATTGAATTGTTTTTCACAGAGGCAAAACTCTTCATACAGTAGCACCCCCTTAGTGTAAGCCAAAGTAATCAATGGACACAGGAAGGTTTATGCATAAAATCGCTATCTAGGGCCTACTCCATCCAATATTCCCAGACTAGTTTTTAGCTTGTGGCTTTCATCAATGAGGAGCCTTGGATCTGAGAGTACTGCATCTAGAACTTACGATCTAATGCAACTCTTCAGCAACCACCTTTTACTTATTCAGCTAACTATAAAGCTTTGAGTCCAAAAGGAAAACACAATAATGTTTTCAAGATAAGGTCATTAGCTTGTATAGTTGTATAGATCTGAACTCAGTTCAGCATCCATACTTTTTGGTGTCTTTGGTTCTCTAATAACCATAGTCACCATAATCTTATTGGGCAGGATTGGTATTAAACCATCAAACATTATATAATCACCATTCTTTATGCTTACACAAGCTGTTTTCACAAAGGCAAAACTGTCCATACAGTAGCACCATTCAATGCAAGCCAGAGTAATCAATGGACACAGGAAGGTTTTTGCATAAAACCCCTATCTAGTGCCTACTCATCAAATATCTCCAGACTAGTTTCTAGCTTGTGGCTTTTGTCAGTGAGAAGTATTGGATCTGAGAGTACTGCATCTAGATTTTAGAATGTAACACAACCCTCCAGCAGCCATCTTTTACTTTTTTTAGCTAACTATAAAGCTTTGAGTCCAAAATAAAAACACAATAATGTTTTTAATCTAAGCTCATTAGCTTGTATAGTTGTTCTACTCATCTTTAGGCAAATAATATAAAATCCATCTATGTAATATGAAAGTCACAGAAAAAAATGTATCTCACTGTAAACAATATAAATTATAAGATAGTTTTGTAAATAGCCCATTATGTTAACATATCAGTTAATTTTTACAATGATTAAGAATATTGTGCACTGTTTACTGCTTACCTGACTTGGATTTAATTTATGCAGATTTTAATCATGGAGTCAGAAGGACTTAAGTATGATATAAAGTCTTTATCTTTTTAGAGAAAAGATTATCTTGTTTATTAGCATTGACTTCGCATAAGTCATAAATATGGAAGCAATACTTTACTCACGTTCGAAAACTTCACTTAGATAGTCTCATTTTTGAATATATTGATTTGTAAAAATATATATATGAAATTATGTCTTATCTCCCGTCAATATTAACGTGATACCCATTTGTAAGCCAGCTATCTAAAAATACGATGAAAAGTCTTCAATTATCCTTCTGACTCATTCTAGACTTCAATATACGCTGTGTCCACTGCTAAATAAGAATAAACAAATTATTAGTTGGTTGTGAAGTTATGCAAAACTTGGAGCCCCGGAAGTGACAGGTTAAACATCGACCCTTGAAACTTAAGCTCTCGAATCCGGTACTGTACTACTGCGTTAAAACACGCAGGTTACAAATATTATAATCGTTTCAAATGAAACAATTACCAATTTTATATAAATATGTCTGTGTGTCTATTATTTAACTACTGCTTCGAAAACATTTTTTTAATCTTTCTTGGAGGAGAGAGATTAAAACTGCAGTAGTATTAAAAAAAGATGTAAATACGCTTTTAATTTATTTTTATTAATTTGAAAAAGATTAAGTGGTACCAGATACTCAAGTTAAATTAATTTTTTTTATCACGTCTTAGCAGAGAAAATAAAAGTTCTTCCTGGGGTCTTAGTAAAGTGACAGTCTTTCTAGGAGAGGGCTGACTCATTCTGACATCATCACTTTTAAAAAGACATTTCTACGTTAATTTCAAAATGACACTTTTTTATAACTACGCTTAAAAAAAAAGATTGTCATTGAGTCTGCAAATTTGTATTGCATGTTTTTAAGAGCGTAGTAACCGGTTACTTTTATTTTGATAGAGGGCGACACCAGAAAGCACAGTTAGCTTTTTTTCATAAAATGATTCAAAATTAAACCTTGCAGTTTATATTTTATTTCATTAACATTTTATAATAATTACAATATTTAAATAAACTCGTAAAAACAATACTTCATAATTATTATATATGACATTAATAACTTTATTGTTTTTAATTACCATACCAATATATAATACTAGCTACAGTTAATTTTCATTTATGATCATCCTTATTATAGTCATTATTATTAGCCGTGTAAATACTGATAATAAAAATTATTACATCTTTTCTCATTCAATATCATTATTAATAACGACTCATAAATAACTTTTTGTGATCAACAAATCTGTTATTTAGCAATGGAAAGTAGTTTGGTTCCAGGTTTATGTAGAATTTGCAATTTAACAGGTGATGATAGTGAATATTAGTATTATCGTATTAGCGATTCTAGTGACCAAAAAAAAAACCTTGTACTTAGATAAAAAAATTTCAAAAAGTATTATTGAAACTAGTGAATTATTGCTATTAAAAAACCTAACTCCTAGGAAAAACAATAAAATATTAATATTACTACCAATAATATAAATGATTTCTCAGTGTCAATAAAATGTCATCTCAGTAAAAAAATAGTGGCATTTATTTAGTAATGACAATAAAAAGATTATCAAATATCTAAATGGAACAGATATTTAGGCATTTTTAAAAAAAAAAATAAAGATGGTTATGAGATGTGAGATTAGAAAAAAATTTAAATGAAAAAATGCTTAGTAAAGACTAAAATATGTAAAATTAAAAGAAAAAAAACTATAATTATTGAAGGAAAAAAGGATATAGATGTGTTGTCATTTTAAAAGTAGTATCATTTTAGAGACAATAAAAAATTAAAGAAAATAAAAAAAACATAAAAATAAATAGATAAGTAAGCAATGTTTCTCAATACATTAATCTTGATTTCTTATTATCTCATATATATAAACACATTGTAATGCTATATAATTTCAGTAATTTCAAGGTAATTTAGCGAAGATAATTAGAATAAATGAAAAACACTAAATGGTATTAAATTATGGTAATTAAAAAGAATATCACTGTTAGTTCTACTTTACACTATAAGTAAAAACATATAGAGAAATACAGATAACAGCAATAACAAAAAAGATTGTAGATAGAATGGTTGCACCTATGATTAAAATCTACCATCACAACAGAATAGCTACAGTTACAAATAAAATGCATATTAATAATGTTTACTAATGGCATTGAGGTAGAAAGGTGAGATAAATTTTAAATATGTAATGTGGCATCTGATTTATGTCAGATAGCTGATATAATACAGAATAGTGTTTGCTTCACTCACAGTCAATTATGTAGGTGTTGGTTTAGTTCTATGTAAAATGTCAGTAAATATATGTCTTTATAGATTGATTGGACTATGTTGTAATAGAAGAATTGTTGCAATATTTTTTTCAATGATTACTTTCTTTGAACATGATGATTTAATAATGACATTTCAGGAACTGAGATAGATTTTTAGATCTTTTCTCACCAATTCAAAAAGAAATCTTAGTTTTGTCAATTAAAGAGAACTGTTATATCCAGTTCATCATTTAATATCACCCAACTTCTCAAACATCTCATCACATAATTTAATTTAATGATCACTTTATTCATGCAAATGGCAGAAATGTTTTATAACTAATACTCTAAGCCAAAATTATTTTATTCAATTACACAACTGTAAAAGCATTTTAGTAATTGTAAATGTTTGTTACATTAGTTTATAAGTTAACTATAGGCCAATTAGGCAATAATTGAGTAATGATAATAGAGTTCACCACTTTTTCATATTGAAAGACCAATAATTATAATAACATATCCTATTAGCAAAAAGTAATTTTGTACAGTAATATCATGAAGTTTATATGGAAATTTAAGTTTCCATTTGAAAATTAACTGTATTTCATATAGATAGAATTTGTATATCATACATTCTTTCAGGAAAACTGATCATTTATTTACTTTGTTTTGGATCTAATTGGCACATCAATTATCACATTATGGAATTCTTCTATCTTATTTTTAATTGTAACATCTCTAAAACAGGAAACAAGTAAGCATTTAAATATATTTATATAGAAGTGACATAATAATTGCAATACTCCTATGTATATTAAGTTGGAGAAAAACTTTAAATAGACAACTAATGAAATTTTTATACAATAAAATAAAGTTACCACTGGCTTTCTTTGTCTTGCATGAAATTTATATTAAGTAGTGAAGACTTCTATATTTTTCCTAATAAAAAACTCAATGTAAGTATGATTAATTAATGGATACTAGATGGTAATACTAATAGATTCTTTAGTTTTAGATCAGTTATTATTATTATTATTACTTTAATAATAAACATTGTTTAACCTTTCATTATTTTGAAGATAACCATGTAATCAAAAATCAACCTTCAAGGCTGTTTTACTGCTATCTCAAGTTCAGTGGAATCTAAAGAAAGATAAACAAAAATGCCATAGCTATTTTCATTTTATACCTATAATAAAATAACAAGTTAATATATATTTTTATTACGTTATATTTTTACTAATTTAGTGTACATTTTTACAAGGGTTACTTTAAACCCAGAGACTTTATTTTATTTATGTGTGGTCATTAGACCACTTAGGGAGTTGTAATTTTTAATGGCATTATTCTAGAACGCTTGAATAATTAGAGAATTAGAAGACAGAATGTAAAATTAGATTGTATTGTAATATTAATAAAGTTTTTACAATTGCTTCAAAATAATTACTTCTGTTAATAGGTAAAGTTCATCAATTATTGTTATTAGTATAAATAAATGTTTAAACAAAAAGAAATTGGATGTTCATCTTTGTATTCAGCAGGAAAAAACAAAAAGAACTAGTTCACTAAAAGAGTACTTCTTAAAATTTCTTTGCTCATGGATGAGATATTTATATAAAAAAAATCCAATTGATAGTGAACCAGTGTTTTGTAAAATTAAATAAAAATAATTTTAAAATCAAAAATATTGCTTAAACATGTTTTTATTTTTATTTTAGAATCAATTAGCAAGAAATATACAATCACAAATATATATATACAATTTCATTATACAATTAAGCAATAAGTATATATAAAAAATGTATAATTACAAAATCTTTAAAAAAGATTTGAAACACTATTTTTATTAATCAGATAAGATTTGTTTCTCTTTTATAACTTGTCTAATCTGAAATAGACTAATGAGAAGCTACTTGAAGTAGCTAGGTATATTTACTTTCTTTTAGTTTAGTGAAATTGATAGGAAAACCAAATAAAATATTAAAACTATTTCAGCAACCCTAAAAAGGTTTTTCCTGAAAAAAAACAAAAAAAATAATGAATTTTATTTTACAATTTGTGAATAAGAATTAAAAAGGCATTTTGAAAAGTATACATTAAAATAACTTGGAACAATAAGTAAATATTTAAATTTATTTGATTTTAACGTTATGGTTAATTAATATCACATACCTACTTAAAAATGGAAAAAATACTAGCATATATATATTACTATTTTTCTATTTGAAGTCTTTATTTTTAATCTTATCACTCTGTAATATTCTCACATATTTATTATAGTTGTTATAGTTCTAGTCTTGTCATACCGATAATCTTAATGCCTTTTTTTTTATTACTTATTTTTAAAAAAAACATAACTTAAAACTACACAAGTTACTATACTTTAAAGAGTCTATTTATGAGTAAGAAATTAAAGAAGTTATATATTAAAAAAACTGTCAAACAGTTAACTATTTAAAAAGTCATATATTTAAGTATATGTTTTTCATAAGCTCTTAAGTTTATCACTCTATAACTGCACAGGGCAAAAATAATGGGTAATCTAAAAAAAATTCCATGTATTTAAATCCACTATATTACATTTAAACTCTAAGTATGTGAATTATGCATGTATTTCAAAAACTTATGTATTATTAAAATGCAATGAAATAGGTTTAGATGACATCACACACATTGATTAACTTTAGTATTTTTAATAGCTATATATATTTGTATGTGCTATCATCTAAGACTTTGTATTCATTTATCTTGACCAAGAGATCAAAAGTTCCTTGTAATCATGAAATTCACATCACCATTTTAGTTAACATTTTGTGACTTAACAATATTTTTTACGACCTCATTTTTTTTTTGACAAAGTTAAGTAGAAGTCTATGATTAATACATATCTAGCTGTGGAAAATATTAGTAGTAATTTTTAAAATTGTATAATAAAATTATTTTACATCAAAACAAGCAAGTTATTGTTATGGAATTGTATTCTTGAATGGAATTTATGGTGCTCACTTGTTAAATCTGCTATGCCATTTCACATTCGGATCATTGCACTGATAACTTTCTAATCTTGTGATTGTACACTGGAACTTGTACAAACTTAAATAATTCATTCATCAGAACAGACCATGTGTACATGATATTTTTATAATATTTACAAGATTATAGGCAGTCTAAATACATATGTGAAAAGGTGTAGCAGCTTTAATATGTGACACTAATTGCACCAGACCAAATCTGAAAAAGTACATTTTAACAACACTAACATATTACATTTTTCACAAAAAAAATATTAAACATGACATAGCATTATGCAATTCCCAAACGTTGCTCTAAATATGAATATTTAAGCCTGCCATGAAATTACAAAACAATCGCTAAAGCAAAAATGGCAAAAAACAAATTTAATAATAATACTAAAGTATCACTACATCTATATCTAAAATATTAGCATGTCTAAATATTATATCAAAAACATTATTACTATATCTGGCGTGAAATTACAAAATGCTTAAAATGCAAACATACTAACCATGTAATATATAACAGGAACTGTCATGATGAAACAATCACTTGTCTGTTCTACTTTACATAAGACTAATGAGTCAAATTAAGTTATATTATGAATAAAGTTCTATATAAGCAGAAACACCCACAGCTTTGATGTTTTCAAAATGGTCTAAGATATAAATAGGTCATTTTAATTTTGTCATGTATGCTTTAGAATAAAATTTACTACATATATGTAAATATAGTCTGAAGGTTTGTAATGATGGTGTATTATAAGATGTGATATGTTGGACTATTTCCATCATTTATGAGTGAATGTTGAATGTAAAGAAAATTTTAAACTTTAAACTTTCCAAATACAAACAACTTGTTAGTAATAACATACAAATAGACAATACAGGCTAGTAATTACACAGCGTTTTGAGTAGTAATATTCTCCACAAGGTGTTGCTGGCCTATATGCACAGTGACAATATTCACTTAGAGGTTGAACTCGCACCTTTAGATTCTTGAAATGTCGAATTTTAAGGCAAATGCTTTACCAACTGAGCTTTGACAGAATAGCTCAGTTGGTAGAGCGTTTGTCTTAAAATTTGATATTCAAGAATTTAAAGGTGCGAGTTCAACTTCTAAGTGAATATTGTCACTGTGCACATAGGCCAGAAACACCTGAAGAAGAGTGGAGAATAATACTACTCAAAACATTGTGTAATTACTAACCTGTCTTGTCTATTTGTGTGTTATTACTAACAAGTTGTTTGTATTTGGAAAGTTTAAATAAAGTTTAAAATTTTTTTTACATTCAACATTTACTCATAAATGATGGAAATAGTCCAACATATCACAACTTATGTAAACATAGTAGGTATAAAATCTAATATTATTAGAATGTATTTAACTAGTCAGGAAAAGTTAATAAACAATTATTTATTAATCATTTATGCAACTGTATATGTCCTCTAATTGTAGAGAGTATTATGAAAATATGACTCCAATAGTTATTATTGCAATTTGGATGTTAGAGCTAAAATTCTCAGAATATTTTCAAGTAGTAAAGCCAAAAGTATTTTAACTAGACAAATATGACTAGAAACTAGAATGGCTATAATTATCTTGAAAGAAAGGTAACCATGACCTCATTACTTGAAAGAAAGTAACTCATTTTTACTAGTAGTAGAGGTCATACCATACTTCAATCATAATGTTTAGTTTTGTACTTAGTATACTGATACCCAACCAATAAACCCAAATTATTCTGTGACCTTTTTTAATTAATAGTAGCTAGGTTGACCAAGAACTACCAGACAAATATACTAAATCTGAAATTTGCAACTTAAAAAAATTAAATTCACATGATCTGAACATAAATCCAGGCCAAAAGTATTAGGGTAAAGAAACTCCCATTCCAATTTTTAATTTTTTTATTAATATACATCTAGAAATTTTTAAAAATAATATTCTAAAACGATGACTACAATTTTTTAAGATTAAGGTCACTTAATAATCCTTCTATTTCCTAGGTAAAATTGAGCATTTTTAATCAATTAAAATTCATATATAGGAATTTTGTTTAAGATATTTCATGATTTGTCAATTAATGCATTCTATAAAATTTTAATAACTGAGTATTGCAGAAGTCATGGCAACTTTATTATAAATAATACATTATTTAAAATATTTCTATTGCAATAATAGATACCTTATAGTTAACAACTTTAAAATTAATAAAATTTTATTTGCTGTTAATGAATTTAAGAAATGATCCTCTTTTTTTACTGTTTGGTATGGTGACAGATTTAATTGTTTTTTTTTCTGGTGAGGTTTATAAGCTTTTAACATTTGATTTTAGTATTAAACATTATTCTATATCAGATTATAGTAAATTGTACTTTATTTGATAGAAATCTTTGTTTCAAATGAAAGACATTCTATGAAATCATATTTGACCTTTGCAAATATTGAAAATGTAAGATTGTAATAAAAACAAATAATCTTTCTATTATTCAATGTTCAGAATGAGCAGATTTTTTTCATAAAGTGAATGAAATCATTTGTTATTGACATTTGTGTTTAAAATGTGAATTAATAAATATCAATATCTGATAAATCTTTCAAGTTATACTTTAAAATAGTGCAAATTTTTTGATGTTTACAAAATTACAATAAATTTTTAGAGAATGTAAGTGAAGATGAATTAATAATCAGTTTGAAAAGGCATATTTATTGGAACTTTATAATTTGCTTTGTTATTGTTATGCCAGAACTTATTATCTTTTATTTTTAAAAATAAATCGTATATGTTTAAAATAAATGTGTAGTCATGTATATCTTTAATTTTTATTAATTATTATATAATTATGAGGCAAAAATAATTGTGAATATTAATAAACTTTGCAAAAAGCATCAGGATTTTAATCATTCAAAAATTTTCTCAAAGTAATCTCACAAACATGAAATTCAAAAACAAATAGCAGACATATCAAGACTTGACCAAAATTATTTGATGTCACTCTGTTTTCAATTATGCTGACATATTTAGAATCTTGGGGGAATTAAAATATCAGAATAAAATATATGGAAATTCTGTAGTTTAAAAAATAATAGTGTGAAATATCTCAATAGATGATTATACAAGTGAGTCAACTCCAATGCTTTTTTCAGTTACTTCCCAATGTCTTATTTTGCTTTGATGAAATATTTGGTTAAACACTTTCATTTAGCTTAGAAACTTGGTTTGCTTGTTTAGGATAAATTTTGAAATTGAGTTTTTGTACATATTAGATGTAACAATAAAATAATTCAGAGTAATCAAATGGTTTAAATAATTAAAAATATTTATTAGGACAGATTTTAAACTTGCTGATATTAATTCAATAAGTTTTTAGTGACATGCATGAAAGGATAGTTTGTTTGTTTTTTTATTTTAAAAAAAAGCAAAATAAATTGTTTACTATAAATTCAAATGAAAATAAAAAATAAATCTTAATTTCTCTTAATTAAAAAAATCCTTTCTTAAAACACTTTTTCCATTTAAATAAATATTGGAATCAATTTTTTTATATAAAATTTTATTAGTAGAAAATTATACACAAAAGTTAACATATGAATTGAAAAATAAATTCAATTTACATAACATTTAATACATTATATATGAAAAGACAGGTAAAATAATTGGTACTTTGAGGCAGATAAAAAATGATTTGAACTCTAAAAAGTAATATCTTATATACAATTTATATTTTAATACTGTAGACAGTTGCCAACTCTGGCCATGTCATTGTTACAAGCTTCTTAAATTCACAATTATTTAATTAATGAGGAAATAATATTTAATTTTCCCATATATTTTTTATAATAATAATGGGTATTGAATTTAAATATTTTATATACTGCATAATAATATAAGATTTTTCAAACATGTTTTTTTAAACATAAAGTGAATATTTAAAATGTGTTATAATTTAAAAAGTGGTTGTAAAAAAGAGAAAAGTATAAAATCAAATAAATAATTTCTTTTAATTTCTCTCCAGAAATGTTAATTATCTACAAGTTTTTATTTAAATTTGTAAAACAAAGTATTGGGGAGGAGGGAATTCTCTTTGATAAGTTCTGGAAAAAGTTTATTGAACAATTTTAATTGCAACATTTAAGAGACATAAATAAATAAAGTTTTGAAAGAAATAAAATGAGATTTTAGCATATTTTTTTTGTTAGCATTTTGTTTAATTGATTAGGATGTTTTTCTTCTTGAATAATTAAAGAAGTATATTGTTTTGGTATAAGAAAAAAACTAATTAAAAAGGAATTTAAATCATGATTGTAATTTTTTAATTTAAAAAAGGAGGGAAATAACAATATTTTTGTAAAAATAGCCCTAATTGGTTGTGTTTAATTTGGTCATGGGGGAGAGAAGAATGTGATTGGTTGGAGACAAAATTGTTCCTTAAATGTACCATAGTGGGCAGAGCAAATTGATAGACCTCAGTGTCATGCAAGAAAAGGTCATTCTTCATTCAGCTATTGAAGAAGACAGTAGAAGAGTTTTGTTCTAGCTGTTGAGATCAGTAGCAGTGATTTTTGACTCAACTATTGAGGCCGCAGTAGCAGTGATTCTTACCTTACCTATGAAACAGATGCAGAAACTCAGCTGTTTAAAATATTTTTAAAATGAAGACAAGCATGTGCTAAGTTTAGCTACAAGCTAAACATCATCTAACTTCATGTAACCTGCTTCACTGGAAAAAATGTAAAAAGGAAGTAAGAGTATGAGTGTGTCTGTATTTATGTATGAGCCACATCTAAAAAATTATTTAAAAAGTAGATAAACTCATTATGTGATAGCTTGAATTCAAAATAAATAGAGTGAAAAAAATGAAAAAAATCATTCTGCATGAAACCTAAAAATATTGTATAGCAGAATGGATAAATTAATTATTATATTAGTTTGAAATGGAGAAATTTTTAAAAATAAAACCTACATGGAAACTGAAAATTACAAGTCTCAAAGAAGGACTTACAAATTATAACCATGATAAAAGATATTTTTAATGTGCACATTATATCTTCATTTAGAAATAAAATTTTTATAGAAATAATAATTGGTAAAAATAAATAATTTTATTATTTTTTGATAGATTAGCACTTATATAAGTAGATCCCAAATATTATGTTGCATTTATCCAGAAGTTTGGCAGTATCTAGATAAGTGGCCAATGTATAGTGTACCTTTTTTAAATCCTAGTCACAAGATATGAATGTTGATTGCTGATGAGTTGATTAGTTTTGGTTAATGCTGGATAATCTGTAGTTTAGCTTTTTATAATGTTTTTATTCTTTGCTGATACTCATGCTCATTTAATATTTTATTTTATGCATTTATTCATTTATTTATTCAGTGAGAATAATAAAGTGAATTTTATACCTCTATATTCGCCACTCCTTTATATATAACTATATCAAAAAATAAGCTTGTTTGGGTTACTAATAACACGGTGAGTTAATGCTAATGTAATGTACAACTCAGAAAAATATAATGCCAAATTTTGTTTATAATTTTTTTAGATAAAAATTTGATAGCATTGAAGTACATATTAAACCACTCATTATTTTTAAGAACATATTTCTTGCTATAAAATATACTAAAATAGTCACAATGCCACATAATTCTAGGATCATTTTTAGTACAAAATTTTCTTTCAAATATTACAAAAACTGTTCTTACTTTTCATTTTTTTTAATACTAAAAAGTTAAAAATAATGTGTACATATAAGGTTTTACATGATATTCTTTTATTTACTTCACATTAAAAAATCAAAAATAATTGTTTTTTATTAATTGATTTAATTAAGTTATGGACACCCTGTACTTTTATTTCAAGTTAAATAGAAAACTCTTAATTGTGGTTGAAGAAAATATCTATTTTTGGCTTTTTAGTATGTAATAATTGAAAGCATTTATTATAATATTTTTTTATACATTATTTTTTATAACATTAATTTGAATAATTTGAAAAGTAATAAATTTATAAACTTATTACCTATATTTCTGCTGTGTTTATTGCAATATTATTATAGAAAAACATTATACCTTTTCCTGATACTATTGGTGAAGTGTAGCATATAATTGCTGTGTAACTATGGAAGAAAAGGACTTCAGGTGCTCTTAGAAGTTTACCTACTTTTTCTAGCTGTACAATAATAGCCTACCTTATGACATCTGGCTGTATTATGACAATGTGCCTTATATTTGATTTGTTCTAGCAGCTTTCAGTTCTGAACATGGACTAATCTCACTACATTAACTGTATAAACAACAATCAACATACCACAGTTCAGCTTTGACAGTTGTTGTCTGGCTTTAACTCCAAGTGGAAAACTATTTATGTCCAGATCCCCATTGAGAATGAGAACAATTGGATTCAGTGAACATCATTGCCTATTGGTCCATTCTTGCCATTGAACACATCTATTTGTATATACATTTTTCCATGGGTAATGAACACTAAATTCAATGAAAATAAGATGGAATCTAAACCATTCCATTATTTGAAAACAAGGTGAGATATAACATTTCCTCCTCATTACTAAAATTAATCCTGGAAAATATAATCATTCAGATGCTTTGGTGGACAACTTTATCACTTTCTTGACTCCATCAGGTTTGGTGACTTTTTCATGTACAATATCTTCATTTATAGATCTGGAAAATTTTAATTTTGATTCATCACTGCTGAATGGTGACCCATCACTGTTGGATGGTGACTTGATGGTGACTCTTCACTGATGGTTGGTGATGTATAATTCAACTTTAGCTTGTTTCTGTGTCTGTGATGTTGCTATTCATCTGTTGTTTGAACTTCTACTGCTTGTGATGCTTTCACTTTCAGCACATCTGCTGGAGCCCAATTGGCAGTTTTCTTGAACATACAGATTAGATCTTGAACACATATTTACTTTTTGGCACTTTTACTTTTATAGCATTTTAGAATTCAAACCCAGTTTATTAACAACTATTTCTAGTTAGTCTCTTTTTGAATTTATTTTTGTGGGCTGATTCACTTTAGTCACTGCAAAGCCTAAGAGAATGGACCAGTCATGACCTAATAAATTCCCATATTTATCTGATGATACAACCAGAGTCAGTTAAGCAGTTTTATTAAGCACTATAACTTTTACTCTTGTTTGTTCTAAGTATGATATTTGATTACCTTAATAGTAGTGATTGTTTTTTTATGTTGCAGCTGGTATTTACTTTTAAGTTTAGCAATAGCTCACATCTTTTTGACACAATAGACACTGCAGATCCATTGTCCAGTCCCATGGCTACTGGCATATCATTAATAATAATTTTGTGTTTAAAAATTTAATCAATAGCTTTGACATTATTTAAACAGGCTTTGATATAATTTTATTTTAACTGCCTTTCTGGCTTTTTGGAATAGGTTCTTTCATTCTGTCTTTAGGAACTTGTTGCTTTCTTTTAAAATTAGCAACTTTTGAGTAACTGACACACTTGCAATATCTACATACTGTATATGCTGGCAAGAATATTCAGTATATGCATATTTTGATTCATATTATCTATAACAATAATTTTTTATTTGTGTTTGCTGATTTATTCAGGCAGTGTTTTTTTTTTTTTTTTGGCAGCTACCTATTTGTTTGACCTAGTTTTCAGATCAACAATTTTATTACTGTGATCCATATTCTTTAATGGACTTGGATGATTCATTGTTGACTACACTGAAGTCACTTGGGAGACAGTTGAATGAAAAATGATATCAGTATCCATCAACAGTATGATTCTAAGATTGTTTTTCTTCTACGAATGAACTGATCTCTCATAGCTTTGTTGAAGAAGTCTTTAAAATCACAAATCAAGGTTAGTTTCTGACTTTAGCAGCATTAATCTCTCACTTTCTTGTTATCCCCTTTGATACAGAGATTGAAGTAATATATCTGCATTAGCACTAAAAGTTTTGGGCAGAAAAAGTTTATCAATCAAGACAATGCTTTGTCAAAATTAATATTAGCTGAAAGCATGGGGATTGCCTGTGTTTACAGAATCTCCAATGACCAAGATCAGTGTAATTAATTTTAAGTCAGACTTTTTGATTTGATAAACCTGGACATAGAAAATCACTAGATTCTTGAACATGGGTCAATTTTCAGGATAGGCTGGATTTGACACTTTTAATGAGCCAATTTTAGCCTTTATTGATTTTTTCTCTCTTTCTTTCTGCCATGAGAGGAAAAAAAATTGTCAGTTTTTTAATAATTAAATTCTTGTTTGATTTTTCAAATTTTTATTGACATCTTATTAATGTTAATTGTCAATATTTTAATTTCACAGATATAAACCACCCATGAAGGGAAGATCTTGTCTTTATGATTAATGAATGACCACATGCTTTTGATTTTAGTTCTTTTTAATTGATGCACTAATAATATTAGCTACCAATATTTTGAGATTAATGATAAAAGATCTAATAACCCATGGTTGCAAGATCTTTCATTCAAAACATGAAAATGTCTAATGCACAATTCTGTTTACAGTTAAATTTCAAAAGTAAAAATGATTTCATATTTCTTAAAAATAGATGATGAGTCTATTATATGGAGAATGGGTAAAAAATATTTATTGTATGTAATTCTGTTGACTAATTTAAAACATGGCTCAGCTGCATTTTCACAATTCGTACTAGTAATATTAATATGTATGTGTATATATAAATATATAGTCATGATTCTGATTAAAATTATTGATATCTTACTCTTCTGAATACAATAAAAATTACTTCATTTGGATTTTTGGTATGCAATCATTATGCAATTAAGCCTAAAGTGATTCATTTGTGATTATTCTGTATTGTTTAATTTACACTTTTGGTTCATTTGATGAAAAAATCTTGAACTAAAAGGTATATTGATTGATATTAATTCCAACTAAAATATCAAAACATCAGTATTATTCAGAGATAAGTCAAGGGGATGGATTAACATTGTATTCAGACATCATACTTCATCACCTAGACTTTTATTTAAATTTGGCAATTGAAAGTCATAATGATATACATAATTTATTTATTTTTAGTTATGTTGTATATAGAGCTCACAAAATAAGCTCTTAACAAGCTTTGAGAATATCCCCAACCCCAGATCAGTTTCTGCTACTGGTGTTGTCAGTGAGGTGCTAGGATATTCAAGCATTAGATTAAAAATACCAGGACAAGTCCAGCACTTTATCTAATGTATAACTATTAAATAGAAAATCTGAATTTTTCAGACATCCATGTCTTTCAATCCAGCTATGTAACTTAAATAGCCATATGGGACTGAACTAAGTTTAGATATACCATATATTAATAGCTTTAGCAATATAAAATCACCAAAGCCTTAATTCTTAGTTTTTAAAAATTAAGTGAATTTTTTGTTTTTTAGTAAATATATGATGTTCAAATTCAAATTTTATTTAAACATGTATTTTTTTAATCAAAAAATAAAATAATATGAAATAGTAAATGATTATTGACAAAAAAAAAACAAAACAAACATTCTTAAATTTGCCATTCTTAAATTTGGAATTTATAATTACAATCAAATACCATTTTAATACTGTGCTGTATATAATCCATTGCATGTTTAGTGTTATTATGTTTTTTTTTGACAAATGTAAAAATTAAATGGTCCTGAAATTGTGATCAAATATATTTTGCCTAATATCCTTTAAGCAGAGTGATGCCTCCTTCTGCATATTCAACTGGGAGCTAGTCACCTTGCAACAACCTCTGTAAATTATATGTTGAATGTGAATTTTAATTGAAATATTATGCTTATTAAATAAATGTATTCTTTACTAATATGCACTATTACTAGAAAGGTGATATAGAATTAGTTATTATTTGGTTAAAAAATTTTATTTTTAATTTTAAGGCTAAAACAAAATCTTTTGTTTTCATCGTTTATTCCACTTAATCATTCTTATTATTTATTTGCAAAATTGTTATATTGTTTTTAAGATGACTTTTATTATTGAAATTATTTCTTTAAAGAATATTGTGATACATGCAAATTTTTAATGAAGAATAAATATTTGATTTATTTATTACAAATAAAAAGCACTAAAGTGATTATCAAATTAGTAGCATAAAGTTGTTCAAGGCATTACATATCCTAAACATCACATGATCATTATTTCTTATGCTTGCTCATAACTATTATTAAAATAGGCAAAACTCTCCATACAGTAGTGCCACTCAGTGCAAGCCATAGTAATCAATGGATGCCAAAAGCATTGTGTATAAAATCCCTATCTAGTATCTATTCATCCAATATCCCCAGACTAGTTTCTAACTTGTGGCTTTCATCAGTGAGAAGCCTTGAATCTGAGAGCATTGCACCTAGATCTTAGGATCTAATGCAACTCTCGAATGGCCACCTTTTATCTCTTTTTAACTACAAAACTATGAGAATAAAATTGAAATCACAATAATATTTTCAATCCAAGAAAAGAACCAAAGACATCAAAATTTATGAGTACTGAATTGAGTTCAGACCTATATGACTATATAAGCTAATAAGCTTGGGTTGAAAATATTATTGTGTTTTCAATCTTATTCTCATAGTTTTATAGTTAAGTAGAGATAAAATATGGCTGTTGGAGGGTTGCATTAGATCCTAAGATCTAGGTGCAGTTCTCTCAGATCCAAGGCTATTCACTGACAAAAGCCATGAGCTAGAAACTCATCTGGGGATATTGGATGAGTAGGCACTAGATAGGGATTTTATGCACAAGTCTTCTAGCATCCATTGATTACTCTGGCTTGCACTGAGTGGTAGTACTGTATAGAGAGCTCTGCCTATTCATTACATATTCTAGGAATTAAAACTATTTCGTTTTTATTGTAAAAGACTTTTGCAAGTTATCAAATGCTGAAAAACTGATTTGGAAAAATAATGGAGTTATATGTATATACAAAAATGAAGATAATGAAAATAATATTACTGTCATTTAGACATTATTGCAAACTAAAATAATTTGTTGGAGAACCTAGAAATGTTTAATTTTAATGATATTATTTTAATTATTAATTTATATAACAATAAACAAATTTGTTAAATCATAATCAGCATGACCAAAACCTGACATTAGTAGAATTATAAAAAATCGTAAATATCTGTGCTAGATTGTAAAAGATCTTTAATAATATTGTTTTAATACCAGTTATTCCTCATTTAGAGAAGTTATTGTTGAATCTTAACATTGGACTTCTGTAAGTAACTAATTTTTTCAATGTATCTTTTTGCTGTTGGTTTTTAGGCTTTCCCATTGATTTGATATATATATATATAAACATTATAAGCATACTGTTAAAACCTGTTTTCATTTTGATAATAGTTAATTAGAAAATTACAAATAGCATAAGTTTTAGTGGACATTTTGATTAACTATTTCACCTGCCTTTTTGTAAATAAATAACTTGCAGGGTTTTTTGAAAAAGTAAACGATTTCCTTAACTTGTTGATTTATATATTTTGCTATTAGTGATTTAATTAATACAAACTTAAACCTTTTTCTTTTACTTTCTGTATATGCTTGATGCCCCAAAATATTGTTATTGTGTCACTGAATTGAATAAAACATGAACGTAAAGCTCATTAGTTTCTTAACATAATCCTTACTGTCATAGATACGCTCAAATCTTTGCTTTAGTAATAACCTCTCAAACACAACAGTAATCTTTTGTCTTAATAACTTGCACATCTTTTTCACAATCCTTTAATAACATATTCAACAGTGAATAATATGATCTTACAAGTGTGTTTCACTATAAATATGAAACTTATTTTATATCTTTTGTCAGGAAGATCTTTCGCTATATAAAATGTTTTTTAATGCAGCACACGTTCATTGTCATTTAAATTTAATTACTGAAAATAGCCATTGAACACACACGCATGTTTGTTATCTCTAACTGTGATGAAATTAAACTGTGCTGACATCTACAAATTCATACAGAAAATGAGTTAGTCTTATTATAATCTGTTTTATTTTCGCTTGTAATTTCTTTATTGATTTTCTTTCATATACAGATTTAAACAGTATTTTTTTTTCTTTTAGCAAAATTTTATATAAATCTTCAAAGGAAAGTTAATTGAAAGTAAATGTAAAAATTAATATGAATATGTATATTAAAGTGAATGCATATTTTAGTATATACCAAACAATAATTGATCATTTGTTTTTAATTACAACTTACAAATGATGTTTTTAATCAAGATAGTCGCTATTTTTAAATGTTTTAATAAATACTATGAGCTTGTTTAATCTTTAGTCGAATTAATAAAAACAATATTTTTAATTGCAATTAATAAAAAACAAAACTTTATCATTACATTGAGATAAGAAAGTTTGAAGAATTTAAAAATATTGTAGCAAGCCAGTAGAATAGTAGATCATCATAATCGTAATCATAAAAACGTTTTCTCCAACATGAACTACATTATGAATTTTAAGCAGACTAAATTTTATTTGTTTTTTCTTTCTCTTTTTCCTTTAAATTCACTTTAATATTTATTTACTAATGATAACTGTTTTTTTTTTTTTTTTTGTAAAAACAATGTTTGTTCGTATACAAATTGATCTCGAAAAAATAAGTGAATAAAAATGTTGATTAATATATGCTCCCAAATATTCCCTTTTTAATAATTTCATTGAAGAATAAGACTATTAAAAAGAATGTAGGTCATTTAAGAAAAGCGTAGGTTGAAAGCTGGTTTTGTAAACAGTGCATAACGTTAATCTCTTTTTTATTAAATTCATTAACACAAATAACCAATAAAATATTTAAGTTAATCCATGTGTGCATGCTTATATATATGGTCAAACGTAAATATATTTATATATATAAGTATTTTATGTATATGTGTGTATTTCACTCTGTATAAATATGTGTGTTCATATATATATATATATGGAAAGATTTTTATGAAGTAATGGTAATGCATCCATCAGCTTTGCCCACGATTTGGAGGTTGAAATTCAGGCTAAAAGTTTTTTCAGGTTATACGTTAGTTTAGAAATTTTTGTTGGTAACTCTTATATGTTTAACCTAGTTATCCATAACGTAACTGTTCAAACATGTATAACCTGTAACAAGACCCAGAGATCAAGCAAGCATTCTAAACCAGTATGCCTAGTGATATTGTTATCCCTAGACAACATTAAGTCAACCCTCTCACCTGTGCTCTGAGATCTCTCATACATAGTTAACACCCTTAATGTTGACACAATTTTAATCCCCTATATAACTCAGCTTAGCTCAGGGAGAAGCAGAGACTCTATGTTAGATAACTTATAAGTAATAATTCTAAGGTTCCAATCAATAATAGAATAGATAACAAGAAAACAATTATTTTTTTTATAGTCAATGAGATTTATTTATAATAGATAAAATATTAATTATAACAATATAGCATAAAATTTTGACAAGGCATGATTATACATTGGTTTACTGATCTAGAAATCAGTTACATATGTGACAACAGTGATAGCTATATAATAAAAAAATGTGTTTATCTATATTATACATGGAATGTATATATGCCCCCCCCCCCAATATATGAGCCTTTGTTATTGTATCTTACTTAAATTATATTTATGGCGTTATGGTATTCAAGTATGGAAATAAATGTCATTGGGGCAATGGCTGTTTATCGCAGGCATAATATAAGATATGAAGAATAATACTAATAATAGCAAGACTCTATCTAATGATGTGTGCAGTTCATTGGCCATAACAATATGGACAATTGTTTGCAATGTCTATGTGGAATTCACTGAGAGACAGAAGATCTGGGTTGCAGGGATGATCCTACTTCTAACCCAAAGCAAATTCTATAGGGAAGATATATATATATATATGCACCACTAGGTTATACTATTTAGAATTGCATATTAACAGGCTATACCTAAACCAATGAGTTTTATACATTTGGAATTAGTTTGACAGACAATTCATCATGCATATATATTATTAATAGCAACACTGGACACACCTTGTAATGAATATATCAGTGAATTAATATGACAGGATTGACTAATGAGGATAACTGATGAAGGCACATACTCGATGCAGTCTCACTATAGGTGAACACAATAATCTAAATAATTTATTTGGTGTATAGTTACACACACGTGCGTGCACCATCATCTACGTGTGTAAATTTAACGAAATTTGTGTCTAACATTAACTGTCTTAAATAACAAAAAAAAATGAAGCACGCATATATGCAAGCATATATGTACCACTTCAATAATTGGGTATCTAATGATTCTTAGCTAAAGAATATAAGAAGAAAGGAAAATTATTAAACATCAATATACTGAATAATATTTTTTTCTTCGCCGTTTTTTTCGTTAAAAAAGATCTTTATCTTGAAATGAATATTTAAGTCTGCTTTTATCTTATGAGTATCTATAGAAAGAGAAAGTTAGATTTGAATATAGACAAGTGGGATAAATTCTGGATTGAGAAAATTGATGTACTTAGTTTGTAAATCTTTAAATATATATCAATAATTTTAAAACATACAAAATTATAATTGGGTAACTGACCAGTGAAGGAACAACAGAAAATGTCTTAAACATCATAGTCAATACATTTTTGATAAGAAATTTAGAACTATAAGATGGCTCTGAAAAATGTTTATGACAATGATGCTGGATATTCATTGTTTTTATTCTTTTTAAATAAACTATGAACTCAAAATCTATTTGTGAAAAGCCACTTTCACCAATGAATTTGTATCATATTGCAAGCAGATTGTTTTTTTCTAGAATTACACATAAACATTCTCCTACCCAATCCTAATTAGTCTACTATGTCCATTTACAGATTGTCTATCCTAAAAAAATCTTAATTCTAATGAAAAATCTTCAATAATTGAAAAAATTTCTAAGTTTCACCTGAGTTTAAAGTCTAAATCATGCATTGGTTAGTAAATAAATAATAATTATATCTTGATGTTTAGGGGTCAATAAGGCTTTATTTTATTTATTTTTAAGACAATTGTTTTAGTATTAAATATTATTAATACCATAAAATAATTGATTGGCTTTATTATTCAGAAATTTAATGAAGTTTGAGGGCCAAAAATGGTAGAATTAGATCATAGACATTGAGAGCCAAAGTATGATCTTTTACTATTGTACCAGACTACGCAAAATATTACTATTACTATTATTATCATCATCCATCATCATAAAACCATGATGTATTTTTACTGTTTATTTTTAAAAAAATTAATGAATGTTCAAGGTGAAAATGTTAAAAAAGCTGCATTAATGTTGTAGTTAGTTTTTAATTACTGAGATTATAAAACTATCATTGATGATGATTAAGTGATATCTCTTTCTTGTAATAGGATTTTGTTGCCCAGTTTTTGAGACATACAATAATAATAAAATTGTAAGTTGTTTTTTAAATATTATCTCACAGTTACTATGTAATACTAAATCATCCATGCATTTTACTACTGTTACACAATGCTTTATTTACCACCCTCTTTTACAGTTTACATTTTTGATTGCCCCAGAAATCTTCTTCAGAACTTTTATATCTCCTAACTTCAATTGTTCTAACAATAGTGTGGTAAATAAAGCATTGTGTAACAGTAGTAAAGTGCATGGATAATTTAGTATTTTATGGTATACATTTGGCAATGCAATAAGAAAGAGTAGTTATCTCATAGATACAATAATTTTTTAGTATTTTATTCAGTAAAAAAGTAAATAGCACCATTAGGCAAATAAAAAATTATAGTACAGTAACAAAGGCAGAATATTTTAATTTTTAATAGTGAAAAATCCTTCAGCAATTGTTGGTGGAAATAAACTCTTTATATAAAATTTATTATTGTTTGAAATAGAAATAAACATATTGATATTTGTTAAACATGTATTTACAGTTTATAAAAATACACATCTCTTAGAAATGTAAACTATATAAATCTGTTCTGCACACATATTTACAATAGTTATTTTATAAATAAAAACAAAAAAATTATATAACCACAGTTTATGTATGCTTATGGAGAAATACTATTCTTTCTATTACAGTACTATTATCTATTATAACATTGAATAATCAGTGAGTACTAGATAGAAATGCTTATTAAAATCATTCAGTTCTACCTTATCCATATTCCTAAGACTAGGTTACTGATTTATGTCTTTTGTTAGAGGAAAACTTGAACTTGGATCTAATATTCCTGGATATCAAACATTTAGCATCCTGCAACTACCTTTTACTATCAATCTAAAAGTTAAAAATTCACAAACACTGTAATGTTTTGAATCTGACCAAGGTGCATGCCTAGTCATGTAATTTTGACATTAATTCAGTAACTATATATGTTTTTCTGCTTTAATGAATTGAGATATAGTTATTGATCTGCTATCATATCTGTATAACTATGCAAGTAAGACAGTTTGGATTTAAAGAATAAAATTATTTTTGAAATTTCTAACTGGTTACTTGATAGCAAAAAAAAAGTGTAAAAAATACGTACTAGATGAAGAATCCATTATGTTCAGAAGAGCAAGGGCATCTAGATCCAAGATTTTCACTTATTAAGGCCATATGTTAGAAACTAGTGTGATATGGATAGCATAGCTCTTAATGTGAATTTAATAAGCACTAACTTCTAGTATTTTTTGGTTAAAGCTTACAATAAATGGTCATATTAATGTAAAATTAATAGAAGCATTCCCTTATACTAACAAATAATTGAAAAAAATATTAAAATGAGGGCCATCATGAGTCATTTCTAAATCAACCATATTTTTATCTTTCATACTCAGTAACAAGATTTCTCTTTTTTCTCTCTAGATTTATTAAATATTTTTGTAGATGTCTAAATATGCATATTTTAAAAATTAAATTGTTTTTTAGATATACATAAACATATTAAGCAATTTATTATATAGGGTTTGCCATTAGCCATAGTTTGAAGTATTCACAGAAAGGCTTTGACCATAATGTCCGAAATTTTTGTAAGGAAGAGGATGAATTAATGCATATATTTTAATTAGCACATTGAAGTACTCAAAAAAAGTTTGAGGCAAAATAATTTATTTTAAAAACAAGTTTTTTCTATACACATAATAAAAATCTATACATACTAATAAAATATAAGTTCATTGGACAGAACACATTACCAAAACATAAAATTACTGATATATAATGCAAGTTCCATAAAATAACTTAATTAGTAAAAAGAGCAAAAATATGCACAATCACTTATATAGATATGAATATTTACACTCATCAATTTAGTCACTTTATTTAAAATAAATGTAATTAATTTTTTTACAATTAAAAATTAAAGGTGACAATGTATTGTTACTAATGGCATAAACATTTTAGTGTATTTAAATTCAGATTTAGAAAATGTCTTGTGCTTTCTATGCAATTCTCAAAAAACCTTTCTTTTTATTTTAATTTTTTTAAAAGTTTTTAACATTGTAGTATAACTAACTTCTGAAATACAAATTATTACAATACAAGGCTCATAGTCCCAGTTTAAAATTTTGTTTTCTGTTTGCTAAGGCAATGTTCTATGCCACAATTAGAGAAGGTTTCCTTGATACTATCTCATAGATATTGGTGATCTTTCTACATATTCAGAAATTATGTACAATATACACTCTGTTATTTTATTTACAATAAACTTTTTAGAGTGTACTATGACTCTCTAATATATATATAGTTTTCAGTTCCTTACTGTAATTTATTATTGAATATATTATATTGACATATAATTTTCATTCATAATCCTTATCAACATACAAATATTTTTTAAGTTTAATTTAATTTTTTCTATCCTTATTTTTTTTCTCCATATTCAAAAAACTTTTTATCTCATCCAAACATATTTATGTAGTTTTTTTGTAAATATTTTAGTATTGCTTCAGATCCACTTTAAAACATTAGCTATTTCTCTCCATACCATTCATTCCAAACTTCATTTTGGTTTGCTAATTTTCTGAAAGAAATTGGATATCTGTTTATTATATAATTAAATAAATCATACAATATAATATAAAATATCTTATATAATAATAATAATAATAATAATAATAATAATAATAATAATAATAATAATAATAATAATAATCATCATCATCATCATCATACATGTAAAATCTGTTTTCAGCAAATATTAATTTTTGTCTTTTTTCAATGTGCTTGATTATTTTACAATTGCAATCTACATTATATGCATAGAGACATCTATTTATTTTATATAAAATTAACTATAATATATTATCCCAATAATACAATATTTACAAGTCAGGAAAAAAAAACTGTATAAATATATACTATAAATTTTTCCATTCATTTATCATTGTTCATATAATTATTTTGTATCAATTAATGTAATTGATATCATATATCTTTATTCTTTCCATTTTGATGATTATTGTATAATCTATATATTTTGCTCTTGCCCTTTTTTGCTAATCCCTACACAGACAATGTATATACTTACATAATTATTTGGGTTCTGCACATTTTGTATCATGCTTCTAATAAATGTCTTAGTCTCAAATCCATAATTAAGCACTGGTAAAATATGTTTATTAAATTTTTTTATTTCAAATATATAGGAATATGTGTTTTTTTTATTTTTTTTATTTTTATTGGCAATACTCTTTTCAAGTTTAATTCTATGATTAATTTTGTCTACTAGGCTTTTATCTTTATTAATAATCTGTCCAAAATATTTTCATTTATTACGTTTTTTTAATTAGTTATTATCAATCTTTAGTGTTTTCTCTTTCTTTTTTGTTTTTTAAAAAGGCGCTTGATTAATACCAATTTTTTATTTTTAGCATTTATCTTTAGTTTAATTTTTTTGTTTTCATTTGTTAACTTTTCAAAAAAAATATTTTTTTTTTCATATGTCAAATGCATTGACCGGGAAGCGAACCCGAGCCAGCTACTTGGAAGGCAGCTATGCTAATCTCTAGGCCACCAACGCTTGACAACTTTTCAAAAATTTTAAACATTATTTGCAAAACAACTATATCATTTGCATAATCTAATTTGAATAATCTTCATTATTTTTGATTTCCTCCTTCTGTTACATTTCATCGATATTAGCCTTCTTAGTATCAGCATTCCTGCTCTCACTTTTTGATTAATATTCTTCAGAATCTATGTCTTAAAGTTCCAAAGTTTATCCACTTTTGTAATGCTTATAGAGTTCAAATGTATCTTAAAATATATATAAGACAATAATGTGTACATAAACTTATTAATACAATGATAATATAAAAAAAATATTTAAGTTTATAAAGTTTTGGATAATTTACAGTTTTTTTTATTTTTTCTGTCTTTAATATTTTATAGGAATGATAAATGTTTATAACTTTATTTGCTTAGAAACAACAAACATTTAGTATTTTTTATTTCTCAGACTTTTCAATACTTGGATATGTTTTATTGTGCTATAATTATTTTTAAATTCAGCTTTTTGTTTTTATTACTTTATAAGTACAAAAAAAAATGTTTTTAGCAGACAAAAAGTGTACAATAATTAAAATTATGCAATACTCTACAAATTTTACAAGCGCAGTGTTTAAATTGAAGGTAATCAAACCTCCACATTAGCGCTATTAAACAATATGTTGAAACTGCAAGAATACTCTTGTCCTCAACCACAGGATAAAGTTTTTAAGAAAGTAAAAATGACCATCTTATTTCCGAATTCAAATGTTTATTTATGAGACAATCTTAAATGTCTAGAAGTGAGAACGTGATTATATAAATCATATACTTTAAATCCATTTCTTATTTTAATAATTTTAATAGAACTTATGAAATATTAAAATTTATTTTGAGACAATATTAGACAATGTTAAATTATGCCATACTCTATAAATTTTTTTAGCACAATGTTTAAATTTTTATACACTTAAGATTGGCTCATAAATTAACATTTGAGTTTGGAAATAATATAATCACTCTTATTTTCTTAAAGACTTTATTATGTGGCTGGAGATGAAATTATCCTTGCAGTTTTAACATCTTTTAACAACACTGGTATGGAGGTTTGATTACCTTCTATATAATTATAATTTAAACATTGAGCTTCTAAAATTTAAAGTGTAAACCATAATTTAGCATTGTCTAATATTGGCACAATGTTAATATTTTATAAGTGCTAATAAGAGTATTAAAATAAGAAATAGATTTAAATTGAGCAATTTATATCCTTTCACTTCTAGACAGTTAAGATTGGCTCATAAATTAACATTTGAGTTCAGAAATAAGATGATCACTCTTATTTTCTTAAAGACTTTAACTTGTGGCTGGAAGTTAGAGTATCTTTGCAGTTTTAATCTCTTGTTTAACAACATTGGTATTAGGGGTTTGATTACCTTCTATATAATAATAATTAAAGTTATTTTTTTTAACATTATACAAGTGAAGCAGTGGAAATAAGCACAAAATGGGTTCAGATATATGAAAAATGTAGCAATAAAATTTAATTGACATGTGATTTTTATTTATAATCGGTGCATTAGCAACACTAAAACATTTTACTCTAGAGCCATTTATGTAAGCATGACTAATAATTATACTCACCAAAGAAGGCTTATAACAAGAAGCTTATTTGACAATCAGATCAATGATGCCATACAGTGTCCATTGGTTACTCATGCTTATATAAATAGTTCCAAAATATGGTAATACAAAATGGAGTATTATTGTCTATTAAAGTGTTTTTATAATAATATGCTTAAGTTTACCATATACATAATTGTCTCAGTGATATCTATTTATTATACACTTTTACATTGTTGATTGTTACACTCTTTATTGCAGCCTGGTTTATATGGTGAAAGTGATAGAGACTTAGAATATGTTTTAGACTTAATCTAAAGCATATTTTAATAGAGATTTAAGATGGAAGTTAGCCAACCAAAATGTCTTATATATTAAGTAAATATTAATTTATAAAAAATATTATGATAAAATAATTCTAGAAATATGTTTATACTGTTGGAGTAAAAATTAATTAATTAATTTTAAAATGGCATATTGATTATAACACATAGAAAACAGATTTGATGTTTTCATCATTGAAATAATTATCATTGATTACTATTCTTTATTTTCATTATTTATAGTCTTAATTGACTATAATAATTTGAAGAAGTATAAATTTTCATTCAATATATTTTATTTATTTATTATGCATTTAGCAAATACAGTAGTACTTTTACATAATATTCTCATGATCTGAATTCAAATTCATGCCATGCTAAACTAAAGCTTTTTTAATTTTAATCAAACATGGGCATGCTTCCAATGAACAATCCAGATAATCATTCAATATTAGTTAGTGAATGGATATTTAGCTATTATTAGCTATAAAGTTAAACAAGGATGAAAAACTACTCCAACACACAAACACAAATTGTGAAGCCTATAATTAATACCTGATTTTTCTCTTTTCTTCTATAAGTGATGATTGCATAAAAATATTTGTAATAAATGAAAAATAGATTCAATAATGTTTAGTGCATATTTGATCTTTAATATCATTACTCATTGTCTAACATAAAATAATGGAAAGTTCTTTTACACTACATATTTTGCAGCTACTATCTCATCTCTTCAGATATAGTAGAGATCTAAACATCTGCCAAGCATGCAAAAATAGTGAATGGAGATTTCTATATAAATAGATTAATGCAAAATAATTTATTTTTTAAGTGTAAATAAATTATTGTATGGACATACTTTTATGATAGTGATCAAATTTGTCATATAATATTAAACAATATCATAAGTGTGGCTTCTTAAAATTCAGCAACCTCTCATATTTGAGTCCATTTATGCTAGTGATTATGATACACAAAATATAATTTTTATATTATGTGTGCCTGTTATAAATGTGCACCAATTTGTATTAATGTATTTATTGAAGTTGCCATAGTATTAACTTATACAATGTTTAAATCTCATTCTAATGCTTTTTAATTGCATTACGTAATTAAAATTGTAGTTTCAAATATAACTACCAGTGAAGCTGACAAACAAAAAACAAATGTCTTCACAAAATCATAAATAAACTAATTTATAAGAAAAAATTGTATCAAAAAATATTTTTACATTGTTATTTTATTATTCTGTAGTTGCACACATTATACTTATTTTATCAAACTTCTATAAATATATTCTCAAATATGTAAATGTTATTTCTAAAACTTGATTCAAAAAAGTTGTTATTGATTGACACTTTTATTCATGCACTCCATTTTTACTAAATTTATAAAATCCTCTTATTTAATTATTTCATAATGTAAGAAAACATATGTAGGGAAAGTAGTTTTTCTAGATTAAAATGTAATTATGGAGTTAACATTGTTATAGAAATATTCATAGTAAATACTAAATTTAAATTTGTTTTTTATTAATTATTAGGTTTTTAAATTTCCGATTTTTTTTTCTTCACTATTGATAACAATGTAATATTAAATACGCTTAACGTATATAGTGAAATTAAATTCAACTATTATATTAATATTTCTTAAGGCTAAGCGCTTTCAGAGCTTACACTTTTAAAAACATAATTCTTTAGTAAATTATCCAAATCTTTAATTCAAAAGTATCAATAGTTTATTAACCTTTTTCACTATTCGATTTTCATTATTCATAGAGAGTCACATGAAATAGCATATACAGTAATAAACAATTCAATCTTTATTTATAAAATCAAATATTTACATTTAAAGCTTACATCTATGTTTTTTTAATTAAAACGCTGC
Organism: Epiperipatus broadwayi; assembly: GCA_028023455.1. Taxonomy (NCBI): domain Eukaryota; kingdom Metazoa; phylum Onychophora; class Udeonychophora; order Euonychophora; family Peripatidae; genus Epiperipatus; species Epiperipatus broadwayi. Next base: position 6,691,809 of record JAQFVV010006252.1, read on the forward strand.
CATTATCAGTATGTGACGAGTCTTTCTATTATTGACATATTATTTTTTTAAAAAACTTTTAACTTGTCAGACAAGAGTAATCATTAAAAAATTTTATATTTTCATATTGCAATTTTCTTTAACATTTTACAATAAAACATTTAATGTGAAAAGTATTAATTAATTTTATTTCTGCATCTATTTTAATAAGGATTAAAATTTTATGTAAAACAGTGTTTGTTAAAAAGATTCTAGTTGTAATATGATAATTTATATGTATATTTATAAAGTATAAGAACAAATAATAAATCTAATTTAAAAAGTAATCAAATGATTATTTACTGATTACTTACTCATAAGATCATGTGACATTCAAGCACTACAAAGGATAGGTTGAACTTTGGTCCCAAAGCTGTGCCAAACTATGTAGAGTGTACAAAACTTATTTGAAGTAGTTTTAATTTTTTAAACACAATTTATTAATTTCCAATGATTATTAAGTGTATATATGTGTCTTTTACACATACATAATATGTTCAGTAAAGTATGTTGCACTACACCAAATAATAATAATATATGGTGAATAAATGTACTTCATTTAATTTATTTTGGCATCTGGAAAGAGTTTATTCCCAATTTTTGAGAAAATTAACATGTTGAAAATGGGCAATAAAAAGCTTAAAACTTTATTTTAAATTCAACTGCTTTGTATAAATATATTATGCTATATACCATTAAAAATCTTGGAATTGTGTTTTCTTGTAATGGATCTTTTATTCCTCATCTTGAAATGATTGTTGGTAAGGCTATTAAAGTCATGGGTGCCATTCTTAGACATGGTCATCTTTTCAGCAATGATACAAATGTGAAATTGTTCTTTTCATTGGTTCTTCCTATTATTGAATATGGTTCAATAATTTGGAACCCTAGTTTTTTGCATGGATATAATTTGTTGTAGTCTATTTCAAAGAAGTTTTTTAAATATGTTTCTTGGGAGGGTAAAATGATTACTCTTTCATCTAGCCAAAAGTATAAACATCTTAAATATCTTTAGAAGATTGTCAATAAATAAGTTATTCTATCAGATATAATTTCAACTATTTTAGTTAGTTATTCAGGTTATGATACTAGGTCTGTTATTGTATATCATATTCAAACATGTCATTCTAATATTTTTAAATATTCTCATTTTCTTAGGTTACCCTCTTTATATAATCAGCTTGGGAATAACATTAATCTTTGTGATATTGATTATAAGAAATTTTGTAATCTTATTAAACTTAAATGTATGGTTGATTAATTTTAAATTCAAATTTTATTTTATCATGTATACATTTATATTTTTATTTTGTTATATGTTTTATCCCTTTTATTATAATGTGTAAATTATAATTGGCTTTTTGTTGTTGTTTAGCATTTAAATAAATGAAGTGAATTGAATTTTAAAATGAATTATGAATATAATATAAAGGAAGTTTTATATTTACAGAGATAACCACTGAATTATCAAAATGTTTTTTGTAATATTTACTAATATTCTATAGGCAACAGTATTAGATTTTTATTCCGATGCACCTATATTTCATCTACTAATTTGTATTGTTGTTTTGAATATATATTTAAGACACTAAAAAAATGACATTAATTTTTATTAATAAATTAAGTGCAATAGATGAAGAGCTAAAGCCTGTAACTGTATCCCCAAAAATTTAAGAAAGATAAATGGGGAACACATGTAAGATAGATTTATGAAATAAAAATTTAGCTGGAATGCTGTGGATAAGAGAAACTATAAATCAGAGAAACAGAATTAAGCTTATAAAATCTTTTATTCTTTAGGGATCAATAATTATTGAATATGAAAGTGTTAAAAATATAATAAACACATATTTTAATTCAAATATCAGATTCAAACATAAAATGACTGTAATATTTGAGGATTCAGCTGTAAAATATCTGAAATATTTATTTCCAGAATGTTTATTTCATTTATTGATTTTCAAAAACAATTATTTATGCCTTTAGATCTAAAGAAGTTTCTATTGTTTTATTTCATGCTATGCGTATCCATAACAATATTTATGATTATTAAAAATAATTAATGTTCATAAGTAAAACAGAAATGATATCAAAGTGTTTACTGAATGGAATACTAAGCTACAAGTTATCATAAAGTTGATAGACAGTTTATTAGATAATGGTTACATATAATTGTTAGAATGCAACTGATCTGACCAAATTGTTGATTACTATTGTAACACTTATATACTGAATATGATGATAATTGAACCAGTGTTGTAGCTAAAAAAAATTGGGCCTGGAGATAAAAGTTCCAAAGCCTCTCAATTTCAGCATTGAAGTTTTTTCTCATTTGTTTATAATATAATTATTTATCAATAAAGGAAATAAATAAACTCATCCATTTAAAAAAAAATTTCTTCTCATATTTGTACTTGCAAAATCACTGCCTACTTCTTTTAAGTCCAATTTCCATAATTCATTAATAGTAGTGTGTTGTCTGTATATACAAAAGAAGCATGGTTTCTGTTTTAACAATTACATCTCATATTAATAATATTTTATAATTTTTTTCATAAAAATAACAAAATCAAGCATTTATGTATTTTAGCAAGCTATTGAATGTTATATGTTGTTCTCTGAAAACATTTTCTCATGCTGTCATATAAACACAATTGAAAGCATATTGATTGCTGCCATGTTGTGTCACAAATTCAAAAATATTGCTAGTAGCTTATGTAATATTTTTCCTGTTGCTGAAGCAATTTTTAAATTAAACCCACACAATAATGCACTAAAGTTAGGCTTCTGGTGAAATGATAAAAATTCAAGTTTATTTATAACAGCTTTAACAACATCTTTTTCTTCATCCAGAATAACTTATTCAATACAGAACAATAAATTTCTATTGTCATTCAAGTATTAAAGCTATCATTTATTAATAAGAAAATAATATTTCAGATTATATATATATATATATATATATATTGTATCTACAGAAAATAATATTTCAGATTATATATATATATATATATATATATTGTATCTACAGAAATTTGAGATGAGTTTCAGTATGTGGTAAAATGTCAGTCATATTTTTTTTTCATTCTTGTTTAATATTGATGGTGTAAATGTTACCTTATGAAGTATTGAACTAAGATGCTATGATGACACTAATAATGATATAAAATTGTTTAGTATTAATTGTATTATGTGAGATTGAAAATTGATTTTTTTCATTTTAGAAAAAAAAATGAATATGTGAATAATAAAACATGCAGTTTGGATAGAATTCATATTCTTTCATTATTGTATGTTTCTTTTTCATTACTGCATTCACTATAGTAAGTTATAAATGATATAACTAAATGTCTAATATTTTAAATATATTTGTCCTTTTTATTTGTGTAATATTATACTGGGAAGATATGCATAAAAAATATATTTCCAGCGTAGTATATTGAAAATATTGTGTAAATTGTTTAATTTATGTTGGAATGAAAATTAGTATTTGAATTATGAAACAAATTTTTCTTGTATATAATAATTCTAAAAATATTTATTTATTTTTGTTGAATAATACACTTTTTATTAGAGAGATGCTGCTTTAAATTCGCCAGAGTTAACTCTAGTTTCCTATGACATAAATGAATCAGTTATAAATCGAGCTGAATAGAGAAAACTCTTCCTGGTTTAGTTTCAATAGAAGTACATCTAAATTTCTTAATGTGATTTTCTTTTTTATTTTAAAAGTATATACTTTAATTGGATAAAATACAGGGTTGAAAAGCAATATTATCCGCCCATGAAGTGGGCAGCTTGTTGAAGATTTATGAGGAGTGACAATTTATTATAAAGACGAAAAGTAACGAAAAATGTTTCATTGCATTATAAACCATCTGAATATTTCTATCCCTTAAAATGGATGTTACCTATATTTTAAAAAAGAAACTATGTATACTAGCAAGGCCAGAATGTGTACAGGAATCACATTTATCTGCCGGTGTGTAATTTTATTGGACTGATTAATTACTTTATCTAAGATATAAATAAATATAATTTTCTATTATATAGTTCTGGATAAAGCTAGCATTTATTCATTTGTAATTATTTGAAATAAATATTTGCTCATGAAAGGATATTCATCCATATCATGGATAAAAACTAATGTTTGTCTGCATGCAATATCATATAAAGCAATAACAATTAATTAAAAGAATAATCTGGATATATATATATACAAAATATTGGAATTGACAAAATGTGCTTGAATATTTATATCTTTGTTGGAACAATGATATACTATTGGATTGTGGTTTGATATAGACATCAGAACTATGATGTTATTCTGGAAATACCATATTTAGAAACTATCATTCAAGTTATGGTTATATTTATTATGATTATTGCTATACATTTTTTTGTTTCTCTTCATTTAAAATGTATGTAATTTTAGGCTAAATAGTAATCCATTTATATACCTTAATAGACTTACATTTTTCTACATTTGAATTTATACTGAGCAGCATGATAATTATTATTTTAATTTAAAATATTATTAGTTTTTATTTATTGATTATAAACGTCACTTACATTAGGAGTTCAAAAAGATTATATCTAATAAATATTTATTTTATTTTGTTCTCTTAAATTTATATTAACAAATAAGTTGATTCGTTTTTACATATATATATTATAATGATCCGGGATTATAGGAGCTTAACGTAATCTACACTATAGGGCGCCACTAGGCATTTGAACCTAGAAAATTTATAAAGTAGGCAGATACGTAAGTCAAAAAAAATATTTATTTTATATTGGTTGATTCCGGTCGTTAGCCCATTGTCACTAGCTCAGTGGAATAGCAGAAATTTACATTTTATGATAAATTCTTATCTAAGATATATATAAAAAAAATAAAATAAGCCACTGCCAGTAATTATACACACAAACATTTATTAACGCACATATAAATTTTGAATCATTTTAATATTACTTTTACTTTATAATTTTAACTTGATTTTAGAATTTGATTTTACATTTTAACTTTTATAAGTTTACATTTTAAATTTTATAAGTTCGCACAGATGGATTTATAAAATGTGTTTTTAATGTTGAGTATAGATCGGTTACATAGATTACCTGGTCAAAAACATTTCAAAATAAACATAAACGATCAAAATATAAAATCATTGGTGGAATTGCAGAGGGAAATTTATAAGAAACCCAATAGCATTCATCATAAGATGTCACAGAGACACCAATAACTTAAAAGACATCTGACATAAATACATCTTAGATACTCACCGTAAGGTATCAGTATTTACTGAATGTCTATATATTTTGATCAAATATGAAAACCCAAAACATAATTAACCGGTAACGAACCCATGCAAGCGTCTATACCCAACTTAAATTTAATGCCATTTTATTTACAGTGTTGAGTATGAATAGACTACATAGATTGCATTTGAAAGGAAAATTTTCTATCCTTGTTTAACCTTAGGCCAAAAGTTCGCAGTCAAACCAACTTCAATCCATCTGATATATCGATGTATTCAATGTAATATGACTATGACAGCACAAATAGGTTAAGAGAAGAAATTGCCTTTCATCAGATAGGAATACTACATCTATCAGATGATAAGAGCAATAAAAAAAAACTCCATAGGAAAAGACTGCGGTCATTTTGCCGACTTACGATCGCATTCCATAGGCAAAAATAAAGTGTGCGGCATGAAAAGCGATTCTGCCCGTAGTGAATCTCGTACTACATCTACTACTTACACCAATATATCCAATCCATTGACCCAATTCAACTACGAAACAAATAACCTAAGATTACCCTCCCCTAATATAACTTTACAAATCTATATAGCCATTCACGCCCGACTTAAGTTTAACATTTATATAATTTAATTTATCGCAAAACAAAAATCATAAATAAAACTTAAAGAACAAAAAAAAATAAATGGAAATGATTTTACAAAAAAGAAATACATCAAATAAAATTATAACTAATTAATAAATAATTTAGTTTGGTCAGATAGGAATCTATTTCAATTATTTTATATACGGAAAGTTTTTAATTTAATGTTCACGAATTATCTAAAGTTCTTACGGTTTTGAAAGGTCCATACTTTGTAGTTGTTTGTAATTTCAAAAAGGGAATTCCCATGCCATCCAGAAGATATTGGTATCCAATTAGCCATTGTTTTTTATTTATCCGGAGGTCTTTTACTGTAGCTAGTCCTTAATGTAGGAAAAATGATGTCATTTCTTTTTTTTTAACAAAACTGAAGGGATTGAAGAGTGCGTCTCTTCAATCCTCTCCTTCAACTCTGCATTAACACGTATCTGTCCTCTCATAATAACTAACTAATAATTTCCAAACTTTTCCTTTTATATTAATTTTAAGGATTCAATGGACATTACTTCATCGAAGATGATGATCCTTCCATTGAGGTCCAATTTCCCAATGGATTTCTCTCATTTGCTATTAGTTTCTATTGTTTTCCTATCTGACCATTGCTTATACATTTAAATGCCCAAAGACTAGTTCACTTTGACTAATTAAAATAATAATTTCCATTTTTCTGATTACTTAATGTATTTTCCAAAATTAAAGATATATTTTTATCTCTAAATCTTTTTAAGTTTTTGCTTTTAAAATATTTTTTCTATTTTTAATAAAGTTTTATTTTAATAATTTTTTTCATCTGTGCGATTTTATATATATGAGTTTAGTATAGAATTTTAAATTTCAATTTTTAATTCTTAAAAAGGAAGTTTTATTTGCAAACTTTTATTCTTTTCATGTTTACTAATAAAAAACAATGTAATGTAGTATGTGCCCGTTACAATATATATATATATAGTATGTGCCCGTTACAATATATATATATATATATTCTATAATTTGATTAACTATATTTTTATATGAAGTATAGAAAGATGATGTATCTTGAACTGTCTTATATTTTGGAAAGTATTAATGTTCAACAACATTTTTTTGTGTTACATCAACATATGTGTTTATATTTAGTATTCAGCAGGTGAAGATTGATGTATAATTATCTATTTAAATATGAAATTAATGTCAATTCATGATCTATCATATAAGCAATTAAATCATATTTGTATATATTAATTGTTTACAGTCTGTTTACCATATACATATTTTTTATTATATAAACTGATATTCACTTATTAATAAATTTTAATTTAACTGAAAACAAACAAACATGTTCAATTATTGTTCAATTGTCCAATATGAATTCATTGATTAATAGCATTTGAGAAGCACAAGATGAACTGAGTATACCACATAAGTTATTTGAGATAACGATATAATACTTTGGAAATTGAATTTCAGGAGTGGTGAGTATGATTATAAATGTATATTGAACCAACTGAATAAAAAAAAACCCCAACCTGCTAATTTGAAATCAACCTGCTCCAAACAATCACTAATAATAAATAAACTACTAACTACTTCTTTTACTACCTAAAATTACAATTTTAAAATCTACCACTTACAAATACAGGAAATAACAAACACTAAAGCATTGACAAATAAAATATTAACTAATATTTTATGATATTTTGTCCTCCTAAATTTCCCTTTCAGACAATGGTTGGTTTTCAGGCAAAGTGTCAACTATTATCAATAGCGAACTATTAATAACATTCAACACTCGACTACCAAATATATACCAATCAAATAAACACTTTATTATTATTTTTTAAAGAAGAAAGAAAATCCCTTAGGCACCAGCTAATTACATTAGAATTACCATGTCCATCTGATCAGCACAATCCAGTGCCTGAAATGTCCGCTAGCTCAGTCGGTTTCAACCACCCACTAATAAACAAACAAAAGGTATCTTAAATGCCTGCCTGTTCTAAACTGCTATATTTTCTAAAACTAAAATAATTTTCCCCCGAACCATTCAAAATAATACTTCGCTCCTTTAAAACTAATAATAACAACATTATACTGAATGCTAAACATTTATAGATTTAACTTGGTGAATCTTTTCTAAAATACTATTATTAATGATTGGATTTTTTCTCTCCTACTCTTATTAAGAAAATAAATATTTATACTTACCCGCACATATCAGAAATAAACATAAATATTTTAAGAAAAATAATTTAAATGTTTTACTTTATTTTAAAATAAATGCATCATTTTATCTTATAATGAAACACACATACACTTCTTTTTTTAAAGATTAAAATAAGCATTTTAATATATTACTTGAGCAAATAAATTATACACGTTACATCATATTTTATTATTATTATTTTTTAAGTTTAAGTTTAAAAATCAAATCACACATACGTGCATGCCAAAAATATTATTTCATAGAAGCTGCTTTTACTTATTTTATTATTGCAAATATTAATTTTTTGAAGTTTAAAGTTTATTCTTTTTTTAAGTTTAATTCAAAAAGTTCAAAAGTTCTTTCAATAAAGTCTATCTTTATTTTTAAGGAAATCAAAATGTTTAGATATCAAAGTCAAATAATTACCTAGGTTTTTAAACACGACAGAAACAGTATAATGGAATTATTTCTTAATTCATCGACGACCGGTAAATGATTCCTTTGTGGATCCTGTGACTTATTATGATTTCTGTGGCTGGTTTGGCATTCCCCACACTCCGCTGTCCATTTAGTCAATTTCAACATGATTACCTTCCGCACTAATCACAGATTTTAGATGCATAGAGAGCAGCTTTTCGGTCAACTGCAAATACATTGGTTTTTAACAATGCAACATTTTTGGAAATATTACTTCAAAAATATTTTATTAAAATGAGAAAGTCAGAACCAAGAATGAACAAAATTTGATCTATTTATACTGTTTTAAACAAAGGAAAACTTTATTTTTAGCAGCAGCGTTCTTCGTCTAGTGAAATAAAATCAGCTTCTAGCGTCTACTTTTTATTAAAAATTGCATACACACATGCACATATATTTATTTATTTATTATAAGATAAAACGAAATCTCTTTATTATTTTATTAAAAATTCATTTAAAAAATATTAAATCATTTATTTATTACAAGATTTTTTTTCTTCTTTTAAACAAAAAAAAATCTTTTATTTTAAACAGCTTGTTATTTTAAACAACTTATTATTTTAAACAGCATTTACAGTTTATTTTATTAAATACAAAATCCCCCTCCCCCCTACTCTTTAGTTTTTACATTTTATTCTCTTAATTTTAAACTTTTATATTTTTAAACATGGAATTCATAATAAATTAATTACATATCAATGTACTTTGGTACAATATATTAAGCAGTAAATTATCCCACATGGTTAAGAAATCCAGTACTGGATTTCTTAACCATGTGGGGTTATTTACTGCTTAATCTTTGTATATTTATTTTAGTATAGTGTTATGCACTGGGATTATTATATATATCATTTTTTCAATTGAATTCAGTAGCTATTATCTAACTAGTTATAATCTTAATATGGGAATATACTATTACATTTAATATTGGATATTTAATGAATAATTAAAAGTTGTTATAACTATCTTGTTAATTACAAGTAATAATTATATTAAAATACAAATTTTATCAGTATTGATTAGATAATTAGTGAGGATACAAAATAATTTTTATTGAAGATAAATAAAAAAATTGCAGTCAAATATTTGCATGTTTTCTTTAATAAGTATTGTATTAAGTTTGTAAAGACCTTAATCTTATTCAATTATAAAGCTGATAGTAATGTATTCTATTTTGTTACAAATCAGAATAATTTGCTTTGATTACATTTAAATTTAGTTGTTAGATCATAAATCCTGTTTAAATATTAAATTTTAATATTCATATTTGTTATAATAAATACTAGTAATTTTTATTATATGATTTGATTATTATAACATAGACTTTTAGTAATCTAGCTATATGAAATTAAAAATAAATTGATATAATTAGTTGTTATATTTGAATAAATATCCAATAGAAAACTACTGGTATGATTCAACATTATAGATTTAAGATTATTTAATAGGTTTATTGATATTACATCATTATTGAGTATTTCATTTTATTGTAACTATCTTAATTAGTAAGAGTAAAATCAATATAAGAATATAGCTTGGCTGAGTTAGTATAATTTATTATTTTATTTAACTGGGATTTAAAATTAATTATTGGGCTATATATTGTAATGGTCAGAATCATGTGATCAGCCAACAAGATTCAGAGACCTAGCAAAAGTACTTCAAACCCAGCATGTTTGGGATATGGTAGTCGTGGAACAGTACTAAGCTTTAATCTATTTGCCAGTGCTCCAAACCCTCCACTATTCGACCAATGCTACTGATGCAACTAATGGTAATTGTTTTTCTTCAGTCCCAGTGGTCAGGGTAAAACAAGGACTTTATCAATTGAACTCAGCCTGTCATGCACTATAATTATCAAATTAATCTAAGATACTCACCAAATACTTTGATACAGCTCAAAATAGTATTTCAAATATTTTATAGGCCTTGAATCTCTACATAAATGATTTAATTAAGTGTGGATATAGTTGGGTGGATGTGATGAACCAGGGAATGACATGACAACTGTATAGATATACCTGTTTTATTATCACAAATTCAAGAAAAGATCAAAATAACAATAATAATGTTTGGATCTTATTATGATCCATGTATGGACATGACAAATGAACCAGAAATAATAATTACAATATTTAACTATCAGTTATTGATTACAATATTTAACCATCAGTTATTGATTACAATGACAACAGAAGTTATGAACCAGAAACAATAATTACAATAATATTAAACCTTAGTATTAGATGTGTGTGAGCATTACAATGAAATCATACTGTCAATAATGACAACAACAATTATGAACCAAAAACAATAATTACCACAAATAGTAAATATCAGTATTATATTTGTGTGTGAACATAAAACAAATTTTTATGTTGATAATGATAATATTTGATCAAGAAATATGCCATATAAAATTTTAATATGCCAATTGTAGAGAGTAAACACAATACCTGGTTATATTGGGTTAGAGGCCAGAAATATATATATAATAAATTTATGTGCATGTTTACATACATAGGGGAAGTTAAGTATATATTTTTTATTATATTTACTTTTAGAATTCCCAACTGGAGTTATGAACCTAAGTATAATTCTAGCTCCCTCTACTATTAACAGTTATATGATAAATATGGTTTATCTATCCCACACAGCATTACCAACAGGCATAATTAAGAATCTACTTACAGAAGACAGTGGCATCTGGGTTTGAATCCTGTGCCGACTATATTATTATTGACATTGGCAGATGACCAATATCCATTGTCAAGCAATAAAATATATAGAGAAGTTTCTATGAAAATACATTCACAATCAACATGGCATGTGTAGGAAATAATGGAGCATGGGCCTTGAATCTCTATAGTCATAGAGTACCCATTTATCGGGTCAAAAACACGGCTATCTCCAGGACCAGCAAAATATTCTTCTGGAAGCTCGCATAGCATTACTCGACATATATTCATTATTAAAAGCCGTATAGGCACAGATCATTGTACTAAGCAACACTGATATATTTGCCCATAAAAATCATTAACTCATATCTGTATAGATATTTTCCTAAGCCTGTATTTAATAAGTAATAATGGGAAAATTTACAATAACCATATTTTATAGACTATAAAATGCCCAAGTGCTTAAATATAAAGCTTAACCACAAAATTCTAAAGAGGCAAAAAACACTACTGCTGAGATAGTCCTTTTTCCCCAAAGGTATGTATCACTAAATATATATATAGTGAGATGAACACATACTTTTGTAATAAGTAATATTGCCCATTTTACATTTAAGAAAAAGAAGCACTATCATTATTATTATTATTTTAACACATAAATAAACACACACATATATATATTATTTCATTTAATTGTTATAAAATTTTTTAATCAAATCTAAATTAAATAGATAATAATTTTAACAATCATTTATATTCTTAATTTCTATAAATAAGGTATATATGAGTAGATGGCGACTTTTAATCCAGATATCTAATTTTCGCTCTCTTTTTTTAAAAAAAAATTAAAATGACATTTTTAACTAGTAAGAACTAGGCAAATGATTTAAGAAATTCAAATTTGACTGTTTGTTACTTTATAATTACCCTTCCCCCACTTAAGATTTTGAGATAAACAAATTTATGCATAAAAATTGGTTTAATAGTAAAAATATCATTTCCCCCATACTGGCTGAGTTTGGCATAGCTTACATTAATCAATAAGGTGTATATTTTTATAATTAAAGAAAACATATTGGCATATTTCAAAATAAATAATAAAAGCTGTATTTATAAACTTATAGCATTTTTGTGCCATTTAAAATTAGACATTAAAATCTTTTTTCTTTTTTTACCATTAATAAGTAGAACTATAGTTATAACATAGACTGACTTGTTAAAAATATGATAAAAAAAATTTAAAACACTCATATATATATATATCATTGTCTTCTTGAAACACATCCCCTGTTTTTAAGATATAGTCTTTTACTGAGCAGTTAGAAATCTGTGAATTTTAAACTTAGATAGTCTAGAGTTTTTTTTATTTATAGAAGGTATTTTAATTATCTTATCTGGAAGGATTAAAAGTTTATACTTGCTGTTTGATGTCACTTTGATGAGGCAACTGTCTCCTTACAGGTTCACGCTTATTCCATGATCAATTTTTAGCTTTACTGTATATAGGACAGGCTGGATTCAAAGTTGGTTCTCCATTTTCTTAGCAGCAACATGGAATCAATTAGATTTCTCTTCTACAGATGCACTTTCTGAAGATTTTCCCCAGAGGGAAAAGGTAAACTTTGTCTACTCAGATCTGACATTAGCTTACATTCAATGTCTATTAGAGAAAGTGACTTTGACTTTCCTTTGACTCTTAAAACTTTTTTACTCTTCTTTGACTTTTTACTTTTGACTCCAACAACTCCAACAACTTTTATTTTCTTTGATTTTTGCTGCCAACAACCCTGTCTAGAAAAAGTAGCCCAGTATTTATAAAACTTTTACTCAGCACATTTACTCTTAATTTTCTTTTTTAACACAGATATCATAACTTCCTTCAGATTCAACCTTTGTTAGAAACGAAAAGTAGACTGGTTGACTGATTTTTAATTTAAACCATTTAGAAAAATCCTATTAAGATTAAATTTAGGTACAAAAATTTTAATTGCATTTTTAACTGCCTTTAAAGATGAGAAATAATTAACATTTCCATGCAACTATATGAATGTTTTAAAAAAATAGAATCATAAAAATGTTATTTGCAAAGAAAGAATGAGTCAACTTATATTTTCCATTTTTCTTTGTCATTTAGGAAAAACATATAAGACAAAAGAAATATATTTTCCTTTCTAAATATATAACTTTAAAAATGTATTTCAATAAAACAAGATATATATTTGCCCTCTCATTCAATAACTCACTCACATGCATCTGTATATTATCTTCTAACAAAACATGAAAAAATAGCTATTTGATTTATAAAAATCTATATATATCTTATTTTTAAATGACTATCATGAAGCTCTGTGGGTGTATACACACTGATCACTTCAATATTTATTTAAATATTATAGGTATTGTAAGCTAATAGGACATATTAAAGTTGTCATCTCAATCATTCATGAACTATTTTATTTAGATATAAACAGTGTTAAATTTTAGTATAAGTTTATATTATTATAAGCAATATTTGATTAATTAGATATATTAGACTTAAGGTTTTTAATGATTTATTATTAGGTTCCATTTGATTATAATTGAAATCTATCTTAATCATATATCATGATTTGAGACAATGATATTTGATTAAATTGCTTTATTTTAAATAAGATTTGTATTTAGAGTATTTGAAATGATAATTTTGTTCATTTTCTATTTATTCAATATGCTATTTGAACTCATGATGCTATAATAAAGATTGTCATCACTGTTTTGTTTTGGTATAGTTAACAATCAGATATGTGGTTAGATAAAGGATTATTTTAAATATTGAATGATTATTTATTAATTAGCATTCATTTATCTTAGTATATTATATTTATTCTGTTATGAATGATACTATTATTTCTGAGCATTATAAAATTAAGATCATTTTTCTTTTATTTACATTTTATTCAATTACAAATAATGTCCAACTTCAGGGTCTATTTTCATTGTGTTACATAGAGTAAGCAAGGATTAGGCTATATTTTTATTTAGGCTATATTAGTGTTATTATCTCCCATTGCATGTTTTTGATTTGTTACAAATGGTGCTGCAATTTTCAGGATATAATTAAACAGGATCACTCTATCATGGTACTGTCATATCCAATCTATTACAAATGCTATCCAAACCAATGGAACAATAACAGAGGTTAGCATACACATATATTTATTCTTATACAAATATTGTAATTTTAAAATGAGAAATTCTATCAATAAATGTTATAAAAATAAGTCTTTATTGACAAGATTATTTGAATTTGTAGCTTTTATTGATACAGAAACAATAATAAAGATAGGGAGACCAAAATAAGAACTAGAAAATTTAAATATAAAAATTAAAACCTGTATTCAGTATTTCAATAGTACAGAGGAAAAACTCTCCATACAATAATGCCATTCAGTGCAAGCCAAATTAATCAATGAATGTGAGAAAGTTTGTGCATAAAATGCCTATCCATTGCCTACTCATCCAATATCAGCTAGTATGACACAATACTTTGGCTAACATGTTGTAAAGAAACAAGTAAATATTGTTGGTTGTGCATTTCTTTTTAATAAAATAAACACATCAAATTTAGCTAATTGCAATGATTTAAGTAATTTATTTAAAGCTCATAAGAATTCATTAAATCTTTTTAAAAAAATGCTTTCATTTAAAACATTTGGTTTATTTATAAACAGAGCAAAACTCTCCATACAGTATTGCCACCTGTGCTAAACAGAGTAATCAATGGATGCCAGAAGGCTTGTGCATAAAATCCCTATCTAATGCCTACTCATCCAATATCCCCAGACTAGTTTCTGGCTTGTGGCCTTCGTCAGTGAGGAGCTTTGGATCTGAGAGCACTGCATCTAGATCTTAGGATCTAATGCAACCCTCTAGCAACCACCTTTTATCTCCACTTAACTACAAAACTATGAGAATGAAATTGAAAACATAAAACATATTTTCAATCTAAGCTCAATAGCTTATATAGTCATATGGGTCTGAACTCAGTTCAGCACCGATACATTTTGGTGTCTTTGGCTCTTTTACAACCATAGTCACCACTATCCTATTACAAGCCAGAAACTAGTCTGGAGATATTGGATGAGTAGGCATTAGATAGGGATTTTATGCACAAGCCTTCTGGCATCCATTGATTACTCTGTTTGGCACAGGTGACAATACTGTATGGAGAGTTTTGCTCTGTTTATCAACAATTAATGTGCTAGTATAGGAGATGTGATCATGTGATGCTTATTGGTTTATTTAATAGTATGATTCACAATGAAAACATAAATTGGAGCAAAACTCTCCATACAGTAGCACTACTCAGTGAAATCCAGAGTAATCAATGGATACAAGAAGGTTTGTGCATAAAATCCCTATATAGTGCCTACTCATCCAATATCCCAGATTAGTTTGTAGCTTGTGGCTTTCATCAGTAAAGAACCTTGGATCTGAGAGTATAAAGAATAGTGATCATGTGATGTTTAATGGTTTAAAACTTAAATTGCTTACCCTTTCTTTAATCTTTTTGCAAATCACTGTTCCTTATGTTCAGATGCTAGCATTGGAAGATCTTTCAATCTAGATTGACTAATTGATTGTTGTATTATATCTTTTATTATTAACAGAGTTATTCTCATGTGACAAATAATAGGGAAATGTATATATTTCATTAATTTGGTTTTTTATTATTTAATAATTAATTAATAATTCAGAATATTGCTTAATGGTCATTTTTTGTAAAATCTTTTTAAATAATAAAATCTCTTCTGTTTTACAGATTATACTAATAAATAATTTGAACTGTAATAATGATTTTAACACATTAAAGTATATCACTGAAAAACTCATGCATGACATGTGAAAATAATTTTTTGAGATGAGTCTTAGACTTGCATGGTTCTACACATCTTGCCTTTACCTGTGATATGATAGTTCCATAAATGAATTGCACCCATACACACAAATATATTTAAAAGATAAAATATCCTTTAAATAACCATCTGTGAAGCAAAAAGCTATTCACCTGTCTCCTGTAAATAATACCAAAAATGAAAGCATAACTAATCAAGTTTTCCAATTATGGGTTGTGCAGCTTTGAGTGTTTTTCATCATTGTTTTACACTCTTTCTAAATATGACAAATTATTTATTTATTAACCAACATTAGAATGTTAAATATTATGGGATGGCTTTTTAAAAAATTTCTAACTTTGATTGGATTTTAACAAGAGGTTTCTTACTATACTAGTGTTGGATTTTAATTAAAATTATTCATGGAAAATAAATCACATTTATAGAACTCCTAGGTATATAATGCATTCTTCTTCAGAAATGAAGTTGAATCATAATAGTGTTCTTTGATAGTTATTTACTATACCAAACACTAATCATCAGATAAATTGGATGACTAACATTTTTTCAACTGATATCTTAAAAAAGTCTTAAGTTGTTTTAAAGAATTTGCAGATCATTAATTTTTTTTCCAACTATACACCAAATTTGAATTATGACCAATAGAAAATGCAATAATCACTGCCCATGGGATCTTTTATAAATATGACAGAGTTTAATTTTATTTATGCTATCCTGAATTAGATTTTTTAATATCTTTAGATATCTGATTTAAAAATAGATTATCTTAACAGTCCTAATATTTTATTTTGTATATTGTCTTAACAGTTTTAATATTTTCTTTTTTCTTTTTAATTTAATAGATTTATTTTCTCACAAATGCTTTTTAACACAAAAAGAGACTACATAATCATATACCACAACATTATATTGTTTTCCTCTATTTTTTATCTTTAGAAAAAAATCATTGTAATATCATTTCCATAAAATCATAAAGGAATGTTTGTAAATTTGTTGTTATTTTTAAAAATAACTTAAATCTCATTCTTTGGTTCAGCGTAAAAAATATATTTTGGAAATTTTTTTCCCCACATGTATGTGGTTGTGGGTATTGGTGGTATAAGATAGAATGGATGACTAAAAGGAACTGGAAAATCTGAGGTTAAATCTCCTTCAATTACATCTAGTTTAAAGTAAATATACTATACTTGTATTTAAATATTATAATAAACTGTACATTTTATGGTTAGTTGTTCAAGTGGTCAAGTGACAGGTTGAAAACAACAGTTTTTTTTTTTATTAATTTCAAATTGAGATCATTTTTTCATTACCTGATGTTTGAGACCTGAGTCTTTAGTTCTTGAATTTGACATTTTCATCATGAAGCTAAAATTTACAGAGCATATTTATCAGTCAAATTTAAACATAAACCTCTGTAGCTTTCATAAAATAGACATTTTGGTAACAGTATTGGGGTAACAAACTAGTGTGGGAAACCCCTCGGTGTTCACCGATTTCATAGCTTTAGTATAAATTATCTGTGAAAAAAGTTAATAAGATACAGCTATCAAAATTTCTGTATCATCACTTAAAAGATGTTTTATAGATCAAATATTGTTTTGACAAAAGTCATTGTAATTAAACAATAAAAATATTCCGCCTTTATTAGTTTTAGTTTAGATCACCAAATTTTAAATTATGTTATTGCATTTCATATTCACAAACAAAGCAGTGATTTCTTGCATATTATTAATATTAAGTAAAATATTCAAATGATTTGTGATTCAGTAGGTGAGCTATGATTCTTTAGTTTTTAAATCCACCTCTCTACCACTGTACAAAAGCATATAGGTGATCTTCAGTATTAATACAAGTATAACATATTTAAATACTAAAATGTTATTTAAATTAAAATTTAATCTCTAGTTTAGTTTAATGAAATGAAAAAATGCTAAAAATATATCTTGAATTTGTAATTTCTTAAATTATCTTTAATTTGTTCTCTTTAATGAAAAGTACTCCCTGCGTCTAAGTAATTAATCTTCTTGTTTCATTTGCTTTAATAAATTATCTAAGTTTTATTCAGTATTTATGTAATTTTATCTTTCTTTTTAATTAAAAGATAAAATATCGTTATATTTATTTGTTTATTATATTAAATAAAAACAATTCATGTAATTTTGTCTAAGCAAGCCTTTACATACTCATATAAACATTTCAAAATTTTTAATTTTTATATTGAAATTAACTATTAATAAATTTTACATTATTCTTACTGTATCTTCTTTGGAAGCTGCTTAAAGTAAAAAACCATGTAGAGCTATATATTGCCTTATTTTTATTGACATGGTAAAACTGAGAGTCACTAGTATTTATCTATTTAGCATATGGATTTTTTTATAAAACAGCTTAATTATTACCAAAATGTTATAAAGGAATCTGAAAATATTTCAGCCTAAAGATATTTTCTATAATGGTTTTATTAAGTTCTTTAATTTTGCTAGTAGCCATATATTTGATAGTCATTATCTATCTGGAGCATGGTTTGTGTTTGCTTATATTTATATAGATCACTGGTTGTTAAATTCTATTTTTGAAGCAGATAAACTTAATGACCATAGGTTATCTTGAATCTGTTAATAAAACTCCAGTTCTAAGAAAATCAAATCCAGTTGGTTTTATTGTTTGATCTGAAAAAAGAAATTTATTTAGAACCTCATAAAAATTCCATTTTTTATGACATAATTTGTCAATTTGGATGTGAGCTGGATCATAGATGATGAAATTGCATCTTGAGTAGATCTCCTTAAAACGTTTTATACATTTCCTGTGAGGCAATTTTTGATATCTAATGAAGAAATTTGTAAATGAAAAGAAGTTGCACAAATGAATAGATATGAGCATGCCAGTAATATTTCTCATGGTAATATTTATTTGTGAACCAAAAGTATAGTGTAGAAACTTATTCTCCATCTGTAAACCATGCTAGCCTTAGGAACCTAACTATAAGTTACTTTCATTACAACTCCTAGACATTAATTTCCATTTAACTTTGAAAAAAATGTTAAGTTATATTCCAAGATTACTCCTAAATAACATGGAATAGGACTGTATTTCAGATTTTTATTGCAGAAGGTTATATTTATGTTATGAAATGATTTTGCATTGTTTAGATGAAAAATTAAGCATATTGCCTTCATTAGATTAAGGAATAAGACCCCAATCTTTAATTTTTTTAAAAATCTTTTTATATTTTTATTAAGAGAAGACAAGAAGCTCTTTTGTGAAGCTATATCATTATCATCATCAGCATAAATTAATTAATTTTCTGCATTCTTTATCTGGAAGCTCATTGATGAAATCTATTCTGTAAAATTTTATATCTACAATTATCATCATTTAATTTTACTTGAATTTTTCGAATAATGATGTTTTGTCAAATTAATCATTTTATCTAAGTAAAATCCTGGGCTGAGGTGAAGGGTAATACTTGCTTATTTAAAAGACTTTTTCAAAGTCAGTCATTAGGGATAAGTTTATTTGGTTTTAAGATTGCTATAGATTTGCTCTTATGCCAAAATTTTCACATAATATCCATATGAATAATCTTATAGTGTTATTGAATGCTTTTTCTAATGGTGTTTAGTTTAAGATTCTACATTATTAAAAACTCTGGAAGTATGCCATCTGTTCCTGAGGTTTAAGACAATCAAAAAAATTCAAGGTCAACAACAACTACAGTATTTTTGTTTTAAAAATACATATTTATTAAATACTATGTGTAGAAATTGAAAAGGATATATACAAAGTTAAATGAGATTATTCTATGTCCTGAGAGTTCTTGTTGAATGGTTTAGTGGGTCAGCATGTCTAACATTCTATTGTTATTAATTGGGAGGGTGAATAGAACCCAGGTGTCTTCAAAAGGTTTTTTGGAGATGAGATTATCTCTTTTCATGATCTTCTTTATTGTTTTGCAGAACAACCGTCCTGGATCTAGACAGGGTAGTTTCATTATCATCTTGCAAAGTACTATCCAAATTGCATAGAGGATGAAAGTGGACAGTCCAATAATGGCGAATGTTCCAGTATGGATCACTTTTTAAGCAAGATAATCAGATCCGTTTTGATATTGAAGTTGGCGAAGACTATATCTCTGACCATTTTAAGGCTTGGACAATGATATATGAAGTGTTCAGTGGTCTCCTCTTCATGTGAGCATAAATTGCAGAATGGTTCAATGTTGGAGTTTCCTCTTCAATAAAACAGGAACCAGTTTATAGGAAACATGCTGAGATTAATTTTGATGATGAAGTCCAGATAGTAGGGCTCCAGACACCATCTTTTAATATAGTAATTAATTTTTTGGTTTGTGAGGTTGAGGCTATTTTTAGGAAGTTGTGGGTGTGGGTTGATTAGTTGGTATGCATCCCACAAAGTGATTTTAACATTGAAGTTGATGTCTATAATTGGCTTGTATTGATTTAGCTGATTGATGAGGGATGATATCCATGGCATTATTTTGGTGGGGGTCTATTTGTTGGGGTGATCTTTTCAGTAATGTTGTTATAGCCAAAGGAGTGTGTTAAGTTGTGCAGTATATTGTGAGTTTTTTGGAGTATGGTTTCTTGAATAGAGTGGAAGGACAGGCTATTTAACCTCTGTGGCAGTTGGATTCATCGGAGCATTACAATTAAATCTTATAAAATTTTGTTTGTTCACTATTCCTCTTCACCTTTTCTTTTTTCTTTTTTTTGAAAAAAGTTTATTTAGGGAATATTTTAGTATTTTTACTATGAGTAAATAAGAAAATTTATTTGTTTATCTTATTTACAATAATAAAATAAATATCTATCTATATATTTACAATTTTCTATAGGTCTATTAAATACAGAAAAAAGTATTAAAAAACTGACATTTCAAAAATAATTGATTAATTTTTTAGAAAAAAAATAAGTTTATTTAACATTTTACCCTAACTTTTTTTTTATTATTATTATCATTATCATCATCATCATCATTAAATTCTTTGATTAAAAACTTTTCTCCTAATCGTATTAAATGTATTAAATATAATGAGAATTTAATTGAATTACAGAATAATGAAAAATATTTAGCTGAGCGGTTTAATGAGTATTTTGCAAATTTATCGATGCATGATATGTCTGAACAGATTTTGTCTTCTTATTTAAATTTGAATTCTTTTTTATATTCTGATGTTTCTGAATCTCAGTTGTCTGTAGCAAATGATAGTTTAAAAAATGTTACTTCTTTTGGGCTAGATGGTATAACAACTAAGATGCTTAAAGAAAATAAGGTTGCATTTTTGCCTGTTTTGGTTCATTTATCTAATTTATCTTTGCAGTCTGGATCATTTCCAAAATGTTTGAAAGTTAATGTTATTACTCCTGTTTATAAAAAGGGTGATTCTACTCTTGTGGTTAATTATAGAACAATTGCCATTATTTCTGTTTTTTCTAAATTATTGAAAATAATTGTTAATGATCAAATGTTGTCATTTCTGTTTAAAAATAAAATTTTATCTGACTATCAATATGTTTTTATTCCTGGTAGAAGTATATTAATTGCTTTAAAACATCATGTTCATTATTTAACATCTTCATTAACTTAAAACGTTGGCTATTTATCTTGAATAATCTAAAGCATTTGATTCTGTTAATCATAATATTTTGATTAAGTGTTGCTACTTGTATGGTTTTTGTGGTTCTATTGGCAGTTGGTTGGAGAGTTATTTAAATGATAGAAAACAGTTTACTAATATTTATGGTATTGTCAGTGATGTGGTCTTGATTAATTGTGGTGTTCTGCAAGGTTCAGTATTTGGTCCTCTATTGTTTTTAATTTATATTAATGATTTATTTTTATTGAAATTACATTCTAAGATTTTTGTTTTTGTTGATGATATTGTTTATCCTGTAATGCTGTTTCTTGTAGTCTTCTTGAAAAATTAGTGAATGAGACTTTGGACTCAGTTGGTAAATGGTTGGCATATAATTCATTATTGGTTAATTTAGATAAAACAAAAGATATTCTTTTTTTTTACAAATGTACTTTTTTCTCTCTTAAGATTAAAATTTGCTGTAAGTATATTTTGCATCTTAATAGTATATGTATTTGTGAGAATATTCCTTTGGTAGATAATTGTTATTATTTGGGAATATATATTGACTCATATTGTCCTGGACAAATCATATCATCTATCTTTGTCAATGGTTACATAAATTAAATTATATGTTTTATTATTTAGTTAAATTTCTTCCTAGGTCTGCTCTCATTTTTATTTAAAAATTACTTGTTATCAGAGTATTTTATCTTATAATATTATTATTTGGGGTAATGCTTCTCCATATATTTGATATTTTTTGCGTGTTTTACAAAATTATACTTTACGCATTATCTTTGGTAGATCTCATTCCTCTTCTGTTCAAGATATTTATATTACATTTGGTTTATTTGATGTAAATCACTTATATCAATATAGAGTTATTTTTGATATTTTTTGTGTTAAACTTTTTCTGAATTCTAGAGTTTATGTTCTAAATATTCATCTTTCTAATAAATTTCAATTACCTTTACCAATTTTTTTTCAGGAATCTAGTAGAAGACAATATGTTTATTCTGGGTCAAAATTATTTAATAAATTTATATATGAGTGTTCAATTGATCTGTATAATATTTCTTATGTATCTTTCAAAAAATATTTATGTCAATGGTTGTGTAGTATGTATTAATTTTGGCATTTATTTTATTTAATTAATTTTAGTTATTTTCTAAACTGTTCTTTTCTATTTTGAGTTTTTAATTGTATTTTTATTTTATTTTTGTTTAATTTGTTATTTTTACTTGTAAATTCCACACACAAGATTTTTATTGTTTGGAGTTTTTAAATAATTGTTATGTACTTTGTTTTATTTCATAGAATAAATTGAATTATTATTATTATTATTATTATTATTATTATTAGTAGTAGTAGTAGTAGTAATAGTAGTAGTAGTAGTAATAGTAGTAGTAGTAATAGTAGCTGCAGCAACAGTAGTAGCAACAGCAGCAGTAGTAGTAGCAGTAGCAGCAGCAGCAGTAGTAGTAGCAATAGTAGTAGTAATAGTAGCAGTAGTAGTAGTAGTAGTAGTAATAGTAGCAGCAGTAATGGTGGTAGTGGTGATAGTTATTTTTGTTGAAGTTATTATTATTTTAAATATTTTATTGTTATAGTTTTCATTTTTTGTCTACCTGATTTTATAAAAAAAAAATATTGCAATGTTTTGAAAATAAAATATGTACCCCTTTACCAAAGCTAATGAGAACAACAGGTTCCCCAAATGTCCTTGTAAATCGAGTATCTCCTATCAAAGTCAAATGATTATAATGATTTTCTAAGAAAAAAATTAGCTTGTTATTGCAAATGAAAATTAAACCCTAAATTGTGAATGTCATATTAGCAAAAAGCTTAATCTGGTATATGTATGTAGTAATTTAAAAAGCACTAATGTGCAAGCAAGTAGTTGGTTGCAGATGGTTGTGGGTTCGTGTCACGGCCGATGCTATGACATATATATAAAAAAAACATTTAAACCAATTGTGCAATGTATCTAAGTATGTTTTATCTTGGTTTCTGTCTCTCTGACTTGCCAATTATTAAATATTCATTTTTTATCAATAAAGTGATTTAGGCCAGCTTCTATGTTAAGAAATGAGCAAGAGAATAGACTGATAAGTTAGAAAGTATTTTAAAGTATTTATTGTACAGTGATATGTTTCTTAATCTCAAATATTATATATATTAAAAACACGGAAAGTATTCTATTATATATTTTTATTTATTTTAATTATTGTTGACAATATTTAAATTGAGAAAACTCTCAGACTTGTCAACTATTAAAAAAAATCAGTTTGAAAGATTGCATTATTGATTTAAATACTTATTATTTTTAACTAAAGTATTTTAGGTAAGTATCTGTATTAATAAATGAAGCACAAGAGTAGAAAACCCACTCTACTCTTGTTAATTATTGCCTTATGTTAGGTTAAATAGTATTTTAAAATATTTATTGTATAGTGATATGAATCTTAACCCATGGGAGATATTCTATTTTATGTATGTATAATAAAATGATTATTATGTAATAAATATTGTAATAATAATAAAAAAAAAAAACCAGTAATAATATGTTATAAAAAGTATTATAACCCATAGAGTTATTTTCTATTAATCACTTAATCTTCTTTAATTGTCATTTCAATTGAAATATAGTGAAAGTAAAAGCCATTAAATCACGTACCATGCTTCCTGAATTTTAACATTAGTAGATTGTTCATTAACTATAGACATTCTATTTCTATTTATAAAAATTGCCTCCTTATTTTTTCTTTTATAATGCTTTTCTCCTCATGAAAAACCTTAACATTTTCAAGATCAAAATTAAAGTTAAATTTACCTGTTTTTTCATGATCAGCTTCTGTTTTCTTTGATCATAAAAAAGACATGTAATTTTTATATTGAAAATGTTAAGATTTTTCATGAGGAGAAAAACACTAGTAATAGAAAAATGAAGAAGGCAATTTTCATAAATATAAATAGAATTTTATAATTAATGGACAATCTGCTAATATTAAAATTCAGAAATCATGGGCTATGATTTGATGGTATTTACTTCTGCTATATTGGAATTGAAATGACAGTTGAAAAAGGTTAAGAGATTAACTAAAAGTACTTCTGTGGATTATAGTACTTTTTATAATATGTTATTACCATTATATTTATTGTATATATATAAACAATGGATAATATTAGCGAAAATCTATATAAAATATTTGAAACACTCTAACTATATTGTTTCAGCCACTCTCCCCCTTTAAATGAAAAATAGCCTAAATTTTTGCAGCCCAAATAAATTTAGGTTATTTTTTATTTAAAGGGGGAGTGTGGCTGAAACAATATAGTTATCAGGCATGTGAAATATTATATATATAAATATGTGTGTGTATGTGAAGGCAGCAGGATAAAAGCCTCTCCAACAACTAACTCTGATAGAAAAATGGTGAAAGACAAGATAATCTTATTGAGCTTGCTAATTTCAGACTAGTGAGAATTTGAGATGTTTTCTCATTTTGTTTTATTCTCTACTAAGATCAAACCCAGATCATAAGTATAGCAGAATAATGTTTACTATTGCACCAAGAAGCTTTTCATATACGTATAAACCAGGTATATGGGTCAATATTTTCATATTTGAGTTTGTATATGCCATACAGATTTTATACTGTTATTCAATTATTGTATAAAATACAATATGCTATAAAGAAATAACATTTAGCACTTTTTATAATGTAATTATTCATTATAGAAAAAGTTTTCATATTGGTTACTGTAAAAAGATATTTCTGAATCAGTTTTGCTTTCACTACTTTTAAGGTTTGGATTTAAGCAGAATATTTTTCAAATTTGAATCAGTCAGACATAATCTTGTATTGGCTTTTTAAATTTCATTGATAAAAATTATTTTTTGTAAAGAACAAAACTATAATGCTTATAATGATTTGTTTACTGTAAAGAATCTATGATATATTTCATATAATTTTCAGTTTTAGGTATTCTATGAAAACCTTCTTTTAAATAATTTTTATGAATGTTATCCCTATAGTGGATTGGCTAACCTCATGATCTATAAGTAAAGTGTATGACTTTCATATATGATTAATAATGACTAATCTCTCAAAATTTAAATGTTAAATTAATACACACAGAGACATTGGAAGTGCTCTTCACTTGGTAAGATAAAGCTCTATAGACTAAATGGCCAAATAGGGTTTTTAATCATTGTTTACATCTTCGTAAATTAAACAAACTTATATGTGTAACACCATCATATATGTGATATACATGATCAGATTAATGTAAATGGGCATAATTTTTGGAATGGGAAGTTATATGTCTTCAATTTCTGGTGATAACTAATGTCTTAATGCAATTGATATGAAATTAATTGTTTTTTCTATCTATACAAGCCTAACCTCCGATTTTGTTAACTGGTCTCCATTGAGATTGATATGTAAATGTCCTTTTTTTTTTTGCAAATGATTCTTATGGTTTGTGAATAAATTTTCCTTTTGAAAGATAAAAAATAATTGTAAAATGAAAGGTAAAAAAAATACAGACTTATTCTGCATTAGTTCCCAAAATTAGACAAATAAATCTATTTATAGAATAAACCCTAACATTCTTTTCTTTTCAGTTTTATTCACTGAATTTGAATTTTTGTTAGAAATTATTTTTTTGAGTATTAATAAAAATTATCTTTGATTACAGCATTGCTTTATAAGATTTAGTTTTTACTTTTATAACCAGGTTTAATGTGTAAGAATAATTTCTCAATGTGCCAAGTGTAATATATGGGTCATAGGTAAGATTCCCGATATCAGGTTTCATAGCTCTTAAAAGTTTGACAAATTTCATAGCTCTTAAATGTTTGATAAATTTAAGTTTAAATATTGTATAAAAATCATATTTTGAATTTAAAAGAATTGAATTAAAATAGATCTTTTATTTGAGAGTGTTGTTTTTAGTAATGAATTTGATAATAAGAAGATGATTTCTGTAAATGTATATGTTATACTATGTCAAAAGGCAGAGCATGTAATATAAAAAATTAAAACTCACAAGGAGAAGATGTAATAGCAATTGAGATCATTAGAGCTGAGATGGACAATTAATAAAGAAATTCCCAACATTGATATAAGTGACTTTTTAAAATTTTATAACCTAAGTATTGATTGAGAATAAATTGCAATAAAAGATAACAAATCTTATTGAATTTCAACTGAAGATAATCAAGTAATGATATAATTATGGTACTCTGTAGCTTAAATATCTTTAAGTATTTAAAAAATATTAAAAACTTATAAAACATTTCAGCCTGTTATTTAATTTTCTGTAAACTTTTAAGAATTTATGTAGAAGATTAAATGTGAAAAACTGAAATTCACTCATCATCATAATGAGGCAGAATTTGAAAGGACATAAATTCAAACTTCCAATACGATCAACATTTTGAAATTAAAACAAAATTGAAAAGTTTATATATTGAAATCATTATTATTAGCAAAAATTTTTAAACATCAGTGAAATTACTAACAAATTTAAGCTTAAAAAAGCAGCTTTAAATGTTTTTAAAGATCTAGGTTGGAAAAAGCCAGATTTCAAGTTATCAACCAAATCATATTAACTTTGAAAGGATGTTGTTCTTTTTGCAATACTATTCAATGACTTACAATCAAAATATTTGAGAACTGTATTTTAAAGGATTCAAAGAAAGCTTTACTAAAATAAAAAAAGTTTTTAACAAATTTTTATAACCTCTGGACATTGTACATAATCAAAAGATATTTGCAAAAATGACTAATTATACTTACTTGGATAAAATTTGATGAGATTTTGCTAATAAGCTATAAGGACTAAGTAGAAGAATTTAAATAATGTTTGAATGTATTTATTAGGTTTAATACTGATGTTTTGAAAAACTATGATTTAAAGCTTTAAAAAAAGTTTTAAATCATTGTGTCTTGACTGACTTAAATAGTGAAAATTATATTTAAAAATCTGCCTATTGGTGGACCCTCCAGTATTACAATTCTTAATCATGAGTGGTAATTTATCATTCTTTGACATGTAAATAAATTTACTCTGAGATCTTAATATTTGACACTATATCATGAACTTAAATAAGCTCTTGACATGCAAGGTTGTAACATATTTGATGTAGTTTAATGTTATGGTAGATGAAAGAGGGACAAATCAAAGAGTTAAAGATTTCATTCTGAATTGATATAATAACATAAGGTAAACACAAATCTTAATTTGGTGAATTGAATGGAAGAAATTGTATTTAATTTGTCACTTGGATAATCAAATGTTGTATAATCAATGAAATTATCAACTATTCGTAAATGTGAATTTTTAATTGTAAAAAAAAAAAGCTAAGTAAATATAAAGTAATATGAAAAATAATATGCTGAAAATAAGAAGGAAGAATTTAAAAAATGAAAGGATATAATATTATTGTTATTAAAATATAATAAGAGTACACTTTTTTCAATTCCACCTTATAGAAATCATCCACCAGTGCAGAAACTCAAATCAACCTTTCTCAATTTATATGCATTTCATGATATACTTTCAATCGTTAGATGAATGAAGATATTAAACAAGTATATTATCAAGCCCATGTTAACAGTTCTTTACTCCATTCTCTAACTGGGTTGGCTCCTGGTCTTTTGAGATAATATGATGACATAAAAAATATTTTATATTATTATGCAAAATGAATATTTTGAAACCAACAGAGAGACTTTTCTTTGCTGCACTCTGTTTTTGCATAAATAAAATAATGATTAAAATAATGCTTTTATAAACGATTGTGTATAAAACAGGAATTATCGCAGTATCAATATCATCATCATCATGATCATTTTCAACCATTGTTAATCTTGGCAGAATGGTCTCAAGTTTAAACAGTTTTTTTCGGTCTCTAGCCTCTTTTCTCCGCCTTACAGCTTATGTTTGCATATTTATTATTTTTGAAGTATAGAACGTAATGGATATATATGTGTAAATTTAGTTAAACGATGTGTTTATTTCTGTAAAATATTTGTGTTTACATTGTTAGATAACTGAATATAGTTATGCAAATAGAAAAATATCCAGTGAGTGAATGATAAAATGTATATATAGACTTAAACACAAATTGATTGACGGAAGCGTTTCACTAGTGAAGTAAGCGTTTTTATGTTTTCATAAACTGAATACTAATTGCCATTTCTTTTGTTTATGTTCTTTATTATTGCCTATCAAAAGTGAATTATTTTTTTTAAGTTTGTTGTTCAAAGAATCTATTATTATTCGTTTTAAAAGAAATTGAAGGAAGGAAAGAAGTGTCATTAAGTGGGATAGGGTGTGCCCAGACATCTGAAGATGGTTAGCATGGCACACTTCCTGTCACCTTTGTCGACCTTAAGAGGGCATCCCACCAGCAATCATGTGATCTTTATCATGTGTAATGCTGTCAGGTGAAGGTTTTCTGACAATGAATGCATATATTATACGTATGCTAAATGATGTTTTATAGCCAATGACCAATAAATTAAAAATGTGAGAGTAAGAGGGCAAAAAAAACTTTTATTAAATTATTGACAGTTTTTTTTTTTTCGTAAAAGTAGAAATACTTGAAGATAATATAGAAAGTTATTTTATAATTACTTACCAGGAATTCATTGATCTAACCTGATTGTTATTGGCAATAAAATCAACTGTTTAATTCTTACCTTGAGGTTAAATTTTATCGTATGACAGATAGTTTTAAGTATATATTAAAACACACAATTGTACGGATACATTATACACCAACCAACATATTTAAAGTTAAATTAAATTGTGTGTGTGTGTGTGTTTTTTTTAAAGTCATTTGCACTAATATTCACATATATTTCTTTCAGACTTTGTCAATATTCAAATTTAAACAAGATTAGCTTCAAATTGGTTGGATTGTCAAAAATCCCAATATGTGTAGAATTGGCTTAAATTACGTAGTAAAATGTCAAGTGTTCATTTTCCACAATTTTTTTATAAATTACATCTCTCTATTTAAATTATTAAGCAATTTAAAAGAAAATCACTGTGAAACTATTATATCTGGACTCTGAAAGCCGTGAATTCAATAACCCATGGTTTTTTAAAAATATTAAATTAAAATAAAACTATTATATCTGGACTCTGAAAGACGTGAATTCAATAACCCATGGTTTTTTAAAAATATTAAATTAAAATAAAAATACGTTCACACATATATTACTTACGTTACAGAAGCAGCTATTTTATTGAATTACATTCTAAGTTTCAAGTGTTGTTGTGATCTTATCAAAAGCATTACGCACATTATTTTTCCTCCTGGATTACAAAAAAAAAAAAATCATTAAAAATGGCTTCCATGTTTAAAGGTAATGATGCTGTGATTATAATAAGCACAAAAAAGCCGTGAAAAGCTTTCTTTACATAATAAATGTTGTATTTATATATTTTGCTGCTACATGAGATACAGTTAAAGTAATGGTAAAACATTTATTGCATCTATTTACATTAGTAATGTATATACAATAGTTAAAAATGTCAGTGCTTGGTTACAATTGACTGAATTACAAATGCATAGTTGTTGTGAGTAACAATCAGTGACTTGGGGAAATGCTGTGATTTATTCTAGTAAACTTAATATACCTAATATTTTTAGTTATGTTGGCTTTCCTCATGTAAGGTATAATATTTATTGCTAGAAGCTCCCTATATCATAATTGAGTGGACTTCTTTCTAAAAAATTGTGGAATGGATGTATTATTGTTAAGATAATTCTGGATACTGAATTTGTGTTCTAAAGATAACACAGTAATTATTGCCCTGTACTGCAATAGTCTTTCAAATTGCCTTCCATTTTATTGCTAGCTACTTCAGCTCATTTTGAACAATTAGAATTACTTACATAGTTATATGATTGGCCCGTACATGTCATTAGTTATTTGTTTACATTTTTGTTACTTTATTAGTCAGATATATATTATATTGAATCCCTCAACATTTTGTACAAACTCATTATTGA
This sequence comes from Epiperipatus broadwayi, assembly GCA_028023455.1. Lineage (NCBI taxonomy): Eukaryota > Metazoa > Onychophora > Udeonychophora > Euonychophora > Peripatidae > Epiperipatus > Epiperipatus broadwayi. The sequence goes on from JAQFVV010006252.1 coordinate 6,722,606, forward strand.
GTTAAATCTTAAAATGAGTTCATAAAAGTAAAATAAAATTTTAAAAACTTTTTTAAAGGTGATTATGAAACAGTAATAAAGAAAGTTAAATTCATGATATAAATGAATAAAATTATAAAACTTAAATTTGCTTCAATAGTATATGACAAATATTTAGTGAAGACCTAAAAGACATTTTTTTTTCAGAATTGCATTATACAAATTCATCATCATCATCAACCATTATCAATCCACTGCAGGATAAAGGTCTCTCCAAGTTTAATTCATCTTCTCCGATCTTTAGCTTCTCTTCTCCACAACACCCCTGCACATTTTCTTATTTTATCAATCCATCTCACATGTGGTCTCTTTCTGGGTCTTTTACAATCTCTTGGAATCCAGTTTAAAATTTCAATTGTCCATCTATTATCATCTCTTCTAGCAATATGTCCAGCCCAACTCCATTTCAATCTTTTAATTTTTTCAATAAGGTCAGTAACACCTGTTTGTTGTCTTACCCATACATTGCGTTTTCGATCTCTTCTTGTTACTCCCAACATACATCTCTCCATACTCCTTTGAGTGGTCTGAAGTCTCTGTATTGCTCTTCTATTAAGTGTCCAAATCTCAGATCCATAAGTAAGAACTGGTAAAACACATTTGTTAAAAATCATCCTTTTCAAACACATAGACATATTTCCTTTTAGTATCAAGTTATTTCTACCAAAAGCACTCCAACCAAGTTTAATTCTATGATTAATTTCCTCCATTATGTTTCCATCTGTATTAATAATCTGACCAAGGTATTTGTAACTGTTAACTTCTTCTAATTCTTCATAATCAATCTTTATTTTCATATTTTGAGCAAATCAATTAAACATTACTTTAGTCTTTTTAACATTTATCTTTAGTCCTAATTTTCTACTTCCATCTGCTAACTCCTGCAACATTTCCTGCAGCTCTGAAGCATTATTTGCAAAAACAACTACATCATCTGCGAAATCTAAATGACTTAAATACTCTCCATTTACTTTCACTTCTTTAGTTTCCCATTTTAATCCACAAAATACTTCTTGCAGCATTGCTGTAAAGAGTTTTGGAGATATGGAGTCACCTTGTCTTACACCTTTCTCAATGTTGATTTTTCCAGTATCATTATGTAATCTAATTGTTGCTGTTGCATTTTTATAAATATTCTTTAAAATATGACAATATCCTGGATCTATACCTTGATGATCCAATGCTTTAATCACTGAAGAAATGTGTGTAGAATCGAATGCCTTTTCATAATCTACAAATCCAAAACATAATGACAACTCATATTCGTTTGTCCTTTCTATGACTTCTCTCAATACCTGGATATGATCTATTGTACTAAAACCACTTTTAAATCCATCTTGTTCTCTTGGTTGGTGGAAATCCAAAGTTCTCTGTAGACGAGTTGTAATTATCTTGGTAAAAATTTTATATAAAACTGATAAAAGGCTGATAGGTCTGTAATTTCTAATATCTTCTTTATCATCTTTTTTAAATATTAATATTATTACTGCATTCTTCCAATCTTCTGGTGCATCTTTATCATTTAGACATTTGGTATATAACTTTGCTAAAATTGTTTCTATTTCTTCACCTGCTTCTTTTAATATATCAATTATAATTCCATCATTTCCTGGAGCCTTTCCTTTCTTCATACACTTAATTGCATGTCTCACTTCTTCATTTAAAATTCTGGGCAATTCGGAAGATGTAATAGATATAGGAGGTACTTGTTCTTTATTACTATATAATTCTTGATAAAAATCTTCTACCCGATGTCATCTCTCTTTTTAGTAATAATTCCATCTTTTTTTCTTATTGCAGATATAAATTTTTTACCAATACCAAAATGTTGTTTAACATTTTTGAGACTTTTATTTTCTTCTACAGCTTTCCTTGCTATTTCACAGTTATACTTTCTTATAGCATTTTCAACTCTTTTCCGTACCATTTTACAAAATTTGAGATATTCAATTCTTTTTAATACATCATTTTTGTATATCTTTATATTCCTTCTTTTCTTCATAAATTCTCTAGTCTCAGTAGAAATTTTATTAGTCAATTGCTGCTTTTTTCTACCAGCTATGTTTGTTGCAGTTTTTAAAAGTATATCAGTTATTTTCATATTAATTTCATTCAAATCTGAATCATGTTCAAAATCTCCTAACACTTGAAACCTATTTGTAAGTTCTAATTTAAATTCATTAGAATGTTTCTGAAGATTAGGAATATCAACTGTAAATATTGTTTTTCTTAATAATTTTTGTCTCTCTAGTTTTACATTAACACGTAACTTACACCTTACTAATCGATGATCACTTCCTGTGTTGAATTTATTAAGAACATTACAATCTTAAAATATGTATTTTCTGTTAGTCAAAATATAATCCAATTCTGCTGTACCTTCATTTGGATGCTTCCATGTCCATTTCCTTTTAACATTTTTCTCAAAAAATGAATTCATAATATAAAGTTTTTCTTTTTCTGCAAACTCCACAAATCTATGTCCTCTCTCATTTCTATTACCATAACCAAAATTACCTACAACAATTTCATCTTTCATTCATCTACCAATTCTAGCATTAAAGTCTCCCATAACCATTTTAAAATGTTGTTTACTCTGATCAAAAGCCTTTTGTACATCCATATAAAAATCTTCTACTACTTCATCACTATGAGAACTTGTTGGGGCATAAGCCTGAATAATCTGCATTTGGTATCTGCTATTAAGTTGTATAACTAATCTTGCAACTCTGTTCGATACACCATCAATCTCCACAATATTGTTTTTCCACTTTTTATTTATAATGAATCCTACTCCACTTGTATTTCCAATATGTGTGCCTTTATAATAGAGTATATGTCCACTTTTTAAATCAATTGTTTCTTCTCCTTTTCTTCTAACTTCACAAAGTCCAATAATGTCCCATTTAATATAAGACAGTTCTTCTTCTAATTCTTGCAATCTTCCTTCACTTGAAAGTGATCTGCAGTTGTAAGTACCTAAATAAAAAGTCATCATCAAATGGCAGCCTGGGTCTGCAATCAGGGGATTCTTAGCACCCTACGCCTTTGGCTACCAACTGCTGCCTTGGTTGGTGACTTTACAGCCTCCTGGGAATAAGGGCCATGCTTTATTTTTGTCTGTCATAATTGTATATATGTATTGGAAAAATATTTATCATTTACACAAACATTCATTCTGCCTTATCAGGCACTGAGAAGAAAGACCATGGTGTTTCTTGATCTTATACTCAGAGGTAAAAAGCCAATAAACTCACCACGCTGGCTAATGCATGTTGGTGAACAGCCCATCCATGTTTGTATACTATATGAATAATCACATAGTAATAACAGCTGCAACGACAAGAACGTATGGAGTGGACATTAGGAATTTGCCCTGCTCGGTTCCTTTAAGGCCTCCAAGAGGAATCAAAGGGTCTCCTTTCAGTTAATAGCAAACTCCTTTCTGCAGCCCTTATACAAATTATAGTTCATTATTTTTGCTATGTTTTAGTCTATAATTTTAAAATTAAATTGTATCCTAGATACATGTATATACATGTTAAAATATCTGCATTAACATACATGTATTAAAATATATATTGTATAGGATACACTTTTTTCCAAAGATATCAGTATCCATATGAAGGTTTGAAGTTATATTTGATATGCTTGAAGGAATTTTTATAGTCTGCATACAAACACTTCCAACTGCCTTTAATGTGATCTTTTTTTATAGATGGCATTACTGGTATTTTTGCATTTATATAAACAATCATCAATAACAAAATAGTGATTTATTTGAAGAAAACTTTGTGTGCTTTTACCAAAATTCACATATTTTGATGAATAAAATGTTAAGATGCAATTGCTTTTTTTTCAGACTGGAGATAAAATTTACCATTAACAAAGCAATCGCCCTTGATGTAAAACCTGCATAATTTAACACTAAATACAAGCATTATTTTTTGAGTATAATTTTTTTATAATAAAGCAGTTTTTTAAAAATATTAAATATCAGAGTTTTGAAAACTTCTAAACTTTTATTCACAAATGAATCATCAAAAAGTTGATGTCTATGTCCACAAACCATTGATGATAGTGATAAAATATCTTGCTTTTGTTTGCTTTTAGTTTATTGCCATGATAGTCATTAGAGGTACAAAACCTACTTTACAAAAATAACATATTATACACACAGAAGTTGATAATATAATGTAAAGGTGAAATAATACAAAAAGTACTTCAAGAATGCAAGTAGAAATGAAAAAATTAATATACTCAGGCAGAGTACTATATTCAAGAAACAACCAAGTATTTTATATATATGCATGTAATAATTCAGTGAAAAATGATCAGATTAAAATGCTTAACTAATCACATAAACTAATAATCACCAAACACTTCTAAAAGAAGTTGTCAATGAAAAATAGTATTAGTGAATACAATTTTACTGTGAGATTGAAAAGATATTTATAATTATAAAGCTTGAATGTCAGTATTCATGTTATTGTAACAAGTCACACCTTGGATCTAAGGGTTACATACTCATATTATTATAAATAGTCAAAAATATAATTTGAGCTTGAATCTTCCAATAAATAATGACATAGCAATGAATTCAGGAAATTATTAGACGTATGAGGATGATGTGGTCTTTTCACTTCTAGTGAATTTTAGTTCAAATAAATTATTATTATTTATTAATATATAGTATGTTAAATTTATTAGTTAGTCATATGGTTATTTTTATTGTATTCTTTCTTCCTCATTATCAAAACATGAATTATTATTCAATGACAAAAAAATTTCAGGCTGTTCTCTCATGTCTATATTTAATAGAAATAACAACCATTTGTTAGTCAATCTAGAGGTTTGAAACATCTGAATAAACACAGAAATTATATTGAAAATGACTGATCTGGAAATTTTTATATATCAATTTGATGTGATAACAAGCTTATAAATGCACTAAAAATCCCCAAAGATTTTATTACTTGCAAATACATTATAGGTTCATTAGTCCGTTTATTAAATATATATTACTATTATTTTAAGTCATTTAATAAAATATTATTAAAACTGACCTGATATTTTTTTATGTATTTTTCTAAAATACAATACTGGAAAAGATTTTATTATCCTAAATTAACATTAACAACTTCACATAAATTGTTTTAAAGGTGATTTTGCACACACCAATGTTAATATAGTATAAAAACTACTTTAAATTTGAGTCAATTTTAGACTAAGGAATACATTTCTAAAATGTGAGTTATCAAAGTTTTTTTTAAAAAAAATTTTTTTTTGCTAAAATATAGATAATCAAAGCACTATTAAAACTAAATTTTTGTGAAATATTACATTAAAAAAACCAATGACAATAACTAAAGTTACCACTGCTACATTAATAATAAACAGAATGATAAAAAATGAAGAAATATCTCAAAATAAGAATACAATATTTATATCAATAAAGGGATTAACTAATACATTTTTTGTACATTCATAACTTAATCAAGTTTTAACATTCATATATTAAAAAATCCTTAGTTTTAGAGTACTAATAATGAGACAGCTAGAAATGTATTCAAACTGGGATCATGGCAGAAACAAATAGAATTATCCCATGTAAATATCAACACAAATGATTAATGAAAAATTGTTAGTCTTCTTGTAACAATTCTAAAATGAAATATATTTGTCTTAATGATATAAGGGTTTTCATTGTTTGATGATGCAAGTTGTTTTATGAGATCTCATTAAAGTTTATGAAGTAGTTCTAATTGCATGATGAACAGTAGTAACATGTTTACTTAGCATCAAAAATAATGTGATATTCCTTGGTTGTCATATAAATTATCTAAATCAGTAGCAACAAACTTTTTAAAAGATTGAATATTTCTTTTTGAATTAAAAAAATAGCAAACTTACCCTCATGTTGCATAATCAATATGCAAATTTTGAAAAGAAGGGAAGATAATATTAAACATAGAACAATGGTATTAATTCACATTACTGGTTACTACTGAGAATATTATTGTCTTTGTGTGGAAATATAAATTGAATTACAGACATTACCTTTAAAATATATTACTGCAAATATAAGACACCCTTGAATATAAGATATTCCTAAATTTAAGATACAATAGACTTTTAAATCTGAACAGTTGGGAAAAAAATACACTAAAAATTAAGATGCACATATGTACTTAAATAGGAAATAAATATTAAATAAAGGCAATAAGCTCACCTAATTTATTATGAAACTTCCTACCTATTCACTTTCAGAATTTGAATTCTTACTTTTGCTATTCTACCAGGGTACATCATCTTCAAGCCATTTAAATTGCAGCCAAACATGATCATTTCTTAAACAATTTGCTTTTATATAAAAGTATATTTTACTTTTAAAATGTGAATCATTTTTTTTCTAAAATAATTTATAGTTTTACAAATATTAAAAAAAAATTATAAATGTATAAAAAATATTTTAAAACATATGTTTTCACTTTGAAAATCAAAATGAAGACATTAGAACTGTCAAAATTTTGACAGGCACTCTCTTATGTAGAGAACAAGAAAAAAAAACCTATCAGCACCTTGAAAGACAAGTTCTTAATTCATTTTTGTAAAAAAATTCTAAAGATTATTCAGTAGAGGGTTCTCAGTAAAATAATGGTAAAATTGGAAAAATAATATTAAAAGTAGTGGTTTGAGAGAAAGCAAAAGCTGTTTATGAAAGTAATCTCGAAAAATATTGATTAAAAAGATTTAATATGCTATTCTACACAGATAATAATTATCATAATACTATGTGCATGTATAGTGTAAAGCAAAGATCCACAGAAATAAAAAGTTAAAAGTATTTGTTTCCAATTTAAGATACACCCTTTTTTAGGGATCCAAAATTTGAAAAAAGTGTCTTATATTCGAAGTAGTAGGGTAATATCATCTAAGGATTACCAGAATTGATAAGTTGAGCTTTAATTAAAAAAATTCTCAATATCTTGATTTATTGTTGAGCTTTTTAGAACACCGTAATATGATTCTTACTTGCAACAATTACATTTCAAATAAAATTAACACATAAATGCTAATTAGATGTTGTCTTGATGATATTAATTTTTAATAATCATTTGAATAGCATTTATACAAAATGACCATATGTAAAACTGATTTTTCAGATTCCTCTAAGAATAATTTATTATTAGTGATGATGAAGTTTATCCATCTCATTGCAGGTTATTTTATTTTTTTCTCCCCAAATAATGGTATAGTTCTAAATCATGATCAAAATAAAATAATTGTAACCTATATATTTTTGATTCAGTAAAAATCCAGGTCTAATCTCATGTTGTTCAATGTGACTCCATTGGTTCAATTTACAAAATAGTAAAAAGCTATTTAATTACCACATTTGTTTATTATTTCAGAATTATAATTTTACAACATAAAACAGTGTCAACTAGGCAAATATTTTTTGTGCAATTCATCACATTGATGATGAATGTTCTGTCCCATTAAATCTGCAAACAATTTAATTAACACACTCTACCAATTATGTCTATAATCTGAAGTTCAAATTCAAACAAAGTAAAGTTTTAATGCATGTAGAAGTAAGCTTAAAATTTATTTTTCAATTTAGGAGTCTACAGTTAATGTTTATTGGTTTATAAAAGAACATCTACTTAATGTTTTAGGACAGAGAGAAACAACATCATTAATAAAAACAAACTCTCAAATAGTCACTGCTCAGTAAATAGTTAAACGGTAATGACTTTTTTTTTATAATTCTATTAACAGCTGTAAGATATTTAAAGGCAGTTTTTTAATTTTGCTTATTATATATAACATTTTTTAGTCTACTACATTTTTTGAATAAATGTTCAATATCACGTGACTTTTCATATACTTCCTATACACAGACAGTAGTGCAAATTAAAGAACAGAAACAAACAGTGAAAAAAGCATATTTAGAGTTAGTACTTTTATTTTGGCAGAAAATACTACCAAACAAAAGATTATTCTGATCCAATAACCTTTTATTAAACAATGTATCCTGCCTAGATAAAGGCCAATTACACCATAAGTAAAATAGCTTCTTCTTAGAATTAAGTTAGAGGTTTTATAAGTAAGTCACTACGCCTAGATATTCTGTTAGCAAAGATAAACATTACTTTATTCTAAAACCTTTTATATCATGTAAATCCATCTATTTCAATTATTTTTCATTATTACTTAGTGACCAATCACTAAATTATTGTAATTATTTATCCATCTATATTTTTTCCTAAATGAATATTAATTATTTAAAAACACGACCTTAGGGGCTTTACAATTCTTTATATTGTCATCTAATGTTTATTGTCTACTTTCATAAAATATGTATAAAGTTACTACAAAAATAAAAGGCATGATATATTTAGTATATTCCATTTTTCTGTCATATGTAAAGATATGGTAACTAGTGTCTGGAATAATAAAGTATATATAGTATTTTGAATTATTATTGTCAGATCTGTTGAAACAGTGTTATATTACTTGTATTAAAAAGTTGTGTCATTAATTTTAAATTCGTTGCAGAGAATAAAGAAAAATAGTTCAACAACTTAATTAAACCACTGCAAAGAAATATATTCTTTAATATTCCACATATGGAAATAAATACTTGACAATTTATTTATTTTCTAGTATAATTAATTTTCCAGTGATAAGATTGTTTTTAAATTTTCACATTAATTTATCCTTAAATTAATAACAGCAATGTTTTAATTAATAAACAAATTACAATGGATTCCTTATTCAATTGATAATGGGCCAGCTCTTTGATTTGTAGTCAAAACCTTAAGCTTACTTATGAATTTCTCAAGTTCCTATATTCCTATAAATTCAATAGGGTATTTTAATAGATTAAATAAATTAGTGTTGAAATGACATATGCTAAACATTATGTGAAGTAAAATATTAAATGATATATGAAAAGGCTAATTTTTAAATTGTAGAGTGTGACATTACTTGTCTGGCAGGACTAGATTTGAAAAATATTCTTAATAGCCATGTTAAAAAAAACCATAATTATAAATCAGAATAAATTTTAAAAAATTATATAAATGTGAAGCTTATTTATACTTTTATTAATATAAGTTAAAACATATGGTAACATAATTTATATACCTGACTTATATCATGAAATATCTTACTAATATAAAAGGGCATTTTAAAACTTTTGATATAAGTCTGATTATCAACATTTGAATAAATTCTGCTATAAAGGTAAAAAACAATGGCAGATGCCACAGGTGGATATCATATCTTATTGATTACTCATAATCTTATATTTTCAATTATCTCAGTTTGTTTTGAATATATATATATATATTTATAAATTAAAAATTTTGTAATGTTAAATAAAACTGAAATATAGTAAATGAATACAAACCAATACAAGAATGTTTCAAAAGCAATTTGTGTATTTAGAAACACAATATTTTTAAAACACCTAAAAGCATAATTGAAAGGTGTGAATTAAAGAAAATTAACAATATTTGGAAAAAGCTATTGGAGGATAAAATATTTTTTAAAACTTCTCAAACAATAGAAGAGGAGAAAATAATGCAGGGAAAAAATAGTGATTTTAAATCTCACCATGCATATTGTTATGATTTGAGAAAGATGAAGCTCTGAGAAAAGTACTTGTTATTCTACTGAAACATCAGCTATTTGACTATTATATTTTTACTACATGGAAGGTCCCAGAAATAATACTATCAATACATATTATAGTAATCATAAACTATTTTTATTAGACACCTTAGATAAGAGTAGTATTGTAAGCAAATATTGTATATTAAAAAAAAATTAAACTTATTAAATACAATCTTAATGTGAATTTGTGCCTGAATACCTTTATGAAAGATAAACCTTTATATTATATGGTTATCTTTGACAAGCATGCTCAGCAGTGGAAATACATTAATGTTATATTTAATATTTTCAATGTTTTTTGTTGAATATGTAGTATTAATATTACCATTAATTTATTATATTTCAATTATAGTAGTATAATAGTTATTTATTTACATAGTTCAATCTGAGATGTTATCTCAATGGCAGAAAGCTGGTTGCTTAATGTCAAAAGGCACAAAGTTAAGTCCTGGACAGTGTAAAAAAATATAAGAAAAATGTAAATGGTTTCTAAAAAGTGCAATATTGATTGTTATTATTGGATATATAACAATTAGACAAAGTATTAATTTTTTTTATTTAAAAAAAGTTTGCTGTAGAAGTTAAATGGCAGCATCACAAAATATCATACAAACAGAATAAAGGACAAATGTTTTTTATGTGTAGAAATATTCATAATCATGAATTGGTTTATGCATTATTATTTTATTTAGTTTTTTCCCTCATTTTCTTGGAGTTGGAAGAGCTATATTCATTTGTCAGTGACTGCATCTACTGATGATGATAAGTTTTATTGTTAAAAACTAATTTTTAGTAGGAAAGTAAAATTAATGTTTTATCACAATATAGCCAAGATGGGTTTTTTTTTGCAAACAGTTTCCGTTATCAAATATTTTAAAATATCTTTTTTAAACAAGTATATATTTGCAGAAGTAAGTTTATGGCTGTTTCGTTAACAAATGTTTGCTGCAATTTTATGAGATTCTTCCAATAACTGCGTCAAGGGAATTAGGATTGTTATGCTTTTTTTATCTACATTTATACATTATATGAAATAAAATCTTAATTATCACTCATTCTACATACAATTAATCAAAAATATGATTTTAATTATTAATAAATCAAACATTTCTAGAACAGTTTTATCTGTTTGTTTTCCTCTTTCTCGTTTTTTTCTGTGATCGATTTTTACTTATATCTGACTTGGACAGAGACCATAAGGTTCAAAGATCACTAACTTTTTCCTCTTTGATTTATCTAATCAATTTTTGTAATGTCAGAGACAAATCCTATAGCAAAACTAAATACAGTATTGTCATCACCAGATTTTCAAAGTGTATGATTTATTTTGGACTACTGTAATTCAGTCTACAGTCATTTTAGTAGACTAGAAATTTCAATTTTTTCAGCTATCCATATATATATATTAAAAAGTATACTATTTGTGTAGGCATAAAATAAATGTAGGATATATATAGTATTCAGGTTAAGTTTTACAAAAGAAAAATAAAGTTAACTAGAAAATGGGGCACTATGGTCAATCAATAAAAATTGATCATCATCAGGATTAATATATCGATTGTTACGATCTCATTGATAGCATTTACTTTAGCACCTTATGTTTAAAACTGTCATAAGTATTAATGAGGACTTTACTTCATTAGGAATATTTAGATATTTTCTAATGTTTGGATATTTATAAAAAAGATTGCTTTATTAAATATTCAACAAGATGATAAAGCATATCTCAATGATAAATTTGAGTGTTTTTGATGATGAGCATAAAATATTAATATACAAACACTGCTTTATAATAAAGAATTATGCTGCTACCATAATCATGCTAATCAAGTACTTCATAATTATAACATTTAAGCATAAAGTAGAGCTTAGATTTGTTTTAGATAACAAGAATTTCCCAAGCAGGCATAGATTTTATTATATAGCTGGTTTATATACAATCAGCAGGCTATCTAATACGAATAAATAAAATATGCAATGTTTTAATAAAGGATAAAAGATGCAGGATTGTTGGATAATCAAATGAGGATTGGCATGCAGACCATATTTAAAAGTCATGGTTGTATTATGATTGGCCACAGAGTTAAAACTCCTATGCATGTTTAACACATGGTTATCTTTTATTCATTATTATAACATGAATTTATTGAATGAGCATTAATATTTTGTCAGATATATATTGTCAGATATAGGATGATAATTTTCTAACATCATATAAATATTATCATTGATTGCTTATAATATTTTCCTGTCTAATACAATTTTTTTTAAATCTTTGTAATTGTAAATTCATAAACTTTAATAAAAATATTTATATTATTTAATGTATAAATTAATATAATTTTAATAATAAACAATGAGGATTGCCAATTCCTCAACAAGCTTTGTGATAAATGCTTAGCTAGACAAAGCATTTAAAATATTTCTGACAGGACCCCCCTCCCAAACCTCTGACCATGATTTCATGCTCTGGTACTCCTCAGAGAGATGCCAGGGTAGGTTCAGACACTAGATCTAAAAACACCAACCCAAAGTCAGCATTTAACTAAAAGTTATCTATTGAATGGAAAATCTGAAATTTTCAGACACCTACATGTCTTCAAACCCAGCTATCCAACTCAAATAGCTATATGGGGCTGAGATATCTTTAGCCATACCATATATTAGTAGTCTTAGCAATATAACATTGCATAAGACTTAAGGCAGAGACTATAAATAGTCAAAATAAGAGTCATAGATCACATGACCATATTCTCTTAAGCTTGTAAGTTATTGTCTGACATACTTTAAAGAAAAACTCTCAATCTGGTCATTTTTCTGGAAATTATCTTCATTGGGCACATCTAGAGGTCATAAAATCATCCACAATAAAACACATATTTAAAACAATTACAGTTGTCAGTAAGATTATTATAATACATTGAGGATATCAGTAAATGAATAGATTAATAAAACCTGATTTTATGACTTTAATGTTGTGAAAACATGGATAAAACATATTTATATCATTAGAAATATAGTTACAATCAATTTTATAAAGCAGAAATACTAACAAAATATAGAATAAATTTATTAAATATTATAAACAGAGAAAAACTCTCCATACAGTATTGCCACTTGTGCTAAACAGAGTAATCAATGGATGCCAGAAGGCTTGTGCATAAAATCCCTATCTAATGCCTACCTTCTGGCATCCATTGATTACTCTGTTTAGCACAGGTGGCAATACTGTATGGAGAGTTTTGCTCTGTTTATCAACAATTAATGTGCTAGTATAGGAAAGGTGATCATGTGATGCTTAATTTATTAAATATTACTTTAGTTCTATTAAAATTAACTTTTAACTTTATTTTTCCGTTAGCTTTAGTTATAGTCTATAATTTTTTAAATATAATGTATTACAATATCATTTACAATCAGAATTTGCATATTTGAAAAAATTTTAATTATAGAAAATTAAATATAGATCAACTTATTCTTAAGGAATTTAACAAGCTTCATTCAAATCATGCACTATAACACATAGATCAGTTTGAATACATGCAAAAACATTACATTTATTAAATAGTCTACTTATGTAGTGTGACTATGTATGTATATAAAAAAGGCAATAAACCTCAGGACGTACTTTTTACTAATTTGCATGCATTCCCCATGAACAACAGTTTAAAAAGCATATATGGATCAATTTTGCTTAGAGCTTATTAATATATAAGCTAACCTTTATTCATTGTGCAGAGATCAGGGCTTTAACCTATTCTGTTCCTGAATTATAACTTAATAAATGAATTGTACAAACTTATTTGGTCTATAGCAGGAAAGTGATGGAATCTCATTTTTAATCACCTGCGATTCGAAATATATAATGAATTTTCAATTTTACTGTAATAACTAGTTCATTTATATAGTGCTGACTATATATGTAATATAAAGAAGGTAATAAATCTCTGGTTTATGCACTTTTTACTAATTTACACACACACATGAATATCAGTTAAAAAAATTAGATGGGCCGACCACTTTTGCATGGTATTCTTCAATACATAAGCCAATCTTTGCTCACAGTGCAGAGATCAGGACACTAAGCTATTATGAGTTTGAATTATAATTTATAAATGAATCACATTAATGTATTCATTCTGTAGCAGGAGAGAGATAGAATCTCATTTTTAACCACCTGCGTATTAGAAATAAAATAGTGAATTTTGAATTTTACTGTAATAAATAATCTATTTATATAGTTCTGACAAAGTAACAAACCTCTGGTAATATGCTTTTCACTCATTTATGCAAACTCATCCATGAGCATCAATTTAAAAAGCATAAGTGGACTACTTAGAGTTTATCAATATATAAATGCCAACCTTTGCTCACTGCACAGAGATAAGGGCTTTAACATATTGTCTGCCTAAATTATAATTTAATAAATGAATTGTACAAACGTATTCATTCTGTAGTGAGACTAAAATAGAATTTTATTTGTAACCAGATGAGAGTAGAAATAATGTTTTCAAAATGATACTCATGCTCAAGTGCCTGTAAATTAGTAGAAAGTGCATGACCAGAAATGGGTTACTTTCTTTATATTACATACTGTATTCAGCACTATATAAATAAACTATTTATTGCAGTAAAATTCAAAATTCACTATTTATTTCTAATCACAGGTTGTTAAAAATGTGATTCTATCCCTCTCCTGCAACAGAATGAATAAGTTTGCAAAATTCACTTATTAAGTTATAATTCAGGCATAAAATATATTAAAGCTCTGATCTGCACATGGTAAGCAAAGGTTATCTTATGCTTATGGGAAAGTTCATGTAAATTAGTAAAAAATTGCATGATTAAAGATTTGTACTTTCTTCTTATTACATATGTATATAAACAGACTATTTATTACAGTAAAATTCAAAATTCACTATTTAGTTTTAATCGCAAATGGTTAAAAATGAAATTCTATCTCTCTCCTGTTACAGAATGAATAATAATAATTAAAACAAGTTATAAATTTCGTAACTTGCTTTTTTTTTGAGTTAATATTTTAGATCTAGTTTCTAGACTCCCAACCCTCCACTGATATGAACCATAAGCTCGAAATCAGCTGGTCTGGAAGTAGGGATAATGATAGAGATTTTGAGTTCTATCTCTTTCGGCACTTATGAAAACAAAACTTGTTTAGAGCTATTGATGAGCTCCATCTAGTGAGCAGAATGAATAATTTTGTACATTTCAAATGAGACACATAATAGGTTAAAGCCCTGATCTCTGCACAGAGAACAAAGGTTGGTTTATATATCAATAAGCTCTAAGCATAAATGGTCCACTTATGCTTTTTAAACTGATGCTCAAGGGTGAGTGCACATAAATTAGTAAAAGGAGAATGACCAGAGGTTTGTTACTAATTTATGTTGATTTTTTTAAAATATAAATATATAAAAATAATTAAATAATTTATTGCTCAAGAGTTAATAAGAAGTTCAAGAATTGAAATAGAGCTGAATAATCTACTACTGAATTCAATCACACCTGGCTATAAATATAGTAATTGAATTACACAAACAAAATAACTTATTAGTTTTTTATTATTATTTATGATTATGTGTATGTATGTATATATGTATGCTATGTTTTTTGCCCAACAGCTGAGTAAACCAACATTAGAATAACACAACTAAAAAAAATAGTTCATGATTATTATGTCTTTAATGTAAATTATTTCAGCATTTTCAATATTATAAATTTAATGATCTCTTTACATTATCAAAAAGCTGCAATTTATGATATAGATATATCAAGTCCTCTTCATGGTTAGAGACCAAGATAACTAAGCAAAAAAATACTATATCAAGTATAAACATTTGATTACAATAAATGTAATATATAGGGTATATGAGAACAGACTTTTACATGACCCACCACTCTCCACTGTATCTCATAATACTGATACACTTGAACACATACATGTCAAAAAGATAAATAATCACCAATATACATATTTCATGTTAAACCAGCAATCATCAGCTGGTCCAGATTATCATCTCTACACATATATGCTATAAGTGTTCAGATATATATTAAGATATCCAACCTTCATACTTTAATGGACAGGTTTCAATCTACTCTACACTCTAATTCTTCAATTGTCCATCCAATTGAAAATCTGATGATGGAATGCTTAAAGGCCACCCTGAGGCCAATCACTGCTTGCTACTCTTTAACACAGTTTATATTAATCATAATTAATATTATACTTTTTAATTTTTATTGAGTTCATATATTAGTACTTCCATAATTAGAGCCATTTTTGCAACATAGAATGCACATGTGGGAGTTTAATTAGACTCAAACAATTATTTCAGAATAAAAGTCTTTTTGACATTTTTTTTACTGAAGAAGAGTAAAGAAAAACTTTCTTTTCAGACTATTCAGCCATTAGATATGTATTTTATTAGTGAGAATGTCTATCTAGTTGCTACTAGATAGAAATCTCAAGAATCTTGCCATCATTTAGAATGCTCAGCTATATAAAAAAGTTTGCATGTTTTATCTGGATTAACATCCCAAAGTTGAGAGCATGTTTTGTTCAAGAGCTAATCATAACAACATAATGTCTTCATATATACATATTTATACAGATTAGAATGACTGAATAATATAATTGTATGAAATCCACTTTTTGATATCATGACCTGGTTCTTAGAATCAAGCTTATAAAATTTTTTTAACCTAATGAATTCATAGTTAATTATCTAATATTGATCAGGATTGAATATTTAGCTATTCTCAGTTGGTGAATAAATGATTATCTGGAAACTGAAAAGCCTGATGATTTATATTATGCTGTTCCTCAATGAGTTGCATTGCAATAGTCTATTTAATGACTTTTTACATATTTTTACCTGTATATAGGATGCTTCAAATAACTTATAGTATATATATATAATTATTCAAAACAATACAATAATTAATACAGTAAAAAATATTTTAAAAACAAATATATACCATAATTTAATAGAAATACTTTCAACTATCTATGTAGTCATTATCAACTAGATTCAAATTGTATTACAAAAAAAATGTTACAAATGTAAACAAAAAGAATTACATCATACAACAATTTTCCCACAACTCATTAATTTTTATATTGGCAGCCTGTCTATTTATTAAATGTTGCTTTTCATTTTTTATTAACATAGCTTCTTTAATTTTATGTTTATTATTATTTCTTTCAATACACAAAATCTTAACTCATATAACGAGTACAAAAATCAAGACAAGAAAATGTTAGAAATGATGATGTATCACCTTCAGTATTTTTTGATCATAATGTAACATGTAATGGTTGTTATATAAATGAGTACAAAAATCAAGACAAGAGAATGTTAGAAATAATGACGTATCACCTTCAGTATTTTTTGATCATAATGTAACATGTAAGTATGGTTTTGATTTTAATAAAGTTAAGATTTTGTGTATTGAAAGAAATAATAATAAATGTAAAATTAAAGAAGCTATGTTAATAAAAAATGAAAAGCAACAATTGATAAATAGACAGGCTGCCAATATAAAAATTAATGAATTGTGGAAAAATTGATGTATGACATAATTCTTTTTGTTTACATTTGTAATGGTTTTTTGTAATACAATTTGAATCTAGTTGATAACAACTTCATAAATAGTTGAAAGTACTTCTATTAAATTAAGGTATATATTTGTTTGTAAAATATTTTTTACTGTATTAATTATTGTATTGCTTTAAATAATTATATATATTTTATTATAATTGGAATACAGATATTGATTAATAAGTTATATATATATATATAACTTAAAGTA
Source organism: Epiperipatus broadwayi (assembly GCA_028023455.1). Taxonomy (NCBI): domain Eukaryota; kingdom Metazoa; phylum Onychophora; class Udeonychophora; order Euonychophora; family Peripatidae; genus Epiperipatus; species Epiperipatus broadwayi. Next base: position 6,740,168 of record JAQFVV010006252.1, read on the forward strand.
AACAAAACAAAGTGAAGAAAGCAAACCAAAATAGAAGAATTACAATAAAGATTAAAAAAAATACAGGCTTTCTCATATGAAAAATTAAGAAAGAAATGAAAATGAAAATCACTATAGATTTTAATACAAGATGAAAGATATAATAATTATTACATGTAGTTGATTTTTAAGACAGTTTAAAGTATATTTGAATTAAAAATAATAAAAGATAGGAATTATTATGGAAAGTGTATATGAAATGTAGTGCTCATAAATTAAATATTTACATGATGAATATTCAATAAATATTGATAAAGGTGTTTGAGAGGAGTTTATGACTTGGACTCATTATAAAAAATTTGGGTTTTTTTTAACTATTTCCCATTGTCTTTAATATTTGATTTAAAAATAAAAATATTAAAAATGTAATCAGTTTTTGAATGTGTTTAAATCAAAATATATTATTCAATTTTGGTGTTTTGGGTTAACAATTCAAATATTTTCTGCTCCCAACTTTTTAATAAAAAATTGTGGTAAGTGACAAAAAGTCATTGTATTTATTTTTACAATAAAATAATTATTTATATTAATTCTTATATATTCCATATAAAATTAAAACAAATAGTAGATTTTAATTATAATGCAAATTTTAAAAAAATCAAATTGCAAAATTACAGATTTTTCAAAAGTTATTATTCTTAATATTTAATATATCAAGTATAAAATCAGATTTACTATAGGAACCAGATATATCAAATTTGTAACTTATTATTGATCCAATAATAAAATGATGAATTCAAAACCTTAAGGTTATTGGATCAAAGCTCACTATATCATTTTTGAGAATCAAATGCCATAACCCCAATATGGTTTAGACCAGTGGATAGAATGACAGATTCTCGAACTGAAGCTCTTAATTCAATGACTTCCAGTTGGTTGAACATCAGTGAATTTTCAAGGTGCCTCTCACCTATGAGCAATAACACATTTGATTAATATTATTTAGGTCTTTGATTTCCATGCAACAATTCAGTCAATTATTTTTTCTTGACTTGCTATTATCATAAGTCTGAAACAATAAACCAATGTTTCCTTATAATATTGGCAATTTGTGAATATAGAGAAGGAATATTTAATTTTTTTTTTTTAAATTCAAAATATTTTATTCTTTTATCATTATTTGTTTTTCTTTTTTAAACTAATTGTTATTAATTGGATGTTTTCCCCTGCTATTGTTCAAAGCTTAATTATCATTTTAGAATAAACCTTTTATTTATTAGAGACACAATTGTTTGAATTAATTATGTGCTCATTAAATAATTTATCTTGCAGGTGCATCTTATTAAGTTCTCTTGAGCTTTTTTCTTTTAAAAAAAAAAAAACAACAACATTATTATATATTTTAAGAATAATAATGCAATATTATTTGCTTTGATCTCAATAGATCTTATTTCCTGTTTAAGATAATTCAGTTCTTTTATCAGGAACTGTAACATGCTTTATAAGTTAATAGTTTATGAACACACCCACACAATATTGTGTAGTAAAATGATTGTGATTTTAACTACTATTTTTGGTGTATTTTTTATATCCAGCTTAATTATTAGAGATCGAATTATTTTGTGCTATCTCTGTTTACATTTCTTTTCCTGTTTTTTTTTTTTTAATTATGAATTATTATTTTTTAAAATTTATTTTGCTATTGTCTGGATATTGTTTTTTTTTTTTTTAATTTACTATGTTGTTGTATTATATTCTCTTATTCTTCTCTTTCACTTTCTTTGCATATATATATATTGCTTATGAATAAAAAAGTTTTTAAGAAAATTTGGTTGCATTGAAGCGTATATTAAAGAAGTATTATTGTTGTATTATAAGTATATTTGTGCATATTTTTCTCTTTACAGTCTACTGGTTTTAATCTCTTTATTACTCTAAAAATAAAAATATATACATTGCATAGAATGATTAAAGAGAATCAATATTTGTTTGAAAGAGAAAGTAAAAATTGAACTTCAACCATTAAAAACATTGAATCCAATTTGCTATCACGATCAAACTATTTAGAGTTTCAAATCGTTGATTCTTTTGATGATAAAAAGTTTCCCATCAAATAGTTTTGGCAGTATTTATGCAAGGTTCCATTAATAATTTTGCTGTCTTTTATCTTCAGTCCCTAACTAATCATAATTAATATATCATTTTTTAGAGTTGTTTGAGCATTAGTATATATAAACTAATTTATAGTTTTGATTACCATACTTTAGATAATATTTTTAATGTTTCTGCTCTATTTTATCATGATTTATCCAAAATTTTATGGCTTTTTTTTTTTTAAAGAAAGTTATGATTATCTCCTAACTTCTTACCAAAGTATCTCAAGGCTGATTTTTTACAAGTCACCCAGCTTCATTAACTAATTGAAATTAAAGGAAAGTGATATGCAGCAGATAGAACAAGTATATTGAAGGCATATGCAACAGTTTTCAGATAACGATGAACTTCTTAAGCTTATAATCAGCAATCAGTAAATCGTAATGAAAATTTATAGCTAGAAGCAAATAAATATTAGATTTTTTTTAACAGGAAAAAGAATTTGTTATAAATGTGCAATTTTGGCCACACCAATGACAACAGGTACATGTTTACAATGAATCCCAAAATGTTTAAGTAATTAAAATAAATTTCAATTAAGTTCTGATTTTTTTTTTTATCAAAAAAAAAAAAAAAGTGATCAATTGTCAGACTATTTTGTCATTTACTATTTATTATCTTGCTCTTCAAATAAAAAACTTAAAATAAGTTATAATTATAGACTGTGTCAATACTAATTCCCATTAAATAAGAAGTATCAGAGGTTTTGGAAGGGTATATAAATATAAGTAAGCAGATGGGATTAGAAAATTACATACAACTGTGACAGCAAAAACAGCAATGTTAAATGATCTAGAATAGAAAAATATTGAAATATTTAAATAGTCACCGAATTAAAATTTAAAAATTGCTTTATTTTATTAATGACTACATAAGAATACTAAAAGAAAAAATAGTTAAAAAAAAAAAGGTAGATGCATGGTGATATTGGAGAATGTTTCTAATTCTCTATATTGATTTTTAGGACTAATACACACCTATTTTAATAAGAACTTAAATTCAATAAAGATTATTGGCTCTAGTCAGGAAATGGACACATAGTAAAGTGACCAACGATTATAGAAAAGTTTATTAGTAAATAAAAAATGGAAGATTACCATTATTGTGGGCATTTTCAACTATAATGGACAAGTGAAACAGGCACATCATTGTCTATGAATTCCAATAATTATTATTTGTAATCTAAACTATTAAATATGAAGAAAAATAATTGAATACTCCATATGATGCTTGCTACATCCTTTTAAGGTTTACAAATTGTGAGGATGATTATCCAGCTTTAGTGAAACTTCCGTATTTACTTAATGGCCATTTGTTGTAATTTTGAATAATCAATGGACATTCAATGATAGTGCTAAATCTACTAATTCAGTCTAGTTTCTGAACAATAATTATATTAGTGATAGGTTTTGAATTTTTAAATCTATACATTCAATGACCAATTTTTACTCTTAAACTTATATCCTAAATTGGTTAAATAAATCTGTCATTACTTAATAAACTATATATCTTAATAATCTTAATTTTGTATTTTCTCTCAATATTCTTCATTTTTTTATCTAAGGTGATATATACCAGCAAAATATTATACAACTTTTTGTTATTAGATTGAGTATGCTTATAGATATAATAATTAATTCAAAATTATTCTAGTTTAAAATCATTTATTGTATGATTAAGAAAAGAGTGACTCCTAATTGGTGGTGTTGTAATACCATACCAGATTAGTTTCCAGCTATTGATCCAATAAAAATCAGTTTAAACATTTACAATCTAGTCAGAATTGAAATTTAAAAAAAATTGAAATTTTGAATGCAAGCTGATTTGCTTATATATTTATATAAATCTGATACCAGCCAATAGATAATTCTGAAGAAGAGTGAATAGAACAAATTATTGTTTTGGAAAACAAATATTGAACATGATCAAAGGAAAATATATGATGTTTCGTTGGTGTATTTAATTATTCATAAATTCTGATATACAGCTTGTCTAAATTCACATGTATATGCATTGTGTTTCTTTATAAAAAAAAACCCAGTATTATAAAGAAAGAAAAATAATAATATAAATAAAGCACTATCTTTAGTCCATTATTAAACAATACATCTTATTTACTAAAAATAAATCTATTAAAATTTTAGCAATAACATGCTTAAACTCTTCCTCCTCCTCCTTTTTCTTCTTCTTCTTTTTATTATCATCATCATTATTATTATTATTATTATTATTATTATTATTATTACTACTACTACTACTACTACTACTACTACTACTACTACTACTACTACTACTACTACTACTACTACTACTACTACTACTACTACTACTACTACTACTACTACTACTATTATTATTATTATTATTATTATTCAAAAAGGAACTTTATTCATATTAGAAGGGTGGGTTACATTAATACTTTCCATATACATGTGTTTACATTGATGTTCCTGAGGATTATATATATATATTGTGTCTATCTAAATTCTTTACAAATCTTTATAGATATAAACTGGGTGAGCAATGGATTGTTTCTTCTAGGTTATAATACTAAATTTATATGGCCTCTATTAGTTTTTTTTTTTTAATTCCATTGGTTTTCCTTATTTTTTTCTCAAAATTATCTTATTTACATTTGGATAATTAAGACACATGTATATGGTACATACATATATATATATCTTGCATTTATGCTTTTTAATAGTTGTTAGTCTTAAAGTTTTGGTTTTGTAAGCTGGGGTATGGTTTCTGCTGACAATATTTTCTATGTTTTATTATCATCTATCAATTCTTGGATTTTGGGATGTCTATTTTCTTGCATTTTCTTTTCAAGTATATTAAGTGATTTGAGTCAACGGCAGAACTATTAGAGATTTGAGTATTGTTTTATGAGTGTCCAAGTGGCCATGAAAATGTCTGGGTGTGCTATTTTGTAATCTCTGTTTTTTAATTGTGCTAATTTGTTGTGAAATGTTGATGTATGTTGCCTTGGATTATTGCCAAAAGTGAATGTACATGTGCATCAAAATGCATAGAGCATGAAAGTTTCTGCCCAGACTGTAAGGGTGGATGTTCTGCAGAATGCAGTGATGATATTCTGCAGGGAGATTGTGTGTATTAGTTATTTCATGTTGAATATTGTTTAATGCTAAGCAGTTGTAAAAGTTATTGTTGAGTTTTTCTGCATTGTGGCATAGGGTGCAGAAGGTATACAAGCATCTGAATCTAGTTGGCAAGGCATATAGATTTAATCTGAGAAAATGAAAAAATTTGGGCTCCATGGACCATTTTTTAAATTTTTTAAGCAGCTGTCAGTTGTTTTTCCAAGCATCTAGGTGGAAATAACTGGTATATGTATCCCAGATATACCAGTGAATAGATCTGCCAATATGAACTTTTTGTTGTTGCTTGCAGTGATATTTGAGTTTGTATGGTTCTAAACTGTGTTTCCAAACTGGTTTATAACTGATGATAGGTAATAATGTGAAGGTGGTCGTTTGTCTGTAGGTATTATTTGGATTATATATTGAAGTTCTGGGAAATGTCTGAGGATGGTTATTATAAAGTTTGCAGTCTTCTGTATTTGAAAAATATCTATGTTTTGGATCCCAAACCCTTGGGTTATTGCTGGGCGATTAAGACATTTTGCATATGTTGACACTATCTTTCTATTCCATAGAAGTTTATTACAATTTAAAGAGATTTTTGATGTGAAAGCTTTGGAGAATTGAATTATGGTAGAATAGTAGATAATCTTGGTGATCAACAGCTAATTAAACAATTGTACTTTAGCATATATTGAGAGGTATGCTTTTGATAGAGAAGCAATGGTCCATTCTGCTTTGTCTTTTAACTTGTTCTAGATTTTTTGCTTCATTGTGTTAGTGCACATGTAAAAAGGAAAGTCAAGGAAAACAGATGGTTTGCCTTGAAAAATTTGTGTGCATGGCTTGCTGGTGTATAGTGATCAGGCAGCAATCTTGTTCTGATTAAAGTTTAGTTGGTGTGTTAATTGGAAGTATTGAAAGATTTACTATAGTATTGGTATCTGCTTTCTAGATGGAAGGAAGACTGTTAGTTGATGTAAAAAGTAAATATCTGAATGAAGAACCTTGGGATATGGATTGTGTGGGATAAATGATGGAGAATTTTTGCCATTGACTGTGATATGAATTTCTCTGCTATGTAGTAGGTTTGTGAATAGGAACAGATGAGTTTGTGGGATTGTGGTGTCAACTGAGTCAAAAGCTTCTTCTATGTCAAGTTGAACTTGGTGCATACTTTTTCCAGTCCTGAACTGAGTTCAAAACTGTTTTTAATATCATCACACTTGTGCAATAGATGATTGCTTCCTTGCAAACTGGCTGTGTAAAATTTAATGGTAGAATGTACATCTTTAGGCTATCTTTGAGTATTTTTTCAATTACTATAATAGTAAATGGCCCCATTGAGATGGGTCAGAGGTTGGATAGTGTTCATATGGGAACTTATTTTTTGTTGAAGGGATCTATTGCTATTCGGTATAATCCCTGGATGTGCTTCTGTGATAGGTGATTTGCAAAGTCACATAAATATTTGATAGTGAACTGACTGAGATGTGCAAGGATGCATTTTGGGATTCCATATGCTCTTGGGTGACATGCATTAGATGTTGTTTCCAGTTTAGTAGCAAATTCTGTGATGTTAAATGGGGTGTGTTTTTGGTTTTCCAAAAACATCAGAAATAAATTTGACTTGGTGGTATGTTTGTAGCTTTTGTATGAAATGATGATAAATTGGTTTTAACATATTATTTCCATCATATGTGATTCCCTGATCTGTGAGTGTTATTGGAATTATAACAATAGATGGGTAGCCCAAGGCCCAGCAAATGATTCTATATGCTCTTGGGTGACATGCATTAGATGTTGTTTCCAGTTTAGTAGCAAATTCTGTGATGTTAAATGGGGTGTGTGTTTTTGGTTTTCCAAAAACATCAGAAATAAATTTGACTGGATGATATGTTTGTAGCTTTTGTATGAAATGATGATAAATTGGTTTTAACATATTATTTCCATCATATGTGATTCCCTGATCTGTGAGTGTTATCGGAACTATGACAATAGATGGGTAGCCCAAAGCCCAGCAAATGTATTTCATTGTCCATGTATGTTGTTGGTTGAGGCTATTTTTACTTTTTTATTGCCAGGTAGTTTTTCTGTTGGTCACAGATGTGTTGGGTTTATCATTGTAATCTGACTATGTATTTCATCAGCCAGAGCTAGTAGTCTTGAGGGTGAGAGAATTTGTGCATAATGATAAAATATTTATGAATGATTGGTATCTTTGGCTGAGGGTAATTGGATTTTGTGAAGCATTATATATATTGCTGAAAAAATAAATTCTGGGTTGGAAGTTGGAAGCAGTATTCTAATTGTTTTGCTATGTGTAAATGCAGTTATTTGAATTTCTGCCAAGTTAATCAACATGGTTTGTGCAGAGTGATCAGAGAAGGGAGATGGATTGATGTTTATGCTGATTTTATGGGGTAACATAGGTGAGTAAAAACACAGATCAATCCTTGATGTATGATGACCATTGTAAAAGATAATTGCATCACTTGACAAAAAACCCTTGGCACTCATAAGTGGTATTGATATTTGATGTAGCCACTTTGGAATAAAATCTTGATGATATTTCATATTGAAATTTCCCATTAGTATAGTTGGATGTAAACTAGAACCAAGTAATGAGTTTATGTTTAATATAATGTTAAGACAACTGCAGGAACAGGTGAGATGTATACAAATATAATATTTAGTGTGATGATTAGATGACTAAAAGTTACTATTACCAGATTTGTGTCTATATACATATGATTTTGAATGACTCAAAAGAACAATCTGGTGTTATAAGTAGTCCAGTAACCCCCTGAGGTAGATGATGAGCATGCACAATAATCTTCCCTACTTAGATGCACTGAGGGGTCAATTTGTGAGCCACTATAGATTTTAGTTTCTAGAAGTCCTAGTATATGAAGTTGTATGATCTTTATCCATTGTTTTAAGTGATGTATTTTTTTGATTGAATTAAGCCCTCTAATATTAAAACCTGTTATTTTTAACTTCATTAGTGTGCTTGACTGTGATTTTGTTTCATTGAGTGTTGAAGTCTGCATGAAACTTTTATGAATTCTCTAGTGCTTGGTGAGTCTTTATCAATGATTTGATTACCATCATGTTCCATAGGTATGAAGACTTCTGCCAAGTGTCCAATCATTTCTGTTAGTGTTTCCATCTGGTTTGGCTCTTTTAGATTTATTTTTCCTTAGTGACCAGGTTTTTTGACTTCTGTTGGTGTTGCTTCTATGGGAGAAAGGCATGGAGTTAGTGACACCAGAATATTTGTAGCCATTTTGTTTATAATTACATGTGGCATACTTATTTTTGTGCAGCTACATTTGTCATTGGATGTATCTGGATTTGAGTCTGTTGAATTATTGATTGATATGACTATGTTTGTAATTCACTAGGTAAAATTTATGTTTGATTTTTATTCATTTGATGAGCTCTTTCATTTATTTTTTTCATATAATCTATTGTAGAATCAAGCATATTTGCATTTTCTTCTGCATAACTGTTTTCAAAAGCTTCATTTGTACCATGATTGCTTTTGTTTTTATCTTGATTGATTAAGTTGCTCATGATGGTCTGTGGATTGTTGCTATCTTCATGTTAACATTGGGTGTTTTTATTATTTTCTGGCTGAACCTGTATGTGTTGGATGTCCATGTACTGTGTGGCAACTGACCATGCTTTCCACATGCATAATATTGTGGTTTTAGACCTCTTAAATATAGGCACAGCATAGCATCCTGATCTGTAATCTGTGTTGGTATGGATTCTGAGATCATACTATTTCTTTATCAAATGAGTTCATCATTTTTTGATAGTCTTGTATCATGTATCCAAAGTTTGTATTTTTTATTATTCCTGTAATGTGATTTTGATGATCTTGATTGATTATAACAATTGTATAATTGCCTAATGTTTTGATTTGGTTCTGAAATTGGTTCTTTTGACTAATATTAAAAAACTCAATAGGGAGGTATCTGGGATTTGGGAGGTCCATGATTTTAAAAATTGTTTCCACAGTTCATTTTTAATTATTGCTTGATATAATAATGAGTATGAAAAATGATACAGTAATATATTTGTTTCTGTGGCGGATATGACTAATGAATGTGGGGGAAAAAATCTTTTGAATAAAGAATAATGTATATAGTCCCCCTTGGGATAATGTTATTAAAGTGTTCATTTATTTTTTCTAGCACACCATCAGTCCAGTGTGAAAGAAGGGGAGGGTCTTGGTTTATCCGAATTTTTAAATGGATTTGTTTTTTCTAAATCTCAGAATTGTTTTATTATTTACTGTGGTTGAATTATTTTTTTAAACTAGTTGCTTGCATGTTAACTTTTGTGACAGTTGTATGCGATATGACTGTGTCTACATTTTTATGATGATATTCTCTAGTTAGTTTATGATTTTCATTAACTATTGTTTCAAAAAGGTTTATTTTTGTATTCTCAAACTATATATATTGGTTTACTTTTATATTCTGGCATTATTGTTACCTTTTAGGGGTTTGAGCCCTAACTAGTTTAGTATTACCAGCAATATCAAGATTTTCTGTGGTATTGTATTACTACTACTACTACTACTACTACTACTACTACTACTACTACTACTGATACTACTATTACTACTACTACTACTACTACTATTACTACTATTACTACTACTACTACTACTATTACTATTACTATTCTTGTTGTTCTTTTTCCTCCTTCTCCTCATCCTCTTCTTCTTTTACAAAGAAATTTGTTTCTTAATTGACAACCCACATAATACGTTACTGTATACGGAATTATTTTAAATAAATTTCATAATAGATAAACCTTCTAAATCAAGTCAAGGTGCAATTTTATTATGACAAAATTGTTGATGTTGTTGTTGTTGTTCTTCTTCTCTGTCTTCTTTCTCCTCCTGCTTCTTTTCCTCATCTTTCTTTTCTCCTTCTTCTTTTACAAAGGAATTAGTTTCTTAATCAACAACCCATGTAATACCTTACTTAATACTTATTTGTATACCAATGTATATGAAATTATTTTAAATAAATTTCATAATAGATAAACCTTCTAAATGAGGTCAAGATTCAATTTTATTAAGAAAAAAATTATTACATTAATTTATATTTACATATAAAACTTTTAAAAATACAATTTGTTAGTAAAATTTGATCATCATGTTCAATTGGTAAATTAACATTAATATGTACATATCACCCATCATTCTTGTCTAAAATCAAGAAAAAATCAAAACAAAGATCTAATGAAAATTAGATCTACAGATCTACATATTATAAATTAAATTTAGAATTTAATGAATATATGACTTTCATATATTCAATAACAACATTAATTGGGATTATTACTTTTTTTACATAAACCATCCTATTACCATAGAAATTTCCATTATTATTTACGTAATCTCAATTTCAATCTTAATTGGAATAAATTCACAAAATGTCTGGTACAGATATATTATTATTATTTTATTCTAGTTTTATTTTCTTCTTTTTATTATTATTATTATCATTATTATTGTTATTATTTCTATTGTTATTATTATTATTATTATGTTTCAACAATAATCTTTATTAATCCTTTGGGTCACATAGCATTATATAAGTTTATTGTAAAGGTTACAGGTGCTGTCATGTTGTACAGGATTTTATATGGATTAATTTCAAGGGTTGCGTTAAACAGGTTTAAAGGTATATATTTTTTCAAATGCTGATGCTAGATTAGAATACAGAGATGGATATCAAGTTTAATCATTAAAAACTTTAAGAAACAGTTTAATATAAAATTCAACTTCATAGATAGATAGAGATGATCTAAGATTTAAAATCTGGCATCATATTGGAAATTATTTACAGTCACTAAATTATTCTTGATTGTTGTTCTTTTAATAGTTAATCTTGGAATACAATAGGGAGGTAACTTGTAATCCATTCTATGCATGCTGTACAAAGAATAAAGTTAATTTAGAGTAGAATTACATATAGTAATAGATGGTGGATGCATTAAATGGGATGTAAATTCTGTAGTCTGCTGTTGGAGTTGACAGCAGTTAGTGAAGGTGACTATGTTAGAGAGTAATGGATGGTACCATTGAATATGCTATTCAATGTGTTTACTGATGGATTATGACTTTTTGTAGATTGGTAGTTGTTTGAGTAGTGACCAGGTGGCAGCAAAAATATCTGTACGTACAATATTGTTGTCCTGGTTCTTGATTTGTTGGAGCTTATTGATGAAGGTAGCAGGGTGTCTTCTGGTGTTTCTGCTAATGGTGAAGATGCAGTGAATACACTAGAAGGTATACAGAGTAAAAGTTGTTGCATGTGTGGAAGGGGTGTCTCTTCTGATAGGTTTGAATTAGCTGTTGCATGGATGCAAATGGACACCTGTACATATTTAGCATGATAATCCTGATTTGGTTGAGGGTTTAACACTGCTGGAAGAGTTGGTGTTGAGTTTTCTCTGCTGCATGATTTAAGATGCAGAATGCATTTATATTTTTGTGTAGATGGTGATACTGAAAAAAATGAGATGTTGACACAGCATGTAGGTTAAAACAAACTAGGAAATTAAAAAATTTAGGCTCCAAGGACCATTTGTTGAAGGAGCAGACTAACTGATGCTTATTGATTCCAAGCATAGGAGAAAGAAAATCTTTGTTGGCTTCTGGATATAGTATAACAAATGTTTGCCAGTATATGCATTTATAGTCAAGGGGAATGTTGATTTGTTGGATGCTGATAGGATTGATAGGTAAAATGTTGGGAAATGAAGCTGATAGAGGAAAGATGTATCAGTAGGGATTTCTTGTAAACAGTGATTGTAGTGCTGGGAACTTTTGAACAATTGATGCAATTGAAATTAAAGCTTTTTTGGATATAGAATACTTGGGTATTGTGGAGGCCCAGAGCACTATTAATGAGTGGGAAACTATGTCACTTAACTGAGATTAAAACTGTCTTCCTTCTCCAGAATAGCCTATTGCAGAGGGAGATGGTAGAATTAAACATTTTTGAAAATGTAACAAATAATATGCAGTCTTAGTCATTATGAGTATATTAAATAAGTGAATTTTAGCATAGGGGTGAATGATGGTAAACTTTTCCCATTGAGAAGGATATGTATTTCTTGGCTCTGCATTAAGTTGGTAATTAAGTAAAGCAAAGTGCTTGGAATGGTTGTGTTAGCTAGCATTCAAAAAGAATGAGAATAGAAAAAGAATAGAGAAAGAGTCAAATGCATAACTGAACTGGAGCATTTTTTGTTTTGAACTGAGTTTAAGACCATTTTATTCAGAGCAACCCATATGGCAGATAGTTTTTTTTTTGCAAACTGCATATTGGATATTAGAGAAAGTATATGAGGCTCTAGATATTCCTTTACAACTTTTTTCATATCTTAATTCTCAGTGTAAATTGGATGAATATTGGGTTAGAATGGATGTTAAGCCTGTTTTTTTGGTAAATGGTACAATTGAGATTGGAAATAGACCTTTGATGTACTATATCCTTTCAGACAGATAATTTGCTAGGTCATAGTAATATAATGCAGTAAAGTGCCTAAAATAGGCAAAACAGAACCAGGGGTACCACTGGATCCTGGATTACATGAATTATTTATGCAAACTTCTCAGAAAATTGTATGTTTTGGAATGAGATATTGGCATCAGGTGGTCAAAATAAGTCTGAAAATGATTTAAATGCATTGTGGATTTGTAATCTCTGCTTGAAATATTGGTATATAGACTTGATCATGTCTGCATACATATTACCACCAACTTGGAGTATGACAGGAATTTTTTAGTGTAAATGTATGGCTCAGGGCCTAGCTAGTATATCTCAGGGTACATGGGTGCTGATGAGAAAGACAATTCTTCTTTTCTTAATGGCATGATATTCTTTTAGGTTGGGTGCTGATGAGTAAGACAATTTTTCTTTTCTTAATGGCATGATATTCTTTTAAGTTGGTTGGTGGTTTTTGATAAGTCTGAGAAAATGTTTTTAATTGTTAGTGAGTGTAATGAGCACACTTTATGGAACCCAATTCCAGAAGTTGGGAAGATGGTATATGAGGATAGAATGACTTGAATGATTTTATATAAATGAGTGGCTGTGATGTGTAGTTCATTGAGATTCAGGATGAGAGATTATCCAAAGTGGTCAGAGAACGGAGTAGGATTAAAGTCAAATTGAATTAAATTATTCCAAAATTTGTGAGTTAAAGCAAAGATCAATGAGTGAGGCATGCTACTTATATGAAATGGGACAGAGTTGGAAGGCAAAAAGTCTTGACCACTTATAAGTGGAAAGGTTATTAGATGAAGCCATTTTGACATGAATGATTGATAAGGAAGATTTAAAAACTCTATTGAAACAGTTGTATGGGGGGAGACAAGCAAAGACTTAATTTTCAAAATAATGTTTGAAATAACATTAGGACCAGAAAGGATATGTATATATAATATTTAGTGTTGTAATATGGCTGTAAATATGAGATTCAAGTTTAAGTAAATAACCTTGAATGATGAGAATGGAAACTGGGAGTGATAACAATACCAGTTCCAGCTGTTGGTGAAGTTATGTCTCTGGAGCAGGTGCAGAACCCCTGTCTATTGAGGTAAACAGCAGAGTCAATATGGGATATATTTTTATTTCAAAAAATACAAGCATGTGAGGTTGTACATTTATTTTTTTAATTGAAAAAGTTTAGACACTGAGTTGACACATCAAACATTAAGTATAGTAATTTTTAGCTTCATTTATCATGGGATTTTAGGTTAATTAATTGTAGTCATCAGTCAGGGTGGGTATAAGCTCTAATGTTTTTAGGAAGGTCTGGTTATGTAATTATGAATTTATAATTGTGGTTGATCAGTAGCTAACAATGTTTCCAGTCTTTTTCTTGTTAATGAAAGGAAGGGATAGATTGATCCTGGGAGTCAGCTAAGAAGCATTCAGTTTGCATGAGAATATGACTGGTTTCTACAGAGTCAATGTCCAGTATTAACAAGTCACCCATATCTCCTTTTGATCTTTTTTGGTGTGGTAGCCAGGCATTCACTTTATTTTATTAGAAGTATTGGGGTAAAGATTGATAGTATAAGTGGTAAACATGGAGAAATTATCTCCATGATATGTGTTGAGGCTTTATCTTCATGTGTATCTTTATAAATAAGAGCTTCTGAGTCAGTATTAGTCTTGAGGTAGGGCTGGATTCAGCTGTTGCATTGAGAGGACTTTTGGAACCATATTATCTGAGTCAGAGGTTGTTTATATATCAATTGAGCTGGCATGATTATCATTATCATTATCTGTCTCATAAAGTGTCAAATCAATAGGCAGTGCATCAAGATTGAGGGTGGATGAGTGTATAGAATAGGTACTATGTGCATGGATAAATTCTTGGATATTTATAGTTGTAATCATGGAAAGATTTACTATTAGCTATACTTTGTTGATTTAGGGATCCAGGTGATCATCTGGTTTTTCATAAAAGTGAAGTTTGGGAATTAGCACATTACTCCACTAAATGACCTTTCTGGTGACAATAGTAGCACTAGGGTTTCAATCCTCAGATATATATAGGCATAGAGTAGCTTCTTGATCAAGGATTTGTGTTGGAATTATTTTTGGATCAATGTTATAGTGGAGTTGTAATTTGAAATAATAGCTGTTACTAGGATTGGGCATAGGGATATTCTTTAGATACATGGGGTGAAAAGTTCTAATTTTTCCAAATGGTTACATCATATGCTGGAAATCTTGAAAGATGTATGCCAAGTAGGTGTTTTGAGCACCCTATAATACAGTTGTAGTGATTTGAATCCACCATAATTAAGACAAAGTTTAAGAGTGATTTTATTTGTACTTGAAATTTGTCCCTCTGTGTGGTCTGAAAGAACTTGATTATCAAATACATGGGATTTGAATGGTCAGCAATACACATAATGGTATCCCACAGTCCATGCAAAGATATCGCATCAAATGATAATAACCTAAAAATTTATATAGAGAAATGTTAATGTCGTTAGCAGATATTATGTACCTAGTAGAAAAAAAAAATCTTTTAAAAGTTGCAAATAATCCTCTTGGGATCAAATTGTTGAACCTATCATTGATTATCATAAGAGCAACTGTGTTCCAAACTGTAGAGATGGGGGGCTGTGCTTTTTGGATAAAGTCCAGTTCTCTGATGTCATTAGAGGTGTTTTTTTCTATATCTTAGAGCTGATGGGAATAGTTGAAATATTGGTACCTTTGTTACTAATAACTATTGGATTATTATGTCTTTTACTATTGATTTGTTGAGGGTTATTGGTAGGTTATTGGTACCTTTGTTACTAATAACTATTGGATTATTATGTCTTTTACTATTGATTTGTTGAGGGTTATTTTTAATAACATTAGCATATGTTTGTATTATCTTTGAACTTTGGAATTGAGCTTTAGTGAAATTAGTAGTTGAAATATTGTTACTTTTGTTATTTATAACTACTGGATTATTAATACTTTTGCTATAAATCTGGTGAATATTATTTTTAGCATCTATTTGTATTATGTTTGCATTTTGAAACTCAGGGTTAATGAAATTTATGCCAGCTACCTGCCATGTGACAGCTCAGTCACCATATTAATCAGCAAATTAACGTTAGACAAATCAATTATTTTATAAATTTTGAATGCCACCTTTAAACAGATTTGATTAATGAGTTATCAATCAAAGATAAAACTTTGTACTAAAAGATAAGAATTTTATCTTGTCAAATGAAAGCTTTAAACTAATTTTAAGCAAACAAAACTGGAGATTTTTACCTGGGTTATTGATAGATGAACAACTGCTGAGCTATTATTATTATTATTATTATTATTATTATTATTATTATTATAATCATCATCATCATCATTATTATTATGTTTTAAAGTTAAACTTTACTAAGACTTTAAAAGAGTTACATATGAAAACAAAGTTTTAGATACAAATTAATATATGATATTACATATGCAATAGCGGAAAAACATGACTTACAGTAATTGAAAGAAGAATGATCATTACATAACAAGATACATGTATTTACATAGAATTTTTAAATGAGATCTTGGAGAAAAATATGTGGAAGCACATGAAAGTATGAGGGAAAAATATATGGGCATAGAGTTGAAGTTAGTGTTAGAACATGAAAGTATGAGGGGAAAATATATGGGCATAGAGTGGAAATTAGTGTTAGATTAATATATGATTGTTTACAAATTGGGCCAATTTGATGGGAAGGATTATAGTTTTCATGTCTATTTCATTGTTTATGTGTTACATAAGTAGCATGTAAAAAACATGAGTTTTTAGATACAATTTGATACTTGGGATTACTTATGCAATGAGGGTTTATAATTTTGCATATGATAAAAGTGATTTACAGTAGTTGGAAGAACAATAATTGTTGTGTAACAAGATATATACTTCAAATTAGGTTTACATCAATTTTACAAAAGTATTAATGAAATAAATGCATAAAAGAACATGTCAATATTTGTTAATACATTTAGAGAGGGTGAGTGGAGTTAGTGTTCCATTGGTATATGGCTGTACATATGTACATATAGGTGTCAAGGCTAAGTCTTACTGTTTTGTGTTGGGCATTTTAAGTTCTTGAGACAAGTTGGTGGAATGATTTTGTAAGCTTCTTTGGATCAGTGCGTTCATAAGGTAGGTGTATTGTGTTACTCTCATGTAGTTTTATTCAAGAGTTCATCCTGGTATGATGTTGTAGCTATGAGTTTATGCATGGTAGGTACTTGAGCTTTTTCAGATTCCAGAAAGTAGGGTGGAATTGATATAGAGAGCAATTGAAATCTGTGACTGATATAATGATGGATTTGAAGGGAGAAATGTCTTAAATGATGCAAAATATTTCCTGTGACATAATAATAATAGTTAGTTTTGGCAAATTGTTGTCAGCATGTCAGGCATCCACACCATAAGATGGGAATTACAATCTTATGTTTGTAAGTCTGGATTTTAAGTGTTGCTTGAATTGATTGTTCTGAAACTTCAAATTGGCTCATTTCTTAATGGACTTGAAATACTTTTGCTATTGCTGATATGGAAATTGTTCTTGACAATTCTGGCATATGTTTTTTTCATGAGATAAAACTGGAAATATGGTAGAATAGGTTTTGCCATCAACCACTTGGACATGTGATTGTGCTGACACATTGAATGGTTTTAATGATTTAAAAATGTCATTTTTTTTAAGAAAAAGCTTTTGCAAATTCTAAATTATCTTAGAAAAGATGTGTGACATAGTTAATTGTTAATAACTGGTACAATATAAGTTAAATTTACCTGAAATAAACCTGGAAATTTCTCCTTGTTGCCTAGCATTGCCACTAATGAAATATTTTTTTTTTACAAATGATTCATTACACAGAGAATTTTTTTATATCTAGAGTGTTATCGAATTAGGTCAAGTTCAGTTTTTGTGATGATTTGAAATTTATCTTTAAAAAATATTATGCAAATTGAGGAGCGCACAGGATGATAGGACTAAAATTAACCGGAGAACATCATCATCATCACCATTATTATTCTTGTTATTATTATTATTATTAGGTCTTCTTTATAAAAAAATCAGAATAGTTCAAAGATATTACTAGCCTTGACTAATTAACATATAAGATTTTTTTGTAGAGGATTGATTAAAACTTGAATTGTAACATTCTTTGATAGGTTGTATATTTAATTAGAGGGAATTTATTGAAACTTTTTGCATTAAAATTAGAATATAGAAACTTGACAATGGGGGAATTTATTCAGAACTAAATTTGTTTTTATTTTAATTTACATGTTGGTTTACACTGAATCAAAGAAAGTTTGTTAAAGTTTAGAATTTTTCTTCATTAATTCTAAATTTTATAAGAATAGTTTGAATTTGGCACACTTTGTCTTCTGTAAGTGAAATATATATAACTGTGATTTGCATGTTATTTTTTAAAAGCACTTTTTCAAAATTATTTGATCAAACTTTATGAATATAAAAATTTAAATTTTAATATATTTGCAACTTAATGTTATTAAAAAGTTATTAAAGTTTGCACAATAATTTTAAAAATGAAGATGTAGGATAAACAATGCTAAAAGTAGAAATGATGTTAACCTGCTAGGGATAAAGATCAAGGATTATCTTGTGATTGTAATACAATTGTAGTGATCTTTCTCAGCAGCTTTCAGATAAAAAATATATGTAAATATTTTGAACTAATGCAAAATTATTTATTTAAATATATAAGTTTTGATTTTTTAATTTTATATTTATAGTGACATTTTTTCCATTTATCTTGTTTGTTAAAAACTAAATAATTGTTTTTTGTTCTTGCTACTTTTCCTGTATTTTTTAAAATAGATTCACCCATTAGAAAGTTAATTTGCTTTATTATTTTTTTTATATAGTAAAGAATATATTTTTTATCTAAATGTGATTAATTCTTTAAAAAGACTAGAAAATGTACTAGCTCTAAAACTAGGTACTTGAGGTAAATTATGTTAAAAGAGTGGATAAGAATGATAACCTATTTCATCAATAATCTTCAAATGTAATCTCTTGATCATGGTCCTCTGTGCCCTAATAACTTCATCTTTTTTCAGATAGAAAACACTAAAAAAGATTCATTCTGCATGGAGTTTTTTTATCAATTTAGAATCAATCTTAGATTGCAAAATAAAGAGATTTAACTCTTTGATTCTTGAGCGGCCATTTTAAATTAAAAAAAAAATACAGGATATATAATTTTAAATGAAATTTCTAATTTATTACAATAAATATATATATATATACATTTTTAGAAAGTGCAAATATGAAAGAATGTAATAAAGGTGATAAAATAGTCATTACCAAAAAAATAATTAAAAAAAGGAGATTTTTTACATTTTTAAACATGTTTATTTTTACATTTGTTCACAAATTCTCAATTTTAAAAGGTATAACATAAAATTACAATTTCATAGACAGCTTCATCACTTGCATCTCAAAATGCTGAAAAAAAAGATATATATAATATGTCTTACCTGAGGTAATCTTTCTATGCAAAAATTACAAAAACAGTGCGATTGGTAACTCCAATTTCTACTAGCTGCCCCACATGTTCTACTTTTAGAACAAAGTATATGCTAGAAATGTTTGGTTGTCCTTGCATGCAGGTATCTGTTAGAAATATATTTGGTTTTTAGTGGGGAAAAAAATAACAGGAAAAATTTACAAGATGTTGAGGACTTTAGTAAAGTGTAATGTAATGTATAGTATAATATTATTATATATTACTTTTATTATATTATATTAGTGAAAAATGGTTTGTGACCTAAAATGTGTATTCTTTTCAAGTAAATAAAATGTACTAAAAAAAAAAAAATCAAACAAAAATTTCTCCAAGATAAAATGAACAAGAAAAATCAATAAATATCAAAATAAACAAATTTATTATGAGCACTTATTATATATGTGTGTGGGAGATGAAATATAAGAGTGGATGGCTGAGGGTGTATGATGAGTGTGGATGTGTATGTTTTTATATCATTCAAATTTATTGTCTAAAATTCTATCGTATATATATATATTGTATTCTACATATATATATATATATCAAATTCTATCATATATATATATTTTTCTGCATATATTTATAATTCTATTGTGTATATATTGTTTTGTATATATATATATAAAGAGTTCTAAAACTAGGTCAGAAAAATAATTAAAAAAAATATTTTTATATCATTCACGTGTATTTTATCATATATATATATTATTTCTACATTTATATATATAAAAAAGGTAATAAAAACTAGGTCACCAAACTAATAAAAATAAAAGTTTTTTTACATCAATCAAATGTGTTTTATCTAAAATTCTATCGTTTATAAAAAAAAAAAAAAGAGTTCTAGAACTAGGTCAGAAAAATAATTCAAAAAAAATGTTTTTATATTATTCACATGTATTCTATCATTTATATTATTTCTATCTATATTTAATTATAAAAAACAATAATAATAATAAAAAAATAAATAATAAAAATAATTCAGTACTCATAGAATCCTGGCTAAATGTTAGCATCAGTTTCAAATTTGAATCCAGTTATGAAGGCGTCAAATGTGATTATTATAGGAAATAAATCGAACAATAATTCTTTTGTATTTCTGATATAATCCTTTTTTTTTTATTTTTATAGTTTTTAACTGTTAATTTTTAAAAATGAGTTTCTAGAAAAAGAGGGCTTACAAAAGCCCTCCGTATCTGAATGTAATTATCAAACTGTAAGACTAATACAATTGACTGTGAGACATGATTTACGGTCATTAAATCTAAAAAACAAAAGAAAAATTAAAAATTGTATTTTACAAAAACTTTCATAAAAAATCCAAATTTTATCGTAGAAAAAAAGTAATACCTCATTTAAATTGGATGGTCTGAAAACCGTAAATGTACTTCTTACTGATTCTGCGCAAACTCAGTTGAAAGTCTAAATTTTTGTTCAGGGGCTCTCAGGGGTGCTTCAGACTCAAGGGGTCACTATAGCCCACACTGTCAATTTTGTCTTTGTTACTACAAGATAGAAAAAATTGCATTATGAATATGTTATAATGGAAATGGGCTAAAATATTTGCTATTACTTTGATTGTGCTTCTTGCTTTTTGAATATATTAAAATATTTTTATTTAGTATAGAGATACAATTTTTAGACAGCTCAGCATTCACAAACATTCTAAATTATAATAATTATTGTGACATGAAAGATATTACTACTTTGAAAATTTTATTTGACAAAAAATAGTTAATAATAGTAACATCTATATTTATTTCTTGTGATAATAATTAGATTAACAACTTGACACTAGTTTATTGAGCATGTGAAATACTCCCAGTCCAAAAAATAAGATAGCATTTTTGAAAAGATAAGAATGGCTCATCTTATACATTTTATCTATATTCATTTACATAAGCCAATCTTAAGCTTTTTGGAATGAAAGCAAGATCATAAATTGATCACATGTCTTCTTTTAAAGTTATATTTTAACTATTGACCATGCAAATTTTATCAATTTATAGCTTGTCAATATTACATGAAATAACAAAATATCTAAATGCAAACTTCCATGCAGTATTGACAAGCTGTAAATTAGAAAATTTTATTAAAGGTCAACAGTTAAAATATAGCTTTAAAAGAATAAATGTGATCAATTTAAATTTTTCATGCTTTCATTCCAAAGTGTTTTAGATTGGCCTATATAAATGGATATAGGTAAAAAGGATAACACAGTCCATTGTTATCTTTTCAAAGACTATCTTATGCTTTGGATTGAAAATATTTCATGTGCTCAATAAATCAGCATTGAGTTGTTAATCTAATTAGTATATAATATTGATTTTTAGGAAAGCTTGTATTTATATATTTCATTGCGATAATATCACTGGTATTTTTCTCAACAAATGGTTATCATGATAAATTGTTGATTATCTGTATCAATTTTCATTACTTATTTGATTTTTTATGTAGCATAACACATAGTAGAGTGATTGACTAAAGAATAAAATATTCTTGGACAAATTATTAGCTGCGTAAAGTAATAAAACTTTACCCTTTGTTCAGATATTTAGAACTAATGTGCACAGCATATTTAAATTCTCAAATATCACATGACCTCCAAAGAAACTATCCACACAATTGCACACTTATGTGATAAACAATAATCTATTTTTGTAATTTTTGACTTCATTCAAATTTATAGCTAACAAATAAATGCTGTCTTATATCTTTGTAAAAGAAGATACAGTTTTGATGTCTGCAGAAAAAAAGACTTTGATGCTTCTTTAAGGAACTGAGCAGGATAAGTTTTTACAAGTCCACTTTATATGTTATTATTGGTCCAACAATTATTACTGCATGCATAATCCTTCCAAAAATGTTCAAAACTTTTTCAAATCCTCACTGAATTACTTATTAAAAATCTTTAAAAATCCACTCTTCTTCTAGATGAATTTTCTACAATGTTTTATTTAAATTATTATGACAATCTTAATTACAAAGCAATCAAAACTGTTACAATAAATTAAGTAGCGTATTATTGAAACTGCATTTAGGAAAAGTGGGTTTTCTGTTTTAAGATTTATTATTATGTGATTTCATGTTGTAAATAAACATGCATTAGACAGCATGATGAGTTCTTTAGCTTTTTATTTCTGAGTTTAACACTAGGAAATACCATGGCTTTTCTCATATTTGATTTACAGCCTTAATTGAAACATACGTTAACTTTTCTTGGAGATATTATAAATGTATGTGGAAGTGATATTTTTTTAGATATTTCCAATCATGATAGACAAAAGTAAATTATGGTCTTTATTCCTAAACAAAACTGTAAAATCAGCAACCAAGGCAGAAAGGAACTTTTATTTACATATTTAAAACTGCAGATTAATTTCAAGTGAAGAAACATTGCATGAACCAGAAATAGAATTATCTAATAATAAATAGGTCAGTATTGGATTTTATGAAGTTAAAAGAAAAGGTGAGCAGGTGAGCAGGCAATTAACATAACAAGTAGGCATGTAAAAGAATACATATTAAAAGCATAAGTAAAGTAGTATTTATTATAAATAAAAAGTGAAAATACAACATTATGGAGATTGATGGTATATCAGACAGAGTGGCAAGATTAGATATTCAAATTTCCAAATGCAGATAATTCAGATTTATATCCCAATAAAATCTTATTGCAATGAAAAAGTTGTGGACTTTTATATAATTGTACAAAAATGCTTTTGATCATTGTAAGATACATATTAACATAAAACTAGAGAAATAAAATATATTTAAAAAGTTAGTACTAACAATTGATATTTCTAACTTTTAAAAACACTCCAATGAATTTGAATTAGAATTTGCAAAACATTTTACAATATTAAAAGGTTTTGAAGACAGTTCCTTCATGATTGAAATCAAAAAGAAAATAACTGATACTTCTAACTACTGCAATAAAGATAACAGATATAAAGAGCAGCAATTTCCCAGAAATTTTATATTAAAACAAAACAATGTCTGTAAAAAAAACAAACATGAAAATATGTAAAAATAATAGATTAAAAAATATTATTTTATAAAATGATACAAAAAAGTTAATAATGATATAAAAAATATAACTGGGAATTGGCAAAGAAAGCTATAGAAGAAAATTAAAGTCGCAAAAGTGTATAATATCTTAATATTGGGAAAAAAGTTGTTTTAGCAAGAAGAAAAAAAAAGAAATTATTAGTGAAAAGAGGAATGATATTAAAACATTTGGAAGAGCTCCATAAAGAATTATATAGTAATAAAAAACAAGAAAACAAAATATCCTCTAAATTTACCATATCTTTTGAATTGCCAAGTATCTTAAATAAAGAGGCGAGATGTAGTTAAATCTACAAAGAAATTAAAGCTTCCAAGAAATGGTGAAATTATTATTGTCATTTAAAAAAAAGGAGCTAAAGAAACAATTTTTTTTTTTTGAAAAACTATATATAAAACACCTAAATTGACAAACATATACCAGATGACTTAGAAAAATGTATTAATAATGTCAATATTTATGAACGATAATAAAGATGATATTAAGAATTACAGATATCAATTTTTTATCAGTTTATTAGAATCTAATTGTCATTTCAACTGACAAAGCTGACAAAGCATCTTATGATGTAAGAGTAAATAATAATTAAGTCTTACTGATGAAAAGAGCCTTTAGAGAAAGATGGATGTGAAAATCTTTGTAAAGACAGAGGAATATAAATACTGTATTTTGGAAAGATTAAAAAATAAGAATCATTGGAAAACCATAATGTAAAAACTTTTGGAGACCAGGAATGTAAGAACAGTTGAAAAATAAAACATAGGTCTAAAAACTTTTGAATTGCTCTACATAAGTAATTTATATTGTACTAACATCATATCGATCAAATTCTAAAAATTTTTTTTGATAATTACAAGTTTCATCGAAATATATGAGACAAATAATATTTTTTAAAGCTTTATAAATAAATTTGATTCCCTTTTCTCTCCATCATTATGTCATTCTATCTTTTCATAACTGATTAACGTTTATGTAACTCAATGGGAGGTTTAGTTATTTCCGTTCCAATTGTAAATAGATAAAATAACTATGCTTAATTAAATAGTTTTATGTAAAGTAATCGCAGTAAATGATATCTATGGTTTAGTACAATGGTAAAATGGTGAACACAGAACTAAAGATTCTAAGATTTCAGTTGAGTACCGGTGGCATTAATAATTTTAAAAAAATCTTAATTTCATTCACTTGCTCAACCCACCATGAGAGTTAACTAAAATCTCACATACCCCTTTGAGAAATTCACCATGTGTCATGTATACATTATTATAAGTTATCGTTTGTTCTTACTTGTCCCATTCCTAACACATTACATTCTAGAACTTCTGTTTAAGAACTCCATTTTAGAGCAGAAATTCATGGCTTTTCAGAATTTGCTTTTATGCTATTTTTATAATTACACGTTTATCAGATTTGCATATTGTATTGTGTTATACATATATAATGTCATATCATTTGTTATGTTGCGAAGCATTAAATTTTCACCGAAGATGTTTTAAATATTAGTTTTAAAATCTTTTTCAAGATTTTTCAATTTTCATTAATGCGAATAATTTGATTTAGTCTAGTGTGGTTGCGCTCTTGTTTATGTTTCCTTTTAAGTATTGATTTATTTGAACAATGTTTTGGTTATTCGGCAGATGGGATTGTTGTTTTAATTGATTTTTCTTGGAATAGTTCCACTCATAAAGATTTGCTATTAATACTTCACTTGAATAATTATTAATAATTAGATTTTTTTTAACATGCTAAATCTTTGTTATTGTTTTAGAAAATTAACTTCCTGTAAACTGCATGATTGAGGTGGTAGTAGAGGAAGTAGTTTATCATCATAATTACGAGTTAACATTATAGTAAGTACACACACACAACTGCTTTTACCTAGTCAACCGTCAATCAATATTGAATCCATATGTTTTTAATTGGGAATGAGGATAGTTTGGTCTTTAGATTGACTTCACTCTCCCTTTAAATTGGCCTTTCAATAGTTATTTTTCCCGGAGAATAATTTTAGATTTGCAGGCTACAAAATCTTTTCATACATCCTTCTTCCCATTGTTGCTTTTTTTAATTCAGTGCTGTTAAAAACGGCTAGTAATATTGTATTTGGATAATGGAAATGCTTTTTGGATAATTGAAACGCTTTTAAAATAAGATGCTCAAAGATTAATTTTATTGTTAATGCAGTAAAATAAATATTATTATTGTTCATTTCTAAATTATTTTGACTATCAGAAAGCTTATATCAGAGAAGAATGTTAAAATAATATTTATTATGGTTCGCAAGATTTAACGACATTTTTGTTTTAGATTTTTAAGTCTTCTTTTCAATGACAATCAATGCACGATTCCCATAATTCAGTGTTCATTATATTTATAGTATTCAGTCTGTGTTTAATACATATATGTAGACTTGCATTTATATTGACATACGTATGATATAGTGAATCATTATATTAACTGCAAGTTCGTATCTGTTGTTTAATACTAAAATCTATATATGCATCTAGCTTTATATTTCCTTCTCTAACAATCGCAAGGAAATTAAGTTTGTTTTCATTACCTTTTCCTATTTTATTTTGTCTTTTATTATTTTTAAGGCACGTTAATTTTATAATGAAAGTCTAAAACTGAGACATTAAAATAAATTTATTTAGAGAAGAAAGCAATGATAAACCACCGCCCTTGATGATGATGCATTATTGTTTACTCTTATTAGCATGATTGCTGGTTGTATAACTTGTCCTCAAATAGAAAACATTTGTAGCAAATATTTTACTACTATATATATATATGAAATAACAATAGTGCAAGATTAGGTTGACAACAGTTGATTTTAGTCATGCTGATGATAAAATGTAATTTCAAGCTGCATGAAATAATGCACATAAAACATTATTGCATACTATGCTTTTCATGTGATTGCCAAAATTTGATGGAACATTATAGTAAAGATAATCTTCAGAATTTGTAAAGTCTTTTGTCCATATCATATTTGTTACTGGGAAATTATGAGAGTAAAATCTATCGTTTTAGTTTCATTTCATAACTATTGAAACTATTGTTTTTATATGCAACCTTTTACAGTTCTGATCTTTATTGCATCATTCACTAATACTTCCAGTTTTAATGGATAACTGCATCACATTACTATGTATGTCTCTTAATAGTGTTATTTACTCCCCTCCCCCCAATTGTATTGATTTTTTAATCTGTCTACTCAGTAAATCTTAACATTAGTGAGAAATTGCTTATGCTATGTTTATGTCTCATAGGATTCGAAAGTCAGCTAAGCACATAAAGTAACTGTAAGAAAGCTTTTCTCAATGTAGTTATTGTATAGTTATAATTACAGTAATTTGAGTTAAAGCATATAATTTTATAATTAGATAGTTCTTATGGGTGAATCTAGCATAGGAATTCTATCTTAATTTTGTTTAAAATTTTCATTTTCCATTAAGACTTGATCAGAAAACCCTCATTCACCAGCAAATTGCTCTGTGATTTTTCCATATTATACATATATAACTTAATATCATTTCAAATTTTCTTTTGGTTTTAGAAATTCAAATGTTGAGGATAAATTACGTTCACACTAATTAATGTGTGCACGATATTGAAATTGATGATTTTTAACTGTAAAGTACAAAAAAATATAGCATATTAATAATTTTAATATTTTCAATAATTACTTAAGATAAAAAAAAAATAAGAAAAATTCTTCAACAATGCATTCTCATATTTTTTTTATGTATTCTTTTAAACATGGGCTTGGAAATTCAGGTGCTTCCCTCACCTGAAAAATAAAAGTTATTTTCAAAATACATAATGAAAGAGAGTGGTCTGAATTCCTGAATTGATGGATGATAGCAATATGGAGGAGTTAAGATGAGTGATGCACTATTAGAAGTCAATATTTTAAAAATAACTTCTTATTACTACTATAATATACAGAACAGAAAAGATATTGAAGAAATTACACATTTTTACCTGACTTTGTTTTTTTTTTTCAAATGACTAAATGAATAATCATTACTTTTTTTATTCATTCCTCTCTCCATTAATGCTGAGACAGAATGTCAGAGTCTCTTCTGCACCACTAATTTCTCTGCTCAATGATAATAGGATTAAGTATTTGCACCATCACATTGCCTTCTTAGTTTCATACATACCAATTTTGACTCAAATCTTTTGTTTTCTAATTTGTATTCTTTGCCTTTCCAGTTTTCTTTTTTTTCTTGAATTGGGATAATCATATATATATATATTTGAAAATGATTGAAATATATGTATAAAATAATTTTATATTTTAATACTCACCATGGTTTACATTTATATATCAAAGTTTATTTATTAAATTAAATATATATATATTAAAATTATTAATATTTTAAAGAATATATATATTATTAACTAACGTTTTTAATTGAATGTAATGACTAAATGTTGTTTTGAATGAAATAATAGTCTTAAGTGATCTGCAACTACTTAATATTCAATGATATTCAACTGGCGAAAAAAAAAATAGTGAATGCAACTCCTGTCAAGCAAAATCTCTGGCATCTTGAACACTATCACTGGCAGCAGTGACTTATTAAGATGCAAGATTATAGGGCGATGACCTCCAGCAGAATTGGTTCCTAAAAGATTAAAAAAACAACAACTATAAAACAGGAAAATCTAATTTATTTAAAATACATGGTAGAATGCTATAATTCTAGAATTATTTTTAATATTTCACTTTTTAAAAAAAAAAAAAGTTTCGTCTCTTAAAAAAAATATCTAGAATAATTTGCTTTTGCTCATTTGTTTTCTAATATTTTGATGCATATTGTTTCACTGTTCAATTAAATTTTTATAACATTTCTATTATATGAATACAAATGTAACAACTTTTAAATGAACCATTACTAGGTAATCTCTAAGAGCTTTTCGAAAAGAAAAAAAATGAAGCCATTTCTCAAATAGTTAATTTCTGGATGATGAGGGTTATTTTTTTTCTCTCTAGGGAAGATTCGTAAATTTCCACTTATCAATTGGATAAAATAGGCTGATTATGGATTAAATATCTCAAAAAAGAAGCCATTCAGTCTGCTTATGTCAAGCGTTGATGGCTTAGTGGTTAGCATAGCTGCCTTCCAAGCAGTTAGCTCGGTTTGCTTCCTAGTCAACGCATTTGACATATGGAAAAAAAAAAAAACTAAAAAAATTTTCAAGGTTCACCTAGCCTTGATTCAAACAGGGTAAACCTTCAAAATTTTATTCAAGTTCCAAGCAGATTTAGAAATTCTTTTTTCAGGTAACCTACTTATGGCCAATCCAGCTATGCATAATTTGCTAACTATACTTTGCAAGTATACTTTTATTTACATATATTGAAATATCATTATTTTTGCTAACTTTACAAATTAAACAGAAATATTATAATTTAATCATAACTGTAACCCTTTCCCCCACATTTAATAATATTGTTTAACAGAGTATGATGATGTAAAGATTACTAGCTAAATATTGCTAAGCAAAACATTTTCATATTTAACCATATCTAGTCAATAATTACTCCAGTTCAAATAAAATAAGGTATTTATAAAATATTCTTTTAAAAAAAAGTAATTGAATGGCGGTACAAATTGTTCTGGAACAATTTTTTTGATTAGGATATTAAATTTTCATAATTTGTATATGAGATACAACAAATATTAAAATATCAAAAGACAAACATTTTCTGAATTCAAGGATCAAAATATTTTTTATTCATAAATTAAAAGAAATAATTATCTTGATTTAAAGATTGTACATGGGATTAAACAAGTATGTAGTCAAATTTTATTCAGTCAATATTATTTACTTGATTTTAAAAATGATTTCACATATATTTATGTAATATGAACAAATTAAATAAATTGAAATATTATTTCTACATATATCATATGGAATATGTAGAGAAGATTTAAAAAAAATTACACCAGCTATTTCAGAAATAAGCATTTTAATATTTTTATGATTCATTAAATATTTTGGTTATAATTATAAAATAAATTGTTACAATATAATTATTATTTAATATATACATATAAAAAAGTGAAGGGATATATATAATTAACATTCGTATATTTTTTTTTCCCCATCTACATAAAATACCTCGGCAACATAACATCAAGCAGGTACATAAATCAACATCAATATGTCAATGAAATCTTCATTTATGGTTTCAGTAATGCAAGGTTTAAAAAATATTAAATAAAAATAAAAAATTTCATAAATTTGAATTCATAATTTTTTTATCAGCATGACAATTTTGCGAGAATCACCATCAATTATTCTTCAGTAGGCCAGTTCCTCATCATCTTACACTCTTTCTGTGTATTCATCACACAATTAACATTGTGGTTGTTCTTCATTTTTAATTTATTACTATACTGTTTATATATATATTGTACCAGGTCGAACCGCTGAAACCACTTACTTATGCATATATATATAAGTTTTGGCCAGTTTCAAACTCCTTCATAATACATTTATAATCTTATAAAGGTTACATGAATGAACCGGCACGTTCGAGCAAAATGGGAGATCTTATTGATAGCTTTAACTATCAACAATGGCCCATCTCGGCTGCTAGATTCAAACCCCTACTATCCAAATACTTTATTTGTTTTGGGGTAAACCCTGGGGTGCCAGCTAGTCTGAAGACTAACGTATTCGGGCAGTAGGCTCATAATCCAGCGCTCGAAACATTCCCTAAAACTAGCTCAGTCTAATTTTAATTCAATAACAAAATTATACAAAATTAGTGGTGGAAAGAATTAATAAAAGGTTGGTAAAAAGAATTGACCGACAAATAAAGTTTAAGTTTGAAGACATTTTATTTTAATTAACATTAATTAAGTTTAAAGATAATTTATTACCAAACATTAATTGACTAAATTTAAACATCTTTATAAATCTGATTTAACACACGCACATTTTTAAAGTAACATTTCTAAACTAGTTTAAATATTCTTGTAGATTTTAATAGTAGAACACTGGTATTTATCTAATTTAACTAATAACCCTGATATAATGATCATGCACATATTAACTCATATAGCATTCACAAATATAATAATAAAGCATTAATAGCATTTGAAACTTTTAACACACATATCAATAGTTCATTTTATGTATGATAGAGTTCATATAATTTGAATCTTGAATATTTACGAATTACAGCGGTGGCTACTACACATAAATGATAATAAATAAATGTTTACCTAGGATTTTTGGAACATGGATATTGCTTGTTGTTGGCTGCTTCTGCTGCTTCTGATGGATTATATCTAACCAGTTAGATTTGGATGTTTCTTGAAGAGATTTTATGCAAAACCATTGGTCTTATTCTTGAAGACAGTTGAATGTTTGACGGAGGATTTCTGAGTTGTTATGCAGACATTATTTCTCAGGCAGGTTTTGATGATCTTGTTGGACTAAAAAGGCTGAAGTATGAGTGTATATTTCCAAAAGCTGCTCAACAATGCATTTTTGTTTCTTGATACATAATAGAAATTGCACAAGACTGTCACTGCAAACTAGACTGAATAAAACTGAACTCCGATAAAAATCTAGCTATTTATATCTGCAAAGTGTTTTTTGTTTTAATATCCTCCGGCAAATGAGTGTTGTCGAAATTTCAGTGATAACTAATCCTATGACAATGTGTTTTTTGATTGATTGTTTAATTAGTAATAGCTATTTCAAAATGTGTTGTTTTCATATCTTTAATTAGTAGCTCACCACTATGGTTTTTAAATACATTTCATTCCAATATTTGTTTTCATGTGTTTTTCTCAATATGATTTTAATACGCACATATACACGCATTTATTATATTTTTTATTACCAAACTTACATTTATGCACATATATATTTTATTCTACAATCGCGAATGAAAAGAGATTTATATCTTAACTTTTAATTTATAATAGAAACGCTTTAACTTCCTTTAAGAACTCTTAGTTGTTGTTTTTTATAGGAAAACTTCCCCTCCCCTCTTTTACTTAATTAATTGTAACTTTTATTTCAAAAACTACTTAGACTTTTAACTTTACGTTTACGAAAACAAACTACATTTCGTTTAATAAAGAAACTTTAGATTTTTGTAATTTATTTATTGATTTGTTGATTCCTTACGTTAATAATTTTTTTAGATAAAATTATTTTATATATGTGCCAATTTGGCCTTGGCACATTATATATATAAGTATTATTGTATTGCTTTATTAATTATTATTGTTGATGTTTCACTGAGCATGATTTTAAAAATAAATTACCTTATAGGTATATGCACATGTTAAACATCTGTCCATGTTTTCAGATATTCATGAATAGATGATATAAAATCAAATTCAATGAATATAGGAAAACTGCAGTAATTTAAACACATTTCTATTGCTATTAAAAAAAATTAATATACAAAACTTATTTATAAACACATGCCCAAAACTGTAGATATTAAAAATAATAATTATTTAATATCTACTTAAATTTTTAATGACATATGGATATTTTAAAAGCATGAGAAGTTTACATTTAGCAGTCAAAAGCTATATTGTTGATTTATTACTGTATGTTCACCAAATTTAGAAAAATCTTTAGTTGGAAGGGGGAAAGATAACTATTAATACCACCTATAGTTGATATAATATTTTAATAAGAGTCACTTAAAAGGAATTTTTAATAAAAATTACTAATCAAAGGTTAGAGATTATATACATGAATGTGTATTAAAAATTGATAAAATTAATTGATAAACTTTTTTTTCTCTAGAAGTATAGTTTATTGTTTAATAATAAAAATTATAAGTTTTGGTTTCATAAAAATAATAACAATCTTTCTTTTCATATTAAAAAAAATGTTTGTGCTTACACCTTATAAGAACAATTAATTTAAAACATTTTAATACCAACAAAAATGCTAAAATTTGTTATTTCAAATAATACTGTACCAGTCAAAAAATATCTATCGATCCAATAAGACCTGGAATACAGGTAAAGTAACTCAAGTCCAACCATGTACAAGATATATAAGTCAGATACATCATGGATACTTCCCTATTCACCTATATTGTCATGTCAAAGATCTAATCAACAATCTTTTTCAACGATAACATCGAATTTCTTCATTTTTACCATGCCGGAGCTGAGCCTTGAAGCATGAGAATGTAAAATGGTAAATCTGATTCAGATTTTCCATTTCAATACCAATTGCTTTTTTAAAAAAATATCTGTAAAACATTTATTAATATAGCAAGGCAGGCTATAATAAAGGCTTCTATGGAAAATAATTAATTGAGCAAAATATATTTTCTTATTAAATTAAGATTTACACAACAAATACAAAAATATACAATGAACACTAAAACAATAGCCATCTTTGCTGCATAAAATTTAGTTATCAATTTACTTCTTACTGTGCTATATATATATTTATTTAAAAATACTTTCCTATCTGCATGTACTGTAATAATTTCTGCCACAAACCATAAAAACAGAATTTGAAAGTGGATTAATGTTGACATCCAAAAAAAAAAAAATTCCAAAAGAGAAAAAAGATGTTATAGAAATGCTTGTTTTTAAGTATTTCCTTAAATGTGTATACTGTATTAATTTAATCATTAAAAAAGTAATTGAAAGCTGATTTACGTTGATATCAAAAATGTTCAAAATTAAAGTTATAGAAAAAAGGTAAAAATTTAAAATATAGTTATTAAGTTAATTTACTTATTTTTTTCCATCTCTAATAATGTTGCACATATTTTTCATTAAAAGTATTTTTTTTTAGATATATACTTTGATAATTTTAGTTACATGCCATAAAAATTGAATTTAAAAACATTATTGTGACATATTAAAAAAAATTCAAAACAAAATTCCAATAAAAAAAGTTTCAAAATAAGTTTGATAAAAATGGCAGACATCTAAAACTAAATTATCAATTTTATTTGCTTAACATTTTTCTGCCATTAATGGTCAGAATGTTAGACATACTTTTCTTCAAAAGTATTCTCCATAGTTTATATACTGTAATAATTTTAGCTATGTGTGATAAAATTAAAATCTGAAAGCTGAAAAATATAGATTATTAAAAAATAATTTCAAATTGTAAGTCTGGAAACATTATAAAAAAGCAAGCCTTAAGCATGGAATATCTAAACTAATGAATGCTATTGGCTAAAATAAAATTAAAAAGTTACAACAAATGCTATTGGATAAAATAACAACTATGTGTATAAGGCTATTCACAATGTTTAAGCTTTGCTTAAAGCATTAAAAATCATTATTACATTTTTGTGAACTTAATTATGTGTAGTTTTTTTTGTTGTTGTTGTTTTAATTTTATCAGGTTTTTGTTTTTTAAATATTTTTTCTACATGTATAAATATTGATTTTAATTATGAGACGTGAAAATACTATCAAAAAATTAAATAGCATTGAAGTAAAAAAACTGACCATTTTTAAAAGAAAAGGTTATAAAATGATCGCAATTTAAATTCTGAACACAGTAGAATTAAATCAATCATCTACAAAATTTTGCAAAAATGATAAAAAGTAAACAGATTTATAAAAAGAATTTCAACTTGTGCAGTTTACATTGTAACATTTTATTACTAATGAAATTCTTCTTAGTAATGTGGATTAATCAAAAGCAAATGACAGGCAATGACATCAATAAGTCAATCAATTAAGAAGAGATTAAGCACTTTTGAAAAAAAAAAAGGCTTTCTCAAAAACAAATCTCATTTCTTTTATTATCAAAAAAATTGAATTCAGGAAAAGTCTGAATTAAATAGAATCATTGCTGAAAGCTATTTCACAAGAAAATAGAAATTTTAAAATTAATTAAAATTATCAAAAACTACCAGTGAATAATGTTTATTAGGATATATAAGATTTTCTTTAATTTTACAAGCTTTTATAAGATTATTTTTATTTTTATTAAAATATCAATTAAGTTTATAAATTTATTTACATTTATATTTTTAATTTTTCTGACTTAAATGATTGTTTTAGATGTTAACTTTGATGTTGTTGGTACATGTATTTTAATGTAAACTATATTAAAAAATGATAGTTTGGAACCAATATGAATAAATTTCAGAACTTATTACAATTTTTATAATGGATTTCTGAAAAGCAGAAACAAACTAATACAAGATTATCAAATCAAATGCTTTCTCAATATCCAGAAATGTCTTTGACAACAATACTGGATTCTGAAAAATTAAATATTATATGGATAAAATACTCATAATCACTTAACACAATTATTCCAATTTTTAAACATTAATTATAAAGTTTAACTAAATTGATTTCAAAAATCTATTTGTATGTTTTTGTTAATGCATAGCACACCAGTATCAATTATTAATGATTTTCTGCAAGATGGAGATCTCTTTGAGTTAGTTGTCATGGCACACAGGTTTTTTTCTCCATCATTAAATCCACAAATTTCTTTATTCAATTCATCTATCTAGCATAAATTCTCCTATTACAGTTTTTACAATTTCTTAAAATCCAGTTTAGGATTTCAATTGTCAATTCAGGATTACAGTTGTCCATCTATGGCTACTATCTCCAGCTCCATTTCATTTTCTTCATTTTTTCATAACTATTTGCTTGCTCACTCATGTATTTCTCTTCTGATTTGTTTTTATTATTCTCTCTCTACATCTCATTGTACTACAAAAAGACATACAATTACTATCTTTGCTTTAGCTGATAGAAAGCTCCCAATTACTGGCACCAATTTTTCAAAGATTTTGAGTTATATATTGGGTGTATATAATTTTCCTCCTTTAATTATCAACTAAAGGTGCAGAAATAGGTTTTATTTTGCAATCAATTATTGTGAATCACCCATGAATTAATAAAATTGCCTGATTAAAATAAACTAATAATTCTGTTTACTTTGAACAATTCTAGGTAAGAAATCTAATGTCAATTAAGGCAATGGCATGTAATAACATACAGTCATACATAAGTTTTTCCATCAACAATTTTAGAATACATTAAAAATATTATGTTGATGTGATGTCAACAATTGATTTTTTTCAAACCTACATTTAAACATGGACAAAATTATTCTATTCAACCAGTGATATATATATTTGGCTGATGATTATTTCTTCTCCTTCTTTTGAATATGTAAATGTTATTTTATTCATTTGATAGCATCTAAGTTTTTTTTTTCTCATATGTCAAATGCATCGACTGGGAAGTGAACCTGGGCCAGCTGCTTGAAAGACAGCTATGCTAACTGCTAGACCACCTATGATTGACATGTAAGTTTTTTTTTGTTGGCAGTTTTTTACTATTTTATATAAAGGAGCAAAGATAGTCAAAAGATATTTCAGTAAATAGTGGCATTACAATTATAATGAGAGCTTCTTTAACTGAATTTAATATGGCAATCAGTAACAAATCAAGTGCATTATTATTGTTTTTATTATTACATATCATAATGTAATTGGTTTGGAGAGTGTGTATTTATTTATATATGTATTGTTTGTTTTAAATATGTTATTGTATGTAATATGTATTCTATGTTGGTACCCTAATTTGATGTTAATGATCATCTACTCTAAACATACTATTTTATTGTTTATGTAAAAAAAAAAAATGTATATAAAAGAGTATACATTTGTTTTTAAATAAAAAATCATTATGTTAGAGTGCAAATTATCAAAAAATTTGTCTTATTCTCTCTACTTCTACTAGAAGGGATTATAGAGAGATTATAGAGAGCTCATTACTTATAATAGTATTTCATACTCAGAAATCAATAAACAATTAAACAATTACTTTTTTGAGAAGTCTTGTGTCATATATGAGCAGTTCTGAAACATATAATTCTCAAGATTATCAAGCTATCTCTATGCTAAGTAATTCAGAACTGAAATAAAGATGAAAACAGTGACAAAGGAAATTGGGAAAAGAATTGGAAAATAAGATTTTAATCAGAATGGGCCTAATGATGTAGCCCATTTTCCTGCTATGCCTATGACGTGAGTCAAATATAGGGGAACTTGGAACATTTTTTAGATAGATCAAAAACTTCAAGAAAATATAAGATTATATACAGCTGATTTAGTTACTTTTTAAGTGCTTAATAGTGAATGGGTATCTTTCTGTTTTTAACTGGGGGACTAAGATCACTAAATTGGGCAAATGAGAGTCAGTGTGTTTTATACTTGATACCTCTCTTCATTAATGGTGAATGAAATATCATACACCACTCCGTGTTAAACTCTTAGTTTAAATTTATTATTAAATTTAGATTTAAATAAGATTTTTTTTTTAAATGTAGACAATGAAACTTTGTATGGCACAAATAAAAATGGTATTGGATAGCGATCAAAAATAAAAGCTGGACAAAGTTAGAAATATTAAAAACTTAGAAGAAATCATCAATGAGACAGTGGAAGATTTAAAGCAAAAATGAATATGAAAAGAGGTGATAAATTATTTTTATGATAGAGTTAACTATAATTATTTGTAAAAGTGAACAGAAGATAAGGTTTGAAGAATGTTGAGACCTGCGATTTGGAAAACAAATAATAGTGATGTCCAGCAAAACATAGAATAAATATCAATTTTTTTGTCCAGTTATTTTATTTGAATAGAATAGAGTCATAGTTGTGTTTTTTTAAATTTACCATTTAATAACGAAATAAATATAAGCTTAACTCTATATATAAGGAAGATTTTTTAAGTCAAAAGAAAATATTGATTTGGAAGTGGTAGATAATTATGACATTATTTCAATTTTAAATTTTGTTTTACATATGTGTGTGCGCTTGATGGATTGAATTCGTGTTTTAACATGCATTACCCAGGAGAGGTGTGAGGAAAAAGTTGATGACGGACAGATTATCTTAACTTTCACTTGAAAAGCAGATAAGATTATATCTGTTCCTCCAGTAAAATCGTTAATAAATTTCATTATACAAAAAAAAAAAAAAAAAGGGAATAATTACATGTCAAAAATGTGACGTAGTGATGTACTCGATTACCCCCTTGTAGAAACTGCAAACCCATAATAGTAACATAATACGTCAAAGGTCTAAAGTATTTTTTTTTTAATATACTTAGATAGTATTATATAACGAGTTTATAACTAGTTGAATTAATTAGTATATGGTAGTTTTGAACAATTTACAAATATACTTATTGTCCTGCATTTACAATGCTCACTACTGCCATCTAGTTTGACATTATTGAATTTTTTTTTGTTTAGCTGTTCAACTAAATTTTTATTAATGTACTCACACATTTTAAAATAAAATATCTAAACAAAACTAAAAATAAATTTATCATGAAAGTGAATGAACAATTAATTACAAACAAATGCTTTTATCATTTTATATTTTTAAAGAAGATAGATAATATGGAATTCTTTTAAAAACAACACTTGGTTTTTATTATATATTATCTATTGAAACAGTATCTTAATGTTTCTCTCTCAGGCACCCTTCCATGACCATTTTTTTATTATTATTTATAATTATTTGTTTATCATTATACATATATATATACATATATTAGATTAAAAAAAAGTTACATTTTGTTAATTGTTTGTTGCAAATTTTTTGTGGCTTTATTAAAAAAAATATTATTTTCCAAGTTTATAGTTTTTAATATATAAACAGAATATAATAATATTTCTGTTATCAAAAAAAAAAATATTTCAGTTTAATGGAAATTTGTTGTAATGTTTTACTATTATTAAATATATTTGGATCAGACTGAAGATGATAGTTTAAAATGATTGAAACGTATCTGCTAACAATATTATAGTTGCTTTGAGATTGCATTCAATATAATTAAATATATTTTAAATTACCTATTCCGTTTTTTTTCTTCTGTCATATATTCTATTTTTAAGATGGAAGACATTATAAGATAAAAATAACCACTGATCAATGTCCATGGAAGTATGATATTACTCCACAGAAATTAAAGTCATATATTACAATTGTTTTTTTTCTTTCTACTTTTACGGTCAGCCTATTGACATTATTCTGGCCCATAAAGATTAACCTGTAATATTTATTCTCTAGCTACATTTATGTATCAATTATTATTATATGGATATTTCAATTAGGTAGACTTCTATCTAAAAAATATTCTAATCAATTTGTGACATAAAAAAAATTAAGATTCACTTGGTTGGACTTTAAAACCCAGATTATGGGAATGGCAGACAGTTAAGTAACCCCTGATGCAAATTAGTAAAACACAACATTATTTTTTGGTTAATGTTTTTATGAATTCATAATATAATCAAAAAGTGAACTGGAGAGAAAAGTGAATCTGTCTAAGCTGGCGATGGAAAAATAAATACTCATGGAATATTATTAAATTTTGATATAATTTTTATTAGTAATTTTCAAGCAATATATATAATAACATATGTCTGGTACTGTATATTTCAAATTTTGAGTTGACTTATTTGCAATTAAAACTTGTTAGCATCTGTTGCTACTTTTTTTTTTATATGTAGTGACCATCTTACTTATTTGTATATTCAATTTTGATTTTAAATGCAAGGTTTTTTGATTATATCTTTCTACTGATAGTCTTAATAACACTCATATAAAATTACAATTTGATTGCCCAAATAGATATATAGCAAAATAAAAATTGACTTTGGGATGCTGATTTCAGCTGCAATTTGGACAGTGCACTTAGAAGAGGTGAGTGAACAAATTAATACGTATCACTTATCTTTTACAATATGTATTTCATTTAATTTTTTTCATTACAGAGCCTTTTCCACAAAATATTTTAATACAATTTTTCTTCAGAAGTTTCTTATCCAAGCCTATAAATGTGGTGTATTTTTAAGTGACTCATTTTAAGATATTGTTATCTAAATACATTTCAAGGTCAAAATTATCATGAAAAACAATCCTTAGTACATATAAATTAATTAATTCTTTTTGTCTATTTTATTTTTAAACTAAAGAAATCTCTTTTATTAAGCATCTATTAGCGAGTAGATGATAATTTTACAATTGCTTACTTGAAATTTGAAAGGATAACATATGAAATGTTTTTTCTTATATATTTTATTTTTAAAAAGAAAATTCCTTATATTTAATTAATCCCTTCTTTTCATTATAATTATCAACTAGAAAAATAAAGAAACTTAATATATCATTGTGAAATAATTACTAAAAAGATTTTCAGAAAATGAAAACAATTCAAATGGAATGAAATTGCAGAAGACCATGGCTGCAAAGAATAGCTTATAATAAATAAAAAGAAATAAGTAAGCATAGAAAAATTTATGATGCAGAAAAATGAAAATAAATTTTGTTAGGGTCAATCAATTTAAATTTGTAAAGTGGATGAAAAATTATCATTATTAAAGTTAATATCAATTGTGCAAATACTTTGTATAATTAAAGGGGAAATTGCAAAAAGAGTGATTGAATCATGTACTGAAAGTCATAAATATAAAAGAGACAAAACATAAATATAGGAAAATATAAAAACAACTTTAAATATCCCATAACAGGTCAAAGACTATAGAGAAATAGTGTATCACGTGCTTCAATTGGTGGAAAGTATTTTTCTCTTGTTTATATTTAGATGAAAATTACTAGATACTTATTTATTGAACAGTA
Organism: Epiperipatus broadwayi; assembly: GCA_028023455.1. Lineage (NCBI taxonomy): Eukaryota > Metazoa > Onychophora > Udeonychophora > Euonychophora > Peripatidae > Epiperipatus > Epiperipatus broadwayi. The sequence continues at coordinate 6,780,245 of JAQFVV010006252.1, forward strand.
ATAGATTATTAATTGTATTAAATATGAACCTGTCATTGAAATACCAATTTCAAGTTTGTTAAAAAAAAATTCAAACTTATTCAGCTCAGCAAAAAAACATGAACTTTATATATACATATTGAAAGCCACAAACTATCTGAGTCATTTGAATTCAAAGATGGTTCATATGGAATAGTTTAGCTAATCAAGCATTCGTGGAGATACTCATTTTTTATAAAACCAAGGAATACCAAAATTTATTACTTCTAGATTGAAACAAGGTTCTATTATATATTGAAAGAAATATAAAAACAAAATTTTTAGAGATATACAATTTGCAACTAAGAGCCAGAACATTTTGAAGAAACTATGTGCATTCATAGTTATCGTGTTTTGAAATTTGAAGCTTTGAACAAAACATTTCTAAATGAAATTGTTTAATCATTTACAAAACTATGTAGGAAAAAATGTAAATAATATAAAGATGTTCTAATTGACCAACTTATTATTAGAATGTTTATGTAAATTATCAAGTATTGTAATTGTAAATATATATATATATATAAATTATTACTCTATCTATTACTATATTTTACCTCAAGTGAATGAAAGAAACGTCTAATTTCTTTTATATTTTGAAGTATATAAAAAAATCTAAAGGGAAGAAAAATCATTTCAGACATTAACAAATAAAATTTGTACTCATTACAAAATTATCAATCCCAGTATTTTTATTGGTTTAGCTGCATTGATAGAGCAATGGATTTTTTTTGAAGCTTAAAAAAATCTTACAGATTCCTGAACAACTAACTATACAATTATTTTATTTAATATATATAAAATATGAAGATAATCCAACTATTTGCATCATGCCAAATAATGCATGCTATGATCAGAAAAAAACAAAACAAAACACGATATTTAAGTTGACAAACTAATGAATAAAATGAATAATAGGAAGACAGATTTCACATGAAGATTAAATTAACAGAAAGTTCTAACACCGGAAGTGACAAGATAAATCAGAATCCGACGATCTTAAAAGATGCTCTATGTGTTTTAACATAATGTACCATTCCGCTGAAACTAGATAATTGCTACTTAAAATAGTCCTCAGTTTTTATTTTGACTTCATGTTTTCTATTATATAACAAGTTTCAGTAATGTACATGTATATGGCATATATAATATTAATAATCAAAACAGCTTTTAAAAATCTTACTTTTCAACATTACATTAACAAAAAAGAAATGTATTCAATATATATACTATTTTAACCATATTTTCTCACTCATTTCTGTCTCGTATTAATTAGTTGAAATATTGCCCGGGTCTGCAATTCAAAACAAATGAGTACGATGAAGATTCGCAAGATTAGATCAAAGATGGGCAAGATATCATTTCTCCTAAATGATTAAAATTATAATTACTAAGCTTATTATATTTTGGCAGTTTATGTTCAACTCCCATCTGGATGCTTCTTTTATGATTCACAACTTTAATTTATTAGAATATAAAAACTTTCAAACCCTGGCATTTCTTTGAAGTTAATGTAGGTATGCTAATTTGTAGATTAAATCAAGTCTTCTGTCAGACTGCCAGTTAAAGAATGGGTACAAATAAATAATCCATCACAATTCAGACTTGAGCGGGACTGAGGACAGTTCTCGTTAAACATAAACAAATAGAAGAGAGAAAAAAAATTACAAGTTTTTTTTTGTTACTGTCATAGTATATGAGTAAAAAACTTTTTTTTAAAAAAAAAAAAAACTTTAAAAAGAAAATAAACAAAATTTAAAACATACATATAATTTAAAAAGATAAAACTTTTTACTATCTTAGCAGCCTAGGAAACTCTCCCCCCCCAAAAAAAAAAAAAAACGTAAAAAACTTGATTTTTTTTTTTAGAAATTAGCTCAACATTTGCACATGTTACAGATTACACACACCTATATATATAAAGCAACAAATTAAATGTTATTAATAACATAAAGTAAACTATAGACTGCTCCGCGATGGCAGCCCAGCTCTGTCCGTTATCAGTGCATGAACTTCTTATGAATTCCCGAGCAATAAAACATTAGATTGTTTTTATCTAATTGTGAATTCACTATCTATAAATTTATAACACCGTTCTCATCAATGGCGAAAGCTGTATCCACACTCATGAAAATACTTCCAAATTGTTTTTCAGCTAAGATATGTTGATGGTTATTGAAAGATTAGCTGGACTAACTATGGAACTATCTAAATTCTCCATTACCTAAATAAAATTTTTCATATTCCATCCTCATTTGAACTTCAAAATATGAATATGACATGTGTTAACCAGTTTGCCTCATGGTGTTTTACCATTAAAACTAAGCTTCAGATAATTTCTTTGCTATTTTTCAATCTAGATTAAACAGTACTGATCATCATTTTTATTCCAATTTATTTAATGTAAACTATTAATAATAGACGCCAGATAAAGTATGAGTATGTTCACATAAGAAGTATTTATGCTGACCTCAGAAAGAAATTATATGAATAGATTATAGTGCAACTATCCTCTATTAGTGAAATTTTTATAATTGGCAAGAATGGAAATAGAAATCACTACTGCTTAAAAGCTAATTTTTTTTTTTAGTTTAATAGTATAATATTAAACAAATCTAATAGTGATCATTAATCAGAGACTTCAGAGAATATTTCAACCTATATAAGCTTTGTTATTGCATTAACATCTATGGCATACACATGTCTACATTAAATCTTACATGTACAAATTTATCTAATATGAATGAATATGGGCATATGGTAATTACAATGTTTTGTAGCAACTGAAAAGGCATGTAAAATAAAATCTAATGGAAAATTTTAACATTAACTTCTGATTTGAATTTATAATTTATTTATTTATTAATGTGCCATGATAAATTAAAGCCACTAGCTGATTTGAAAAAAAAACAACAGCTTTCTATTTCTATATTTTCCTTCAGTTATTTGTAAGTAAATGAATTTTAGTCATTACACTATTCTAATGAAGCATCACATGACTTTTTCTACATGCCGATAATATCTGCATTGGAGAAGTAATTTATTTCATGGACAAAGACTTTGGAGTAGAACAAATAGAATGAATTATTCCAATGCATAATAGATGAAACTACTGCCAGGAGAAATTTTAGGAATTTTTTTTTTTTTTAGCTGGTATTTCTATGTTTTACATTTTTAGTTTTATAAATATATTTGTGTACAAAATTTTCTCCTAGGAAACTTTGGATTGCTATATAGCCTAATGTTATATATTTCAAGACTGTTTCAATTGAACTTTAAAAGCAAAATGATATATATTCTAAGCCTATTATTTAAGCTGATCTATTTTGTATTCATTTAGTAATTCATTTAGTATGCTGTCAAATAAAAATATTGCAGTCAGTTTACGATTAAAGAAAAAAAACAATCAATCTGAATATTTGAAAAAATGAAACTATTATTATGAGAGAAAAATCATGAAACATGGACTTCCAAGAAAAAAAAATACTATACCAAAATTATTCATGTTATTCATAATGCTTTCAAAATGCAGAATCATTAAAATATTAAATAATTTGTCACTCAGGAACTTATGTGGTAATTTAAAAACTAAAACCTCAGTCAAGATTCAATCCAGGACTTTTAGTATCTGAATCTTCTAGTAATATCATTGTCCAAACTCATGCAGGTAGAATAATTACAAATTGATTATGTATTGGAAAACATAGGGGAAATATTGTATTCGATGTGCTTGGAAACATATATTTTACAATGACTGATTCTAATATCAAAGAAAATGTGCAGATCTCAATTAATGATGACAATTTTTTTTTATTAGTATCAGGCACTTTATGTATTATTAATATATATTTTTAAAAAAACAAAATCATATAAAGCTTATGAATGAATAAATATATTGCTACATCTTGTTGCAAACTCTTTAATGATTAATAAAATGTCATATGAGTCCTCTTTAATATAATTTATATTAATTCTTGTTTACTCCATTGATTTTAAAACTGGAGTCAGAAAAATTTATAAGATATAATCTTTAAATTTTCTTTAACTGGTATTACATTCATATCTGAAATGGAATAGGATAAATCACTATAATGAAAAAAACTGAAGATAATAATGAAGCATCTTTAGAAATTGATTTAAACAGATTAGTAGCAAAGAGTGCTCAATTGAAGTTTATCATACATAATTTATAATTATACATATATAGATAGGATAAGAATTGTGATGAATGATACAATTTAGTCAAACTACAAACTAAACTATACACTAAAATTTACATAATGATGTAAGCAAAAGCCTTTTATGCATAATATCACTTTATAATTATAGGTAATTGCTTAGTGGTCATTTACTATAATGATAGTAAATTCAAATTATTCATTCCTGCTATTTTGATGGATTGTCAATAGCATATATTCAACATCAAAAACAAAATATCATAAACAAAATACATTTAACATTTCCTATTTGATTTATTGAGGAGAGAATTATTGTAATATTTTCATCACATCATACAAAGAGTTTTTTTTTTTTTTTTAAAAAAAAAAAGAGAAAAACCAGAATTATTTTTCAGTTATTTGCAGCATCTGTACATATTGCATATGTTAAATAATTTTACAAACTCTATCAGTTATCATCTATTATATATATCTTTCTTTTGTTTTAATTAAATAACATCTAAATCTAATGCTGTGATAACAAAATGATAAAGCAAACATGATAAAACTAATTTGAATCTATCACTATAAGTGAATATTTATATAGCTAGATTTCCATTGCCCTGAAGATCTCTAATTCGTAAATATCTATATTCAGAATAAATGTAAAAATTTTGAACTAATAAAAATGCAATGTTAGTATTTTGAAGTAAAATAATTTTTTATTGTATATAAAATATATTTACATATGTATACACAACTATAGAGAGTAAAATTAATGTTTTATTAAAGTTTTGGAAGCATTTGATTGTATACTAAGGAGAAGGGAGGGGAGAGGTTAGTGTTGAAATTTAAAAAGATCTCAAATCCAAGAAACATTGAAAGTAAGGATTTGGATTAATGATCATTTATCTATATACTATATTTAAAAATAAGTAGAACATTTATTTTGCCCTCATATTATTATATTTTCGATTTATCATTATAAAAAAATTATTTTATTCACTTAATAATATTATTTTCTTAATTGCAGAATATTACTGCAAGGTGCTTTTTTTATATATTAATGGACATAATTATTTTTTATGTAAACATCACATGACTGATATACATTCTAAAATTTGCAATAGAATAATATAGTCTATACTTTATTTCTCTTTTTTTGCAAAAAAAAAATAATTATAAATGTTGATCTCAAAATGTTAAAATGACATTAGCTATATATTCTGATAAATTTCTTGTCAGTTTACTCTTTTCTTTCAATCATGTAGTAATTAGAACATTAAATAATCACGGAATTCAAATCTAAAACCGGAAACATTCAACTAAACCAATAATTTTTCACATAGCTGATACCTAATTTAAGCATCTAATATTGGTTGGTAAATGGGCATTTAGCTACTATTTTTAAAAATATATATTATTTACAATTTTATATATATGGGCATTGATTTTTAAGTAATTTACCAGATCTAAGAGGAACATAGTTAAACATGAGCAAGATATTGTATTCATATTTAAAACAGATAAAGCAAGAAATGTAATATTTATGCTCATCTAAAAAAAGATCTTATGTAATTGAATTAGTAAGAATCATTATCACTTATAATGAAGCTTCAAACAACAAAGCACATTTTATATATGAAAAAGATCAAAGTAAATATGGACAAATATTGACAATCTCCTTTAAACAATGATTGATTTATAGTCTATTCAGAGCACTCTTATAATTGCTAAATTAATTTGTAGAAATCCCTTCCTTGCTAAATCAAATAACAGTACTTTACTAGTTGCTAAATCAATTCATAATATCCTGCTGATATATTATTCATTGAAGGCACAATATTCTAACAATTGCTATATCAAGTCACAATAATCTATTAATTGGTCAAAACACACATTAATAACTTTTTATTATTAAATGAGATAGCACTACTCTTATGGTATTGCCAAATTAAATCACAATTATCTCTTTATTGTTAAATGAAGTCAAAATACTTTACTGATTGCATCATATCATAGTACTTTATTAATTATTGAATCAAATCACAGCACTCTCCTAATTACTGAATCATATTACAATACTTCCATAATTACTGAATCAAATCATAATAATCTAATGATTAATATATGAAGTCATATTATTTTATTAATTATTAAATTAAGACATATTCTGATGAATTGTATCTCAAATCACAATACTTTTTTATTACCAAATCAAGAATATATATATATATATATAATTAAAAATCAGTCAATATTTATATATATATTAATAAATCAAATCATAGTATTTCCCTGATATCATTCAAGTCTTAATATTGTACTAATAGTTACTTCAGTTTTGGTAATCTATTGATTACTGAATCAAGTCATAGTATTCTCATGATTTCCAAGTCAAATATACAACACTTTTCTGATTATAAATAGTTATAGTACTCTGTCTATTGCTACATTCATTCATAGTTCTCCATTGATTACCAAAACAAGTTATAGTTCTCTACTAATTGCTACATCAAATCATAATTTCCTATTGATTGCTATAAAAAATCATAATACTCTATTTATTATTGAAGTCAAAGTACTTTTTTGATTATTAATACAAGTTATAGTAATTCCTTGATTATCAAATCATAGTATTGTACTCATTATCACATCAGGTTATAAAACTCTACTGATTACTGTTTTCCTGGAGGTTTATGATAATGGTGTTCTAGTTGTATTTTTATATTGGACTGCTTCTATAATCTAATATGCGTATTGGATGTGTTTACAAAAATTTAATGTAATTTAAATATTCCGAATACATTCAACTATTAGTAATAGTACATCAAACAGATTAGTATATGCACAATGTTTCAAGAGGTATTATTCTCCCTTCTTCTTAGGGTGTTGCTGGCCTCACCAGTGACAGTACTGGCATAGGATTTGAACCGAAATCCTTTTAAGGTAATGCTCTAACCAAATGAGCCATCCTGCTATAATGAATCAAATCAAAGTATTCTCTAATTTCTAAATAAAAGTAACAAAATACTACTGATTATCAAATCAAGCCACTGACACTAAATTAAATCATGGTATTTTTCTGACTGCTAAGTCAAATTACAATAATTTACTGATTTCTAAATGAAGTCATATTATTTCTTGATTGTTAAAGAAGATCATAATATTCTACTGATTGTTATAATATTCCATTGCTAAATCAGAAATAGTAATTTACTGAATTTAAATCAAATCAAAGTACATTTTTAAATTGATAAACCAAGATCTAATACTTTATCAAATAGGACTTAAAAATATTGATTGAATTTTTTTATACATTTCTATGACAATTATCAACTTCACTTCTCATTCGAGTTATCTAATTGATTTACACATTTTGCAAAAATTCTATTTATTTTAAGAATCTCTCTATGTCAATAATCTAATCTCCAAGCAAAATATTTTTGTCAGAATATGTTATAAAAAATGAATTTTCACTGATGAAATTTTTACGTTTTTTTGTTGTTATTAATTAAATCATGTTTTTTATTAAAAATGTAAAAGATTTTCAAAACAGAACTACAAAAAGGCAGTGAAAACATTTATAAAATATAATTTAATAGATTAACATCTCTTACTTATTAAATTTAATTTGGAATTTATCATTAACTATAGAGATTGACCTTTAACATCTATTTATATGTGAATGCATGCTAAAATAATGTAATTTCACTGCCTGTTTTTGGAATATTAAGGATAATTAGCAGTAAGTAGTCAATCATGGGTGTTGAGTGGCTAGTACAGCTGCCTTACAAGCAGTTGTCCTAGGTTCATGGGTTTCCTTCCCGGCCGATGCTTTGACACATGAAAAAAAAATTACCAGTAAGTAGTCATAGATGTGTATACTTCAAATCAAATATTGCTTGTTTATAAACTATTACATTATAAATATTTTACAACAGCTATACTGTTTATCTTGACTCAAAGGAAATGATGCACTAAGTTTTAACAAATACTATATTATTTATATATTACATACTTTAACATAGTGCCAGATTATCTCAAAAGCAGTTGTATTACTTCCATATTAGAATGCCACATAATCTGTTATGTAACAAACCATTCTAACCATAAACTAATGATCTACACCATTATGGATTGTCAATGTTTCTTTATTTTCTTTTAATAAGAAGAATTTAAAACTTTTGATTATTTGAAATTATTCTACATTTAAAGCAACAGCTTAAGTAATTTATGAATAGCACATGCACAAATGTATGATCTCTCACATATATACATATCTGTTAATGCCAGTTCCTTCAACACCACATTTATTATTTAAATTTTGATATTAATAATATTATTAATATTTGTCAATCCATTGTTACACAAGAATTTGTATAAACAAAAACTTGATTAAGCCATCTGTTTATTGTCCACCTCTTCATCGGTCCAATTGAAGAGATCAAAATTTATGACATCCCTCTCATAGAATGAACTAATGCATAATAACATAAAGAATATATATATACTGTGTTAAACATTTTGTTGATATTTGTTTTATAAATACTTTCCATTTAAGATTTTTGATGATAATTTATAACCACTAGAAATTTATAAACAGAAATACGATGATATTAAATTTTAATAATTTCTTACATATGACAGTTGAATGATTGTAATCTTTATTTATATAAACATTAAATAAAAAAATATTATTTTGCTTACTGATACAATCAATTCTTGACTAGGGTTTGTGCTGTTATAAATTATACACACACACACACACATGATGAGGCAGTAAAAGACAACATTTGATAATGTTCTATAATGAATCTTGAACATGAGATTATAAAATACTCTTTTAAAATATTACGGGAATGATCAAATGTTTTCATTGGTCTGAATAAACTGCTTTTTGTAAAATTGTAAAAACTTATCTTGACTGGTCATTTAAAGGATTTAAATCAGATTGAATAAACCATAAATTTATTTAGGTTGCAAATAGGCTTAAGATATTTTATTTTTATGTAAAAAATTCATACCCGACTCAAACTAATGTATCCAATAGGATTATACAAATGAGCATCATAGTTTTTGATTTTAAATTAACTTTATTAGGTTTATTATATACATTAGAGATTATTTGCAAGTCTTATTGAAACAAGAGATATTTCAAGTAGAAAAGCGAAGATATTCATATAATTAAGCAATAATCAATATATATCCAATGCATATTAATTACTATATTCAATAACCAAGTTACTGATTTGTTGTTAATGAGATCAGATTCCATGTAACTGGAAAAATATTCGCTTGTACATGGATTTGATCTCTGGTCTGGATGTTATTTAATTTTTTTTTTTTTAAAAAGTGACTAAATATTGTGAGATGTGGGATTAAAGCTTAGATAGCATTCTATGAACAACAGTGTGAAAAGAATGAATGCAGTAATTCTTATATTGGAAAAAAAGTTTTTATTAGTTAAAAGATAAAAGCCCCGAATTGAATTGTGTTGGTCAGATGAGTTTAATGTAGTATTTATAAAAAAAAAAAAGACTACATATATATGTGATATTTAAAAAACTATAAAGAACATGCATACTAATGGAGAAAATGTACCACATGCATAAATAACATTTATATATAAGTTTCATTGAAAAACTTTGTATATGTATACAAATAAATACTATTTGGATTGGTAATACTATATGAAACCCAATACTGTTAAGAGACATGTCAGTTTGCTTTGTTTTGCAACTGTGTTGCATATTTTATATAGCTTGTTGGAGTCTCTTTTATTAAAATTCATATCAGTAATTCTGTAAAACAGTAAAAAAAGACTGATATTTTGTAGTAATTACATTCACTTTTTCATTTCGCAGATCAAGAAGAGTTAAAGAGCCATTTCACTTTTTAAGTTGTAAAAATGTGTGTGGTCTTTAAAATAAATTATTTTTAAAAGCTATTAATTAAATTCTATCTATAAAAATTTAGTAGAGGAGAAAAAAAATCATAGATTTCAACCAACTATGTTTGAAAATAAATAAAAAATATGAAGATTTAAAAGACCACACACATTTAGACAACTTAAAAAAAGAAGAAAAGCTCTCTCAATAAACTTAATCTCAGAGGAAGGTCCTTGTATAATATTAATTTTTCACTCTACAACTTTTACAGATTTACTCTTATATGCTTACATAGAAGAGACTATATTTAGCTACAATAATCTTCTATGGCCTTTGTATCAAAATAAATATTTAAAAATACGTATGGCCATCATCTTGTTCAAAATTTAAGGGTAGATGTAGTATTAAACTAAATGCATTTCTAACCACCCATGCAGAGATATCAGAAAAATATTATATAAAAAATATATATATAAAGTAATAAATTTTCTATTATTTAAAGACCAGTTTTTTTTTTTTAATTTTATTTTACCTGTTAAAGTTATTGTAATAATTTTTGGAAATAATATGAATAACGTTTTTTCAGAGGGATCTGTTATCTATTTAATTCTATACAAAGATATGTTTATTATTGTTATAATGGAAATCTGTTTATCTCATTTCTAAATTCCCTTTTCTTCATCACTATACTTTACAAACATTACCCACTTTTCAAATGATTTACTCAAAATAAAATAAATTTAAACTAGTTATCTATGTTTCAAGTAAGGCTTTGGGTCTAATCCAATTCGATAGATATTTGAGCATTTTTCTTGCTATTCATGAAAAAAATTCATAGTTCAAAAACATCAGTACTTTTTTATTCTTTTTTAAAACCCAATATTAGCATTTACAAAAAGGTATTAAAAACATAATAAGTTGAGAAGTGTTGAGTTTTATTATTAAATTTATATCTCTGCATCGTAAAAAATATTCTAGATTATACTCAGTAATTTTCCTTCTAAACAAATACGAAAAAACTCAACTTTATTTATGCTTTCATTATCAATTTTGAAGTCAAACACTGATTTTGACCAATCTTTGTCTTTTTTCAAACATAACTATAATCTCTGTTTTTAATTTTTTAATATGGGACTTGGGATTTACACTACATTAAGCTAAAAATATAATGCCATTTGTTTTACAGAGTATTTATCTTCTTATATATATATAATAAATAAGTTAAATAGGGTTTAACGTTTTTGCTAATGTGAAAACATGCTGTAGCTTCTAGTTTCATATAAAAATTTTTTATAAGAACAATAATATATTCTAGTCAATGGCATAGTTAGAATTTTTGGATGCTTATGGAAAATATTAAAAGTATTTTTTAATATTTATATATATGATAATAAAAATAAGGTCTCTAAGATCCAGGAACTCATATGCATTATCTTGGTTTGCTTTACAATAACTAACTTTCTTACCATTTATTTTTTAAAATAATATTCACAATTTAGTATGGTCAACTGAAATAAAGGATTTGTTGTATCTATAAAAGGTATATAAACTTTTTTTTAATTTGAATTTTCAATTAACTGGTGATATCTCTAGTTTCTGATCTTTTCTAAAACATGTTTGTACATTGAATTTTTTATTTCAATGTAAGGATTTTATTTATGCTGTATAATTTGTAGAATAATTTTACTTACATGTGACCTAGAAGATATAGTATGACATTTTGTATATTCAGTCAAGATTCTTTTGTTTGATATTGCAATAAAATTTATTTCCTTCAATAAATAGATTTCCAAACTAATTGATATACTTTAATCATTCTATTAAAGTTATCACACATTTGTTTTATCAAATTTTACTAATGAAAGTATTTTTGTAAAGAAAGCTTTCTTCCCATCAGTCTAATATTTTTTAATTAATTACTGGTGATATTTATCAACAGGATTCTTCAGTAAGAGAATATAACATAAACAGTGAGGATTGCCAATTCCTCTACAAGCTTTATGATAAATGCTTAGCCAGAGCCAGCACTTAAAATATCTCTGTCAGGAACCCGTCCCCAAACCCCTGACCATGGTTTCGTGCTTTGGCACTCCTCAGAGAGGGGTCAGGGTAGCACGAAACCATGGTCAGGGGTTTGGGGAAGGGTTCCTGACAGAGATATTTTAAGTGCTGGCTCTGGCTAAGCATTTATCATAAAGCTTGTAGAGGAATTGGCAATCCTCACTGTTTATAACTTACAAGCTTAAGAGATAGGGTCATGTGATCTATGAATTGATCTATGACTTTTATTTTGAATATAACATACTTTTGCAAAGAAATATCCACATCTTGCTATTTATCACAGATAAAGCAAATCTATCTGTTCTAAGCTGATGTATTTCATCATACCTTTAATTGTTTGAAGAAGTTCATCAGTGCATAAACTCTGTAAGTGTTCAACATTTTTTCCATATGCCATAGCATCGGCCGGGAGGCGAACCCACAACCTTCTGCAACCAACTACTTGCTTGCAAGGTGGCTGCCATGACCTCTCGGCTAACAACACTTGACAAGTGTTCAACAGTTTTGAAAATATCATTCACTATGTGAGCTAAATTATGGAAAAACTTCTTATGTGATTAATAATTAAAAAATCAACAAACTTCACAACTTATATAAAACAAGAGCTGCTTTTGTTCCTAGCACCATAAGCTTAATAAAGCTAAAAGCCTAAAACTGATCTGAGAATGTAGATTTAAATACTACGAATAGAAATTTTATATGTATTTGGTAATCAATGATTATTCAAGTTTAAACTGTATTAGAGGGTACTAGAATGGAGAACTTCTATTTTTATCATTATTCTCTGAGTTCAGTCAGTGTTTTGCTAAATTTTATATCTCACAAGATCTTCAGATATGAGAACTTTTATCATTTGTTCATCAAATAATTTTTTCCCAAATAATTCTATTCTTCTTATTAATTAATCTTTATTTGATTGGTCTTTCAAAAATATTTCTATACATTTTTATTTTTATTGCTTATCTTTTTTCACTTTTATTTGATCAAACTATTGTTAAATTTTTAGTACCTTTGCTTTTCCACTTTGGAATTTTGTTGATCAAAAAACGGATACACAGAGAATGAAGTGTTTTAATTTTTATCTAAATATAGGTAGTAGAATGTGTAAAATTCCCTGATATGGACATTTCAATGCCTCTACAGAGAACAATACTTGAAGCTGAGAAACTGTTAAGATTTAATATTGACGGAGTTAGTGACATAGGTTTCTCAGAGGAATGACATTTAATTGAAGAGTTAGGAGTAAAATGAGACTGTAGTTTGATTTGCTGAGAGGGAAAGTAGGAAGAAAGTATTTATTTTATGATGTTGGGAATATAGAGATTGATTCAGAAATTTTTGTTTACAATTCTGGGGATGACAAAAAATAATACGTTGGTCGATCGGTCATCAGTTTTCCAGTAGATAAAAGTATATGAAAAAAAAGAAGAAGAAAACCTCTATATATGCATACATTTATTTAGCAATGTTTATACAAATATTTAACGAAGAAAATAGCAATTTAGAATTTTAATTTGCTTAATTAAAATAAATGCAAATGAAGTTTTTGAATTTTAATAAAAATTAATTATATATATATATATAAAAATCCAGTCGTATTTGAACCAACATCTGGTTTAGAGTTGATTTTTAAAAAAATAGGAAAGTTGATATATATTAAAAAGAAAAATGCCAGACTTTGACCCAATAAATGGGATCACGTCTATTCAAGAGACACCTTTGGTGATGTCAGTTAAAAAAAATAATAAAACAATTTAACTTATAATTAAGTTTTATGAATGTAATAAAAATGGAATGATTGCTTGTTATAATACACTGATTCATTGTTTAGTCAATAGTTCCTGATGTCAGACCTAGTAACGTAAAGTCATCGTATGCTTTTAATAGAATTACGAACTCCATTCACACATTCCTTACTGCCAAACTATAATTTAAAAGCATTGTCAATATAACTTTTTTAAAAATAAAGTTTACAAATATAAACTACACATATAATATCTTGACAATATCATATTATTAAATAAACAAGCAATAAAAAAAAAAATTTAGTTTAACCATTTCAATAAAATAAACTGTAGTTATTTATGTTTACATTAAGTTAATGTATTACCAAAACTTCGTTTATAAATATTTGCTTCATTAAAATGTTTTAAATACTAAAAGTTGAATGAATTATTATGTAAGGTCATTATATTTAATCGCGAATAGAGACTTTTAGGGAGGAGAAAATTTATTTGATAGGAGTAACAATGTACATAATTTCGAATAGTTAGAAGTTTGTTTAATGTTTATATTTATAATATTTGGATAAAAAGTGGAAAGTAAATCGAGACCACGTAATATAAAATAATAATTTATGATACCTTTTCAATTAAATTAAATGACAGTATTAATGATCAATATCTTAGCTAATGTTCTATTTAATACACACACATTCATTTATATGTATGTTAAGTTTTCTGCACAAAATCAGTTGGAGATTAACAATTAAAACACTTAATCATCATCAGTACACTGTAAATTTACTATAGAGATTAGAATGATAAACTCAAGATTTCTGGATTGAAGCCGAGTCCATCATTTCCTCTAGTTGACTATTACATGATCTCCTGACTGATTATGTATTGAATTATTTTTGCTCTGTTTGTTTTAGTAAATTGTAAATTGATGTATACTGAGGGCTTTTGGATCAAAGCACAACCTTTCACTTTTTATGTTCAAACACTACATAACTTCTCAAGTGACAAAGGTTTGACGTGTTTAATTTATCATTACCAATAATAGTTTCCTGATGCTTTTTATACCCATAAATAACTTGAATTAATACTAGTGTATCAATGTACACCATAAGCTATCAATTGTTATTGATTCATTGTGGAGTGAAGGTCTATATAAATTTGCTCTAGTATTTCCAATCCATATCTTTTATTCTCCAGAAAACTTTTTTATCTCATCCACAATCTCAGATGGTTTTTTTTTCTTTTTTTATTTATTCTAAAAAACAAAACAAAAAAACCTTCATTTAGGAATGTTACAATAAAAAGGTTAAAGCATCTTTAATATATATATTGTTATAAATAATATATTTATTGATGCATAATCCCTTTTGATTTTATTTATTTATTTGCATATAAAAATAACATAAAGAATTATATTTATTTTTATTTTACGATAAAATAATAAAAAAGATAAACAATTTTTTTTCAGCAAAAATATGATTTCCATATTGTTTAGATTACAGTAGTTTAGATAATTGTTCAATTTTTTTTCTATTTTCACTGATTAGCAAATCATTTATGAATCATGAAATAATATTTTATACTTTGCATACAACAATCATAAGTAAATTTCACTTCTTTAGCTTTTATTTTACAATAAGATAATTCATTTATAATTACTGTTCAAATGTGATAAGATAATATATAGCTTCTGCTTTTTCTTATCAAAGTTCTATCTCTTTTTAAAAAATAATCCACAATACAGCTAAAAATTTTATCAAAGTCTAAAAATAATTATTTAAATAAAATAAAATTTAATATTTATTCATTCAATTTTTATAACCTAGAAAAAGTAAATATATAATTTTTTAAAATTGTGTTGTTGTTTTTTTTTTTTTTGTAAAATAACATTTTCTTATCACTATGCCAAATTCTTGGTAAGTTACTATTTCAGAACTTGTAGAAATATAATCAAAATCATAGGTTATAATGGTGAAAGGTAAGCAGAAACAAATATACTAAATGACTAGCCTACATTTTGGAAAGTCAAATATATTTTAACAGTAAATGGATGTTGGAGCCAGATATAAGAAATATAGGGTACATAAATATGTAGAAAGCAGGCATTAATGTAATTTGTAGACAAGGTTTCTTATATCAACTCTAAACTACTTTCAAAATAAACAATTATAATATAAGTAATGACTGAATTCAAATTTAGTGAAATAAATTTTATGTATATACTTTTCACATGTTAAGGACTATTTTATATAAAATGCATATATATATATATTTAATGTATAATACAAAATTCCCAAGGATGCCATGGATAAATATGTATTCTAATTAATATTCAAAAGAATCAAATGTTTATTCAAATATCTCAGAGATAAAATAAATATGTGAGTTAATGATTTATCCATTTAATATGTAAACAAATAAACAATGATAAGTAATATAAAAATGCAAAGATTAATTTAATTAATAAATAAATTCAAAATTTTATTGACATTGATAAATTATGAAATAAAAATAAAGAGTAGTAAGTAAATATTTATTATTTAAAAAATATGTTATTATTTATTTGATATATCCAGCTCTCTTTGTAAGCAATAATTTTTATTATTTAATTCTTTCAGAATAATAAACAGTATTGTATACATTTATTAAACATCAAATTTTTAAATATAAAATTCAGTTGAGATAAAATCTGAAATACATTTTCTCATGTTTTGGTGCTTTAGCTAAATCTGTCTTAGTTTCATTAAATATAAATAAGATTTGGGAATATTTCATTAAATATAATATAAAATCTAACATATATCTTCTTAAGTAATGATAAAAATAGCAGTTCCTTAGTTTATTCCTTTATTTAGTTAAGTGGCTTAAATACAATATATATATACTTCTTTATCTACATCTAAATTAAGAGAAATATTTCAGCTCTCAAAATATTCTAAATAAAAGCCATTAATTTTATAAAGTCTTTAATATCTCACCATAAATAATTGACTTCAATCACTATACAGAAATAAAAATTTTTCATTAATAAAATATGCATTTAATTTGATACAACACAGTTGTTAATTTCCACTTAACATATGTTAATACTTTTACAAACAAAAAAATGTAGTGTATATAATATAAATATGTATCATTAAATAAAATATTTCTGTTTTTTATGCTTATGTGACTTGAAGAAATGCTAAAAATATACTTTTTAATAATAGTAATAATGATAATAATAAGTTGAATAAATTTAGCCATGTGCAAATTACCTTTAAAAAAAAAATTACATCAGTATCAAAATAATATTGTAAATAACACTTATAAGTTTACTCTGGGATTTCTTGTTCTGTGGAGATTCCTAAATGTAAATAAACAATAATGCTATTTGTAAGAAAAATCCATTAACAAGCCCAAATGAAGATACAGGTTTCTTGCCTGTTGTTCATATTTATTGTTTATTATAAAATTAAAAAATCTGATGAAATCAATTAACAGTTTTTTTTTTTTTTTAGAAAGTTTTTTTGTTTAAGAAATTCTGTTGCAATTAATATTTTTAAATACTTTTTTTTTTCTCAGAGTAATTAGTAGATTATTTTAAGATAAATGTCTCATATATATTTTTTGTGGTAGGTGAAGATGTGATGTGATGCTCTATGCTTTTCCTTTCTCCAAGTCAGGAATCTCTCAGCCACTATGTCCAGAGAAACCTATTAACCACCAGACCTTATCTTCCCTTTCCATTCTTCACTCTTAATTTTTCCCGTATTCTTTTTTATTCTGCTCCGTCTCATTTCCATAACATTATCTTTGTCAATTTTATGGCCTTTATATCTAAATCCCCTTTATTTTTTTCCAAACCTAGCATAAAATCCAAGAATCCATTTTCTATATAATTACTTTGTTTAGATTTATTCTCTCACAATTTTATTTTTGTATTCTTTCTTCTTGTAGGCATTTACATTCAATTAACAGATGCCTAATATTTTCTGTTTCTTCCTTACATAGCTTGCAGACTAAATCACCCATATTTTTCCATTTACATGTATATTCCCTTGCTGCTAATGATCCTGTTCAAGCCTTAAAGAGTAAAATACTTTCATTTCTATCATCATAAATTAATTTGAACCCAATATTCTGTTTACTTCTTTCAAATTCTTTTTACTCTCCATATTAGTTCTCCATCTCTCCAACTCTATTTTTTATTAATGCATCATTCTTCTATCCCATTCCTTGCCATTATAATACTCAACAATTCTCCTAACACAATCACCCAACCTTTTTATAAGTATACTGCCATAAAGTCTTTATCAAAAATCTTTTGCATACCATACTATCTTCCTCACCCATCTTGTTATCTGTCCTTTACTCATAACCCAATTAAATACTATGTTGTTATTCTCTTATTATTCATAAATTGCAATCTACCAAACACTTTTATTTTGCTTTTTATATCTCTCATATAAAAACTTGACCATCATTTATCATTGAATTGCCTTTTTTGACATCCACACATTTGCATCTAATGTATATCTTCATACTTCTTTTTGTTCTTTTTGTACTTTTTCTAAGTAATCAAACACCCCTTTATCAACACATAACATATCATTACTGTAAGTTAACCCTGCTATTATCACCTCCTTTTATACAATATATCATATTTATTATATGAAAACACTGTTAATTTTTTTATCAGCCCCTTTTTTTCTTTGCTTTATTTAGCAATTTTTTCTTCCATTCATTCAAGTAATTTTTTGATTACTTTATACAATCCACAAATAATTATACCTATTCACCACATTTAACATTATATCCCCCAATAAAAATTCTTTCTCTTCTCTTTCTCCAGCATTTATTATCATTACTTTTGATTTTTCTTCACTATATTTAATCCCCATCTCTTTACCCACAAGAAGATATCAGCAAATAAAAGACCTGATAATGTATATACTCTTTTGCCATCTATTACTGGTGTCTCTATTCCTTTTCCTAGTGTTTCTATTTCTCACTCCATTTCTCCCAAATATGACAAAAACCAAATAGATGACATAGGGTACTTTGCCTTAGTTCCATCCCATTTTTAACTTTAATTGTTTTCTTAATAAAATCCACTAAAGCTTCATTCTTTTCCAAATTTACTAAACTTACCCATAATCTATTTCTATTTATTCTATCATATGCCTTCTCTATATTTATAAAGACCATATATAACTGTCTACATGTATTCCTACTCATATATCTATAAGTTGTGTAATTATAAATAAACTATCTTCTATATGCCTATCTGATCAAAAACCTCCTTGTATTTCTTCCACTGTATTATATTTTTTTCCATCCACTTTGTGACCCTTCCAGACACCATATATGCAAAAACTTTGTATAACACTGATGTTACCACTGTTGGTCTATAAGTGTTTAACTTTCTATAAACCTTAGTCTTTCCTTTAAATAGTAGCCTTGTCTCTTATATTATTCCAACTATATGGAAATTCTCTCTTCTATATCATCTTATTAAAACATGATTATAGATTTAATTTTGTCATATTTCCTAAATTCATTACCATCTCTGCTGCCCAGGCATCTAAACCTCCTGCATTTCCACTTTTCACTTTCTTTCCTGTCTCATTCATTTTCTTTAAACCTAATATTTCCATTACTATATATTTTTATGTATGTTATTAATATGTCCTTCACATCTAACATCTTCTTTATGTCTATAACATACTTATTTAAAATTTGTCTCTAATTCTTCTCTAGAGCTACACTCTTTTTCCTCATCATCTAGTAATACTATTTCTCTCTTTCCTGCATTTCTTTTTTTAATGTATTTCCAAAATGTTTTACTAGCACCTCTTCCACTTTTATTAATATCCTTCAATAATTTACTATTTAATTTCATTATCTATCTATAATTGTCTATTTTAGCAAATCATTTTTTTAAAATACTTTTTCCATTTAATATTAACATATTTTTTACTTTTTTTTTATAATAGCACATTTATATTCTCTACATGCTTTCCCCATGTCTTTTACATATTTTCTAATTCTCATTTTTTTATTATTTTTATTCTTTATAGATATATTAAACAACCTCCATACTTCCCCATTCTTTTTAAATTCATATAAATAAAGATACAATAAAAGACAGATGACCCCCAAGATGCATTTCATGCTGAACCAGCATGGCCAGGTCACCATCTTTCACACACATCTCTATTATATGAAGAGTATTTATCTATAGTAAATAGTCACATTTCCATTTACCACTGTCAAACTTACTCCACTCACAACTTTAACAGCATCCCCCTAAGATAAATACAACAATGAATTACACCAAACATTTTCTAAACCAGAGATCATCTCTAGCACAGATATACACTTTAAACCTCAGTTAAAGATTAATATATCTGATACTCTTCATATAATAAAGATATATGTGAGAGATAATGACCTGGGCCAACTGATGAGTGCTGCTTCTGCATGAACTGCATCTTGGGGATCATTTGTCTTTTATTGTATCTTTATATGAATTTTTAAAAAGAATGGGGAAATATGGTGGTTGTTTACTATATCTATAAAAATATTACACATGGGAAAGAGAAAGGGAATAACTCCATGTGTGTGTTTAAGATTAAAAAATCAGATATATTAATCTTTAATTTGTGCTAGAAATAAACTCTGGATTAGAAAATGATTGGTAATAATCATTGTTGTATTTATCTGAGGTGGATCATGTCAAAGTTGTGAGTGGAATGTTTTTGACAATGGTAAATGGAAATGTAACAATTTACTAGAGATAAATACTCTTCATATAATAGAGATGTGTAGAGAGATGGTGACCTGGTCCATCTGATGAGTACTGGTTCAGCACAAAATGCATATTAGGGGTCATTTGTTTTTTATTGTATTTTTATTCTTCTGAATATTATCACATAAAACCCTATTGGCCACTGTGTCTACTTTACTACACTAGTCCTTATATTCATCACCAACAAACTCTTCCATGATTTCTTCTACTTTTATTTTATGTTCTTCTAACTTATTCTTATCATTCATTCTCCATCCATACCATTCTCTATTCTTTCTACTTTTATTATTTTTCATCACGTTTCCAATCATTTCTAATATAAAGAAATTATGATCACTATTACATACTCTCTCTTCATTATCAAACACATTAATTTTTCATACTTTATTCATTCCCTCTTTTTCTATTAATACATAATCTATTATGTGCAATATATTATTTCTAGACCATGTATATTGTCCCTCATAAATATTTAATAAATTTCCAATGCTCAAATTTATTCTCTGACATAAATTGTTCAAAAGTTGTCTATTCTCTATAACAATTATTTTTTCCTTTTTTTTTTTTTTTTGAAACTCTGTATAGCCTTAATTAGGATATGCTAGGATTTCACTCCATTATAATTTGACTATCTCCAGTGGAAATGTAGCAGGTAATTGCAACACTAGTGGTTATTCAAACAAACTTTAACTTTTTAACTATCCATGGCCATTAATTGTTTAAACATGAATTTTTTAATAAAGATATGTAAAAAAAAGCAGAAAGCATTTTTCACTGTGTCACATGTATTTATGTTTTGATTTGTGTAGCTTATCTTTGCTACAGTTTTTGAATATCTGATTTATCTCCACCCTTTTGCACACACACCTAAATGCATCTTATGATTTAAACAGAAATATTATATAATATACATTTAAAAAATAATAATTTTTTAAAAAAATAAATAAATAAATGCTTATATATTTACTCAAAGTTAATAATAAATTTCTCTTTTATTATCTAAAGATAGAGAAAACATTTATGCATACTTATATCCCCTTATTATTAAAAAAATGAATTTGTTGTTATATTAAATACTAATAAAATGTGAAGCTATTTTATATATTTTCTTATGTTGGTTTAAATAAGTCATGTAATAATATTCATAAATATTCATATGAAAAACAAAATATACATTTCAATAAAAGAAAATTACATGTGTTTAAAACTATTTTACTTGTGAATAATTTAATTGTTACAGTAAGTTCTTAAAATATAAATATGATCATAGTATCGTGATGTAAATTAATTTAATAATTAATTACTTGTAAATATGGATTTTGTTTATAAAATAGCTTTATAGTAAGCTAATAAAGTTTTTTCAATCATGTATATTTTTTAAAAACCTGTACAAGAACCTATCTATCATAATATTGAAGCAATGGATCTGAAGTCCAATCCATGCTTCACAGCCTCCTATAAACTTAATTAGTATTGTAGGCCTGAACTAAGTTTATAGTCCAATATCAGCAGGGTTTTGCATTAAAGCTAAAATTAATTATGCTTATTAAATTTGTATTACATTTAAATATTTCGTGTTAAATAAATTCCATTCAAAGATTAAATTTCTGTTAATAAAAATTGCTTGTAAAACCTATTAGTCAAACATATATATACGTCAAGCGTATATATATATATGAGTTAATGCAAAATTCTGCTGAAATAAAATGCTTATTTTAAAAATGCTTATTTTACTATAAAAAATAAGAATATATTTTTTGTTAAAATCTTGTTAAAATATGGCATATGATTTCATTTTGAGATAAGCCCACCAACATTTTCTAAAGGAATGTATGTTTTAATTAGTGAGCCCATTCGAGTCAAATTAAAGATGGCTTTCTCTTTCTTTTTTAATTAATAAAATTCAAACTTTAAAGAAAGAAATTTAGAATAAAAAAGTAAAAGTTATTTTTAGAAAATGTCACCTTGAAACAAAGGAGTATGTGGGTGGGCTTATCAAGATCTAAGATCATACAAACAATAGAAGGTAGCTAACAAAGAGGGTATAAATAAAAGTGAGAACAAAAGACTTGGTTATTCAGAGTTTTCTTGCTGGCATTCAGATTTCTTTTTGGAGAACTCTTTCAGATTTTGCTTGTGGAGATTTTTATTTCAAAAAGTTAGACAACTGTCATCTTCACATCATGGAGAAGTTTGAACATGCTCAAGTTAAAAGTCATATGAATTTGATGGATTCTACTATGCTTGGTTAGGCAAATAAATAGCTTTGCCTATCGCCGAGGTTCCGAAATACCATCAAAATGCCTTAGTATTCACTCAATAGTCATCTGAACTCTGTGCGGTGTCTGTAGGACTTTTCATAAAAGCATGCTACTTATTTCTACTTTCCTTGTTCGGGCAAATACCTATCAAGGGTCAGATCAAGCCACGAATGCCGTAGAAAACATGACCAAGGAACCAGGACGGTAATCATATCTCTCCTCCATTGAACTATTTACTTTCTACCCTTTTGTTCATACCTTTCTTAATTGAATTATATTTTGAATTATTTTATTTAATGATATTTGTAATGTAACCATTTTTATTAGACTAGTCTTAAATATATATATATGTGTGATCATCTATCTATATTTAACCCTTTTTTCTTTGCTATTCTTTATTACTAACATGTGTAAATATTTTGTATTCCATTGCGGTTAAGTTTAAAAGTTAATTTTTTTTCATTTAAAATCTCTTTCCAATTTTATTTATGTTTCTAAATTCCATATGAGTAAGTTTCCTTTGTTTGCCAACTTGATCTCCTCAATAACGCCTCTTTTTTCCGCCAGTAGCTTATTACATATATCTGATTTAGCTATATACCTTTTAAATAATTTTTAAACTGCCTTTTTAGTGCAAAGCAATTAGAAAATGCTTTGCAAAAGATTTTTATTATTGTACTTTATCAAGGAGATTCAAGTTGACAATTTTATTAAAATTGGGGAGAAAAGATCTAGACCGCAAAAATATTATATTGTTTAATCTGTTTTCATTGTCTAATTAGTTTTCATGAATTTAGGGGAGTAGCGGAGGCCATTAAATCATTATTATTTTAAAATCATTAATTAAATATCTTATTTAACTAACAAGCTTGAGTTTGCTAATTTTATTCTAATGCTTTATGTTACTTTTCCAATGATCCAGGCATGCAAAACACATGTTTCTTAGTACTTTTATTGCACATTTAACTATTTAGCTCCATAGGTGTTCCCGTCCATGTCTCTACCACTGATGCTAAGCTTTGGGTCAGTGAGAAAATAATTTATGCATGTCTCAGATAATGTGGTTGGTTCATAGTTAGCCTCAAGAATAGGCGAATAGGGCAGAGGTCATAATATTCTTGATTTAATATCTCGCATATGGGTGGCCTCAAGGTACTTTAGCCTAGTATTCGAACTGGGTTAAACCAACATACATCATCTGACTGTCACAATATAAAGCAAGACTTGGTTAGTGTTTAATTAAAATTAAAAAAATATATTTCATTAGAAAATAGATTTTTAAATTAAAATCATTTTTTTTTGTAGTTTTTTATTCAGATAGAAACTATTTAAATCCAATTATTAATTAAAGTAAAAGTAAATCATAATTAATCAAGTAAATTTAGCTGAATTTGTCACATGAAAATGCATATAGATACATAAATAAGTTAACACATGCGAAAAACATAAAACATATCAAATATACACCATTTTAAATGTGTGCAAGTTATCACATCAATAAAATAAGATGTCAAATGTGTGAATAAATTTTAACTTAGTCGTTTTAAAAAATAAGTACATTAAAAGATGTGTATTTGTAAATAATGTGCATGCATGTTTTAAATTAAATTTTAATTCCATTTTTAACAAATTTTCTTGATTAAAGAAGCTGAAACTTTAAAGCTTTTTCATTGTAATAATTGAAAGGTTTATGATTTAAAAAAATACTTCTTTTTATTAATTTATAATTAAAGTTTTTTAAAATTATATATTTATGTGGAATTAATTTAAAATAAAAATACTAAAATTATTAAAAAAGTTCATTTTTTTTAGGTAAATTTTTAATGATGTGAATTGTCACAGAGTTTCCTGCTAAGGACATTGTTTTTTCCAAACTTTGATGATCTAAATTATTGCATGATTTTCTGCACCAAATTTATTTTTCTCCAAAATCTCATGTTTATTTCATCCCAACTAAAGGTTATAAAATGATTTTTTTTTCTGTAACAGAGACACTTACTTAGTAGAAGTTAAAAGAATATAAATATTTTTTTTAATATACAGGTGCTCTTTTATCCTTGCATATTTTCTTACCTTTTATTTTATTTATACCTTTATTAAAGTATTATAACTAGAATTTCCAAAAACCAAAAAGAAAAAAAAAGATTATCTAGGCATTTTACCAATGTAGAATAGAAAATATTTTTTAGTAATTTTATGTTTTATTCTTTTATACATGTACTTAAGGTTGAATTTTAAATACTTCTATGCCTAAAAATCACCATTATTGTGAACAATTTAAAATTTATTACATCTAAAATAAAGCTTACAATGAAAGCAAACAATAAACTAATGCATTGTAAATAATGATTCAAAATTGTTTCTTTGTTGTTGTTTTTTAAATTTAATAAATACTTGCAAAAGCTTTAATATTTTCTGGTTTTGAAATTTACAAAATCTTATTCATTTATCTGACTAATAGCTTGTAGGTATAAAAATATTACATTAATAATTCATTGAATCATTGGAAAATGTATTTCTACATACATAGATTAATTTATAAAATGTTGAAAGTTTGCAATATATATATATAACACTATGTCAACTGTTCATATATATATATATATATTTTTTACTTATTTAAAATGATCATCATTAGAACAACTATTAAAATTTATAACTTTAATAATTTTTGCATCAACATTAAAGTTCTTTATGATTAAAATGCTTGCCAAATCTCTACAGAAATTTCCCATATGAAAACCTAAAGATTTTATAACTCCAATGCCAATAATGCTGGAAGAAATCAGCTATGGTACAAATTATAAAAGGACCAAGGGTAATCTAATTAAAGCCAGCAATAGACATAATTCAACTGGTCTACAGAAACCAAATCAATTTAAGGTAGAAAACCCTATGTTAATAAGAACCTTACACATTAGTTTCCCATAGCAAAACAAAGTTAAAAGTTTTTTGAATTATATGAGAACTCATATAAGATAATAAAATGGGTTGATGAGAATGTATTTGGAATCAGTATACTTGATGACCCTAAAGGAACAGACAGTGCTCACAATTTACAATCCTTGCATATTAATAAATAATAAATGAGTTAATGATTAGCATATGTAAGGAGAAGTAATATTAGCATATACAACTTAAAGCAATATAAACTAATTTGTCAAAGTATAGTTTTATCTTCTAGCTGATAAATCTACATAAAATACTTCCACTAATAGAAAAGTGTTATTGAAAAACAAAGGAAATAAATCTAAGCAGTAAAATCTACAAAAAAACTTGAAAGCAAAAATATTTAAGTAGACAATATAATCCATTAATGCATATAATTTTTCCCTAAGGGAGAGAGTGTATAGCAACAAAAGAAAAAAATGTTTATATTTCATTATTTTATATTTTGTGTATCAAGTCATTTACTTACTATTTATACATTTTACATTTTTTATATTTGATAATAAATTAGCCTATATTTATCTTGAAATGTTCTATATTAAAATGTTATTAATTTAAATAAATATTAAAAGAAAACCTTAATCATAATCCAAAATTTAGTCAATATAAATTAATTAATGGCATTTCATAAATAAAAATATACTTCTTTAAGAGCTCACTATTTCAATGTTTATGCAACTTTATTAAATTTATTAAATTATGTAAAATTATTAAATTTATTAAATATTTTTTACTTAATCTCAGTAGTTCTAAAATACTAATTTTGAAGGTATATGCACTCATCCTGATTTTTTATAAAGAGCTAATCAAATGCTGCATTGTGTTACCTACTCTAGAATTCTTACAATACCTATGTAAAAATATAATAGAAAAATGTGCTAATAAGATAAAATAGGATAAAGAAAACTTCACTTCCTCCTTGAACTAGCTGCTATAAACATTGGACATTTTATAAATTTAATGTATTGTTTAAATGTCAACATGTGTGGCAAAAGAAGTAAAAATAGAAAAGGGTCTAATGGTCTGACCCTTTCCTGAAGTGCAGTTATTAAGATTTTATCTATATTCAGAAAAATAGATGGCATCACTATAATAATCCTATCAGTAAATTTTCTTTAAAAAAATTTGAAAAGAAAAATAATGTTCCATTTAGAAGTAAAGCCACTTTACTGCTGCTAAAAAAACTCCTAAAAGAAATTGTTCGATTTTCTGTAAATTGATCAAATGTTAATTTTCTAAAAGATTGCATCATTTGATAAAAAAGCACAAAGACAATTAATTTCAATCAAGGTTAAATCTTGTAGCCTGAAAGCAAATTTAATTACTACATCAAGCTTTATTATTCCCAGAGATTTTAAAATAAAAAACTTTTTATGTGAACTTTAAAAAGTTTTTCTAAATTTGACTCAATGATAATAAAAGATTTGATGTATTTTTTTATATAATATTATTATACATGTATTATTTTTAGAACTTCTGAAAATTTATTACCAAGCCATGTAATCTTAAAGTTTGAATATTATTTTTATATATATTTATGTGCACATGCATTTCCAGTGGATATTTGAGAGAATGAGTAGATAATCAGTTTACACTATATGTATCATAATTTTCAGGACATGAATAAAAGGATTAAAAACTGCTAATTGTAATTAAAGTAGTGGGATAATTTATATTATCCTTTTGTTTTGTTCCTACCCTTAGGAATTTACTTGGATTTATGAAAAGTTTTGTATTTAACATTTACTTTAAAATGTTTATAGTAGACTTTAATATTTTGTAGACAATCAAAGCTATTTAAAGTTAATTGACTTATTTTTCTTATTTTGTTCAACTATAATAATTAAAGTGTTGATGATTTTTTATTCTCTGATTTATATCTGTATTATTTATTGGCATACACACTCATTTCCCACAAATTTTAGTCATATATCCAATTTAATTCATTATTATTTCACATAAGATTATTGACTATTTTAATTCTTTTAAATATATCTAAAAGCAATAAAATTTGCCTTTGATTTTTCATATTTTATTACAGAACCTAATTTTTGCATTCTTATTTTATAGGAATAAAAGGAAAATAAAACTTAAACATAACAAAAGTCTCATCATTTTGTAAAGAATTTTGGATAGAATATTTATAATCCCTTACACATATCAAGCCAACCCTGTACTGTTATTATATATATATATATATTTGTGAACACATACATATATTTTATTAATCGGTACATTTTCTTAAATATACTTAAATATTCATGCACAAAGTATGAATGTTAGAATAAGACTAATTATATATGTTTTATTTTATACAGCAAATAATCTATTTTACTATATATTTTTTTTATTTTCTCAATCAAAGAATCGCATTTGAATGAGGTAAAATAAGAAATCTTGCCTGCATTAACGATTAAATTGTACATACATTTTTTTTAAATTTAAATTCTTTTATATTCTGTTAATACATAATGTATTATTATTTTTTATATCTCATTATTTTTTTGCATACTTGTTCAATTTAATTATTTAAGAATCTAGGCCCAAGATTATAAAGCCTCTCATGCTTTTTTTAATAAAAGTGATCAGAAATCTGTAATAGTTTAATATATAGTGATTAAATCTAGCCCAGCATCCATAGAAGACATGGATAAATCGAATGATGGCTTGTTGAGCAGTATGTGTATGTTATAATTATCTACATTGTTAACTCTGCTTGAAAGTATTTCTTCTTTTAGAATCATTAATTAATATTGAACTAGCAAAACGGTTTATTTATATCCGTATGAGCTACTTTCAAATTCAGGCATCACTTATAATAATATAAATAGGTGGCTGAGATGCGATAATATTTCTTTTTATATCGATACTGTGTGGATAATATTGATATGATTAAAATAAGGTAGATTTATTACTCTCTTTTTAAATCATCATCATCATTTAAAAATGTATCATAATAAATGTAGATAGATGAATGTGACGGTAAAATAAAGCCTATTCAGACCACACATTGGCTGCATCAACATATGGTTTAAATTAGATTAGTGATAATCCCTCACTTGCTTATTTACTACTGTCTCTTTTCAATTACAATATATATAAAGCATTGAAAAATAATTCTGGTTATTTTTTTGGTTAATAGTACTTAAAATTAAACAACAAACTTTATTATTATTATTTTTTAAGTTTTATTATAAAAAAGAAATGCATTGTGTGTGTATACACAAGGGAATCTAAAAATAACTTGAATAGTTATCTGGTATGTGCAACTATTGTTGGACATGTTTCTGCTATCACATACATCCCGTGGAGTTCTTGTGCTTCAATCTACTAAATAACATTATTATGTAAAATCATGTTGGCATGTAATATTTTCTTTTTTAAAGTGCATTTTGCATATCAATTTTTGTAATGGCTGAAAAGTGGGGGAAATGTGCAATTCTGTTTTCTTTTAGGAAAAATGGCAGAGAAAACAGTTGTTATGCTTAGAACAATTTTTAAAAAAGTAATTTTTGGGAAAACACAAGTTTATGAAAGGTTTGACCAAATTCACCATATTCCAGAAAACCATGATGAGTGATATCCATGCTGCTGATTTTTTTTGATGCAAACTACATTTTCCCTCAGAATTAATTCATAATGGTCAGATATTTTACCTACATATTCTGAAATGTGTGTCATGTAGTAAAATGTAAATGACCCATTTTATATCAAAGTGAGGAGTGCTAGTTTCATCACAGCAATGCCTCCATATAAAAGATCTTCTGTTTGAAATAATTTTTTATTAAATTCAACTTCACCCCATTTATCTATCAGTTATATTCACTCAATCTCTAACCATATGATTTCATTTAGTCTCTTAAATAAAAAAATACTCAATTTTTATGGATTTAGAAGCAGTGAAAAAAAATAAAACCAGCTTTAAAAGGCTTCACCTTGTGGTTTTAGATTACTTCAAAAAGTGAAAAATATATTAGACTGGTACATTGTATTAAATGGACAGAACTTTGAGAGGGATAAAATCTGTAATGCTTAAAGATAAATAAACATTTTTAATTATAAAATTCTGGTTATTTTGGGGTATTCCCTCATTTATATACATAGGTTGCAAATTTCGCATTTTTACCTTAAAATATAAAACGTTTTTGAGAAAATTGACCTCAATAATTAGTTTTAACTCAACAATTCTCAGTTGCATAATATTATGGAATATTTGATAGTACTTCTGTCCCTTATGATTTTTTTCAATCACTTGCAGATATTTATAGTATTATTTTTCCAGTTATGTATTTATTTTACATTAGAAACTGAACTAAACAAAATATTGATTTATTTGCTAAAAAAATCTGAAGATATCAATATTCTATAAAGAAAATATAAATGAGCCAACACTGCTGCTTATTGGTAGATGCTTTGATCCCAAGCTTCAACTTCTCTTTTATTGTTATTAGTAATTAGC
This sequence comes from Epiperipatus broadwayi, assembly GCA_028023455.1. Taxonomy (NCBI): domain Eukaryota; kingdom Metazoa; phylum Onychophora; class Udeonychophora; order Euonychophora; family Peripatidae; genus Epiperipatus; species Epiperipatus broadwayi. The sequence goes on from JAQFVV010006252.1 coordinate 6,810,573, forward strand.
AAAAATATTGTATGTTTTTTATAATTTATTTAAATATTTATAATCACTATTACAAAATATATTTTCATGACTACATGTAGGCAGTATTCAAATATATTTTATTTTTACAAATGCAAGTTAACAATTTAAAAATGAAACTACAATTGGCAATGTTCTATTAAATATTGGAGTATAAAATGTAATTTTAAATTTTAGAATTAGACTTTCATAGCTTTGTGATGACTTAATAATAATTTGTTCAAGTTTTAACTGTTTTAATGGCTATGGCACCATATTAAATTTAAAAAAAAACTGACTTGAGACATAATTTTCACAATAACTTCAGTTTTAATATTGTTAGAGTAAAATACTATATAATGGCAGAAAATAGAAAACTAAGGAAAACAATAAGGCTAAGACAAATAGTGATTACCATTAAAAAAAATAAGGTAAAAAAGAAATTTCAACATCTGAAATAATTATTACTTTATTGTTTGTTCATAATTTCTAATTTATCATTAAGTTTAAATTACAAGTTCATTGATAATTTCTATGTATTCCTCACAAAATTCTCATTCAAACCATATATAATACTTTTTATCTGAGATAATCTGTAGCTTCAGAATCTACAAAACTAGTCACATTAGAATTTATTTTTATTTTGTATCCCAAAAGTTAAAAAATCTCAAAGCATTTATAAGAAAAAGATTCATCCTAATAAAAGATACAAAATAAATTATTGCAAAAAGGTGGTTATGCTTTATCATTATAGCAAATTGCTTCTTGTCTGTCTAAAACTAGAAATTGTAGGATACTGTCTGTATCAATGATAAAATGACTTTCAGCTCTTCATTCTATATTTTTTGTGCTCACCTGTGATGTTTATATTTTTTATGCACACAAGTGATGCTATCTTGTTTATTTATTGTCCCACAGAGATATAATTTATTTGCATATAGCTTATTTGCTAGCTATAGTCTTGAAAATAATGTGATGCAAAATGTGGCAAAACTACTGACTCCACAACATGAGTACCAAGGCATAGGCAAAAACCAGAATTTTATTCTTTGCCTGTATACAATTCCATATGGTATATACATAGCCATTGTGGCTATCACCACACACACACACATTTGAAATCTCTATTTATTGGTTTTAAGTGTTGATATTTTCACTTAGTACTATGCCCAGTAAATTTTGTGATTGCTTTATTAACTGCAATCTTTTTGTAAATCTGATATTCAGTCTTAAAATTTACATTGCACTACTCTAAAATTTTTATATATAAATATCATTACTTGTTATACAAACACCAACATGCAAGTACAAATACAAATATACTAACACAATTAAAACACACTAATAAATTATTAAACTTTTTGAGAATAATTATGTCTATAAAATAAGGTTGCCTCAAACTTGAATCAGAGCCCCAAAATTACATTGTACATAAACCATTTTTGTTATATTTGAATACAAATATAATTTATATACTGTATAGTAAAAAGCATAGATGATTTAATATTATAAAATTTGTATACTACACAGACACACCGATACAAACATAAACACTTTAATAAATTATACCATTTATCAAATAATTAAAATAAAAATGAAAAAACTATTCAAATAATTAAAAAAATAAAATTGAAGACTTCTGACCCAATATTTTGGTTATGTTTTTATCACGATGAAGGCTTTGAAATTAGAATCATCAATGCATTTTAAATCCATTTTAGTAATGAGTCTGGCTGATAAAGAAATTCTGTCTTTGTCTTCTTCATGCAATATAGCAAACTCAGCAAAAAAGAAAAAAATAATAAACAAACCAAAAAATTGAAATTTTGTCGAATTTCAACATGCGATACACCATTTTAAAAAGAACATCAAATGCCAGTGACCTCTGAAATTTTTTTATGTCATGCATATAGTTTTCCCATAATTTTAAAAAGAAAACAATATTTCAAAAAATTAGCTGCCACTAGCATTTATCACATGACAGGCAGCCAAGACATTAAAATTGAATTTCAATCAAGAAAGATTTTATTTATTTATTTTTTTACTAACATTGTGGTTATCATCCAATAAGATAAAAGTTATTGTTTTCATTATGTATTTCTCTTGATTATTTTTCTATATTTGCAAAGTTCAAGTATAATTTTTTAAAACGTTTTTCTTTTGTAAACTTATATTTCTAATATGTCAAGTACCATTTATTGATTGATAATATAGAATAAAGGTTTTAATATTAAAATAAAATGCTGAACTATAATTTAAATAGCCACTAGGGAATGGTACAAAAAGTGTTAACTCTTACTGTAATTACCTTTAAAACCTCTCATTTAAAAAAGGTTTATATAGATTTTTTTTAAAGTATGTAAAAAAAAATAATTACCTGGAATTAATGTTTATGATAGTGTGTAAAATGAATATTGAAAATTAATTTGTTACTATTGTAACAAAATAAAGTTTGAAAAATTAAATCGAAATAAATTATTTTAGTGAAAAAAATAAAACAATTTGTATTACATATGTGAAACATTTTTTATTATATATAAGATAAAGATCACCATAAGATCAGCTGTCTGAGAAATCGACTCCCCCACCACCAATGATGAAGACTGCACTGCAACTTAGTATCATCATGTTTTTTTAAATTTTTATATATGTACTAACATAAAAACAATTAGATATTAATTTATCAACCATAATTAATTTGTCTAGCTAGGTTCGATATAATGCTTTTATTTATATTAAAATTTTAAGCCTGTTTAATATATATAAATAATAATAATGACAATGTCTCATGTACCTTCATTATTCTCCTTATTCACATGCTTTCAAAAGTAGTTATCTTCACTTTACACTAGAGACATCTATTGTAAGACTGAATAATAATGATTACAGATATAGTACTATAAAATCCTTATATACAAAATAAAAATAAAAAACTGATTGATATAAAGACCGGGATCTTATAACAATATAACATCTGACATCCGTTGATTACTCAAGCTTACAATAAATGTCTCTAGAGTAACCACTCTTGAGAAAAAAAATGTTCATCTGGATCAGATTCAGTTTCCAGTCATGGAAATAACAGGCAGAGGTGCTAAACGTTATACTACAAGGCCATTTTTATATTAAATGCAGAGCTTGAAAAGAAAGAAATTACACAGTAAAAACAGTGTTTAGAATTGTGATCAATAAACAAAAGGTAAATGACATATTTATATAATAAACCATATCATTATTTTTTATTTCTGAATAAATTAAAAATGCCTTTTTAATTTTTGATTTTCCCTAATGATGGTGTTGATGAACAGTTTTTGTTTGTTTTAGGTAATTCCAAACTAAATGCTCTATGGATTAATTCAATGTGTATAGTGATTTCCATTTAGATATTCAGCAACGGTAATTTGTGCTATTCATTTGCAAATATAAATAATCATAATTTGAAAGTAATTTTGGCAATAAATAAGTAAAACCAAAAAATTACAATTTTTCTTAGAACTACTCCACTCTCGAACTATTTTAGTTTTATTTATTATCATCTCATATTACTGAAAAAATCATTTCCATTTTTAATTATTATATGCAAATGATTATTTTTTTTAATCTGATGAAAAAGTCCGCCTAGAAAGCTTTATAATTATTACATTTTTATTTTTAAGTTAGTATTATAAATGTGAAGAAAAATATCTATTATTCTTTCTCCGTGCTACTAAGACTCTTTATTAATTACAAATTCTCTTCTGCAATTTATTATTTCTGAATAATTCATGGAATGAATGACTTCAGAAACAATAATCTATGAAAAGATTTAAAAAAGTTCTTAAAAATAATATATCATTATATTTGATGTACAACATATTTAGAAATTATTTCAACTTTGAAATAGTTATAATTACTACACAGTACAAATTTCTGCTAATGAACACTTTTTAAAACTAAAATAAAAATATGAGTATTTATTTATCTATTTAATTACCACATGGCCATCACCCAAATAATTAATTTCGTTACCTGTCTTCTTTTATCTATCTATCTGCCTATTTATCTCCTGATTATATGATTCTTTATCTGTCTCGCGCCCATTCCTTATTTTTTTATTAGATCACCTATTTTTAATATTTAAATACAAATATACTATGTTCAAATCCTCTATAATTATATTATCTATTTTTGTATATCTAAATTTCGTTTATCTATCTATTTACACATCTATTTTTTTAATCAACCTATTTTTTTTAAAATAGTTTTTCTTCATTAATTTCTGACTATCCATCTATATGTCTATTTATGTTGCTGTTGTGTTTATTTCATGACTATAATAAACACAAATTCATATAGATACGATTATATATTTATTAAAGCAACTATACAAATGCTTATTTATAATTTATATACGACTGTTGTATCTTTACCTGATTCCATTGACTTGATATTATGTTTAGTTGACATGCAACTATTAATGTAAAAGTCTCCCAGTATCCTTCTAAATTTACCTATCATTTTCAGATGTACTGTGACAGCATCATGTCTGACTTAGGTTCTAGCAGCATCCAGATCTAACATGAGCTTGCCCTGCTACTTTAGCCATATAGTAGAGACAAAATGTGTGTTGCAATTCAAGTATGGCAGTAAAATGTTGTTAAAAATCTTTACATCCAATGGGTCTGATTATTTATAACCAGATCCATAATGAAAATAATTGGATTTGCTGAGCAACATCATCCATTGGCTGTATCTGCTATTGGATGTCTCTGATCTGTTCACATATCTATTGATTAATTGTAACGAATGCTCAATCCGATCAAGATATGATGGAATCTGGACTAATCCATTAGTTGAAAGTAAAGTGAGCTATAACCTTCACTCCCCTGAATAAATTAACATTGGAGAATGTAATCATTCAAATTCTTTGATGAATGTCTTCATCACTTTCTGATTTCACCAGATTTGATGACTTTATTAGCATGTAGATCTGGAAAGTTTGAATTTTGTAAACTCATTATTGCTCACTGGTGACTTTATTAATGACTCTTTGTGGTCAGCTGGTGATGCATAGTGCAACCTTAGCCTGTTTATGTGCCTGTGGTGTTGCTGTTAATCAGCTGTTGTAACAATCTCTATTTGTAATCCTTTCAATTTGATTACAACTGACAGAACCCATTTGATAATTTCATTGAATATATGACATAAGACTTGAGAACTTATCTACATCTTAGCACTTTTATTTTCATGAATGTCATAGGATTCAAACCCAGTTTATCATTGCTCACTTATAGAAAAGCTCTTTTTGATTTCAATTTTGTGAGTTGGTTCACTTTAGTCACTATAAAGTCCAAATGATTGAACCAGTCATGGCCTAATAAATTGCTCTGCTTGATAAATAAATTGTTTTTCTAGGCAAAATAACTAACTTTTATTTGGGCCCAAAAGAAATATTTGATAGCTCTGATAGTCAATAATTACTCTCCTTCTAGAATTTAAGTGGTAATTATTTTATCTATTAATGATAAAACCACATTTTTTCTGACACAATGGACACTGCAGACCAAGTGTCCAGTTTCATTGTTATTGGTATATCATTAATAACAATTCTTCTTGTGAAAACTGAATGACTGCCTCTCCCATTATTTATACAAAGCATTATTAATTTTGTTTTTTACATAGCCCTTTCAAATTCTCGAAATGGACTCTTCCATTTTCTGAGCTACTTCTTTTTTCTTTTTAAAATAAGAAACTTCTATATTACTGACATGTTTGCAATATCTACACACTGTATCTCAGCGTTGAAATTTGAGCTGTGTTTTATACTCTAACAAGATTATTATTAATAATAGATCCTTTAAGCACTTTTTAATCAGGAAAATCTTTTAAGTGATCTGACTTTTTAATTCACAGCTTTAATGTTGGGACTACTATTATTTAATGAAGTGATCTGAATAACTGTGCACTAAGCTAGAGTCGAATTGAAAAACAGCTGAATCAAATGTGATATCAGGGTCCATCGGCAATTTGACCCTAAGATTATGGTCTTTCATTCCATAAATAAAATGTTTTTTTGAGACTTCATTGAGTAAGTTTTTAAAGTTGCAGTTAAGAGCTAGCTTTATAAGTTTAATGGCAAATCTCTTCTTCTCTTTCTTTTGTGTATTTAGATTGAAATGATATCTCCACATTATCATTATAGTTCTGGACAAAAAATTTTGATAGTAGGGATAATGTTTTATCAAAATTAAACTCAGCTGGCAGTATGGGGATTACCTATGTTTGTAGATTCTCATAGGTCTGGAGATCCCATATAGACATAAAAGTGAGTCATTTTAAGTCAGACTTTTTGATTTGATTAGATTGTATATAAAAGTTAGATTTATGTAGGATGGCCAATTTTCAAATAGGATGGATCAAACTCTACTAATGAGCCAGTTGTAGTCATTTTGATTTATCCTTCCTCTTTTCCTGCTGTAAGAAAAAAATATTCAAATTTTATTTATAGGTAATGAGTAACCATTCATGTTTGATTTTTTTAAAACTTCTGTTGATATGCTAATAAAGATAGCTGTTAATTTTTAAAAACACAGACCTAAATAGAGATAAGATCTGTAATTATTGTGCCAACTATTGTATTTATTGCATGATTATAGTAAACACAAACTTGTATCAATACATTTAAATAATTATTGATTAAAACAAATATACAAATATGTATTTATAATATATAAAACTGTTTTATCTTTAGTTGATATCATTGGCTTAATGTAGTAGTTGATATCATTGGCTTAATGTAGTATTTACTTACCATGCAACTATAATGTAAAGGACTTCACACACTTTTCTAGATTTGTCTATTACTTCCAGCTGTACCATAACAGTTTACCTGAAGGGTAGGTACAGTGATATTTCAGAATTCTCTGTAGCAGCTTGTCTCATGTGAAGGTATGGTAACACTTCCAGCTATAATGTGACAGCTTATCTCCTGTATGATTTAGATTCTAAAAGCTTCCATATCTAACACAAACTTGCCTCACTATTCTAACCTTATAGTGAGGACAATATATGTACTGTCATTCAGGTCTGACACAAAATTGTTGTTGTCTCCCTTTACCTTCAACTGGACTAAGAATTTATAGCCATATACCCTTTCATAATGAAGACAATCAGATTTACTTAGCATGATTACTCTTTTGCCTGCATTTGTTATTGAATATTTTTTATCTATTCATATATTTATTGGTCCATGGCAGTGAAAGGTTCATCTGGTCAGAATATTGTGAAACCAGGACTAGTTCATTAGTTGAAGGTAAGAGGAGATATAACAATTAAATATTTTTCTTGATGACAGATAAATTAACTAGGCAATAAAAACATTACATTCAAAGTATAACAATTGATTATCAGTACTGGAAATTTTCTATTACTTCCTTTTCTCAATATCTAGCACAACATTCTAGTCTTTAATGAGCATGGTATATTACTAAGCTATATATATATATATATATATGATCTTTATTTGAATCTTTTTTTTTTCAAATAATAAGTTCATAAAAAATTTGGCTAGTCACCTACTTATTGGGCATGAAATGGATTTTTGTATATTATTAGCTAAAGAATAAAACAAAAGAAAACTGGAAGCCTTTACATGGCTAATGTGATGAGTATTGCCTTCTCTTTCATTATTTGTTTAAAGAGGAATGTTTTAGTTCTGCAATGAATTTGATGAAAGCTGTTTAGTCCCCCCCCCCCATTACAACTATCAGTTAATTCTTATAAGGGATTTAACCTGACACATACACTGTATGAATTTATAAAGCTGAAGAATAATCTCACTCTAAAAACAAGATGTTATTGAAGAGGTAAGAATGAATCCACCTTATCTTTTTTATCTAAATTTATATATAGACCAATCTTAAGCATTTAAAAATGAAAGTGTAAAGATCTTAATCAATCATTTCTAATTCCATTCACTATATATTAATAAATGATGTTTGCAAAATCTTTACAATTTACTGCATGTCAGTTTTAGATGTAATATTAAATATCTATAAGTAATTATTTGTTTATCTAAAGCCATGTTTTATATGTAATAGTCATAAGTGAATCTATCATGTGTTTAGAGAGAGAGAGTATTCCTGAGCTTTATAAATTTATACAGTGCATGTGGAGGAGTGCTTCCATTATGACCACAACAAATACAACATGGCACTAGATAAATAAATAATTAGTTATGACTATTATTTAAAGATACTTATAGTATAGTGATCATTACCCTCACATATATTGCAAGGGTTTGAATCTTTATAGAATTTGGATATTTTTTTCAGATAACTTTAAATATGCATTTAACACTAGTAAATGGATATCCAACAATTCTTAAATAATTAATAACACAAACAATTAATATGATAAAAGATTTCCAGATTGACCATTGATAACATTGTAGTAGAGATTTATTTATCACTGTTTCTCAATAAAGTAGAGTAATGCTGGAAAGGCATTTGAACTTAATGACTTCTTTTATGAAGATAATTTTTTTTACATACCATAATTAAACTATGAATTAATATAAAAATAACTTTATAAAAATAATATTCATGGAAGAATTAATAGTAATTTAATTATGTATTAACTTATAATTTTGTAATTGAATAATGATTTAATATATATATATAGATGTTGGGGGGTTTTTTTTTTTTAATTTCTAAATGTCATCAATCTGCTTTTGATTTTTTGAAAATAATAGGAAAAATTCTAAAACTATGAACGTGTTTAAAATCTATTGATTCTTTAATTAAAAACAATTTTAGAAATAAAAATTTATTGATAAAGAAAATGATTTCACGTAGTTCAATTAACTTACATTGTATGCCAGTAAAATTATTAATCAAATTAAGCATACACTGATGGGGTGTTAAGAAAAAGTTGGATATAATTTCACAAAAATAAATCATTGTGATATTTAATTTTTTTTTAAAAAAAGTTTTTTTAAAAAAAAATTGAAATATACATTTTTAATAAAAGTTGAAAACTTTATATACTGGCTTGTTCTACAGTTAATTGCGTGAGAGGTTATATGATATTAAGCATTCAGCAATTGAACGAAAACATACTGCACAGTTTGCACCAAATTTTATTTCAACCTGGAATAAAGTTTTTTTTTTAATACTTTATAGGTAATCATTTTAGAAGTCTTTAATTCTTAGGCTAGACGAGTTTACTACAACTTGGTTATCAGATTAGCAATTGATCTATTAATTTTAGTAGGTCAATTATTGGATTTTATATATACATATATAGGATTGCCACATGCAGATGAGCAGATTGTGTGGGGTACAAAGACCCTTTATCACAGGGGTGCCAAAATGCCTAGATAGTTAATGCAATTTATATGTAAATAAGAATGTTTACATTTTCGAATCCTTCATTGTTAGAAATTTCATTTTGAGTGTAAAATTTTTTTATTTAAAAATGGAATACTACTTTGCTTAAACTAAATATAAAATTTGATTGAGCTATAAATTTCAAGGTTCGAGCTTGAAATGTACTATGTATATATGCTTATATTTGCACGAAACCAAACAGGCTGAACGCCATTTTGTTGTGATAATTAATAAAACTTAATATGTAAATGTTCTGATTTTCGAATCACGTTATTGTTAGAAATATGTTTTTCTTTATAATTAAATTTAAATGCAATTTACTTAGACATGTTGAGACAATTGCGCAAGCCTTGAAATATACTATATATATACACACACACACACTTTACAATTGCTCAAATGTAAACGGGTCTACACCTTTTTGCAACTATAATGAATAAAATTTATATGTAAATAAAAATGTTTAGATTTTTCAATCACTTTTATTTAATATACCCTAATTTTTTTAAAAAGGAATGCATTATTATTAATGTAAAACATTTTAAAAATATTGTCTCATAATTACAGTAATTCTGCTTATGATGAAATTGTATTAATTAAGGCTATTTTTAACATTTCACCTTTATTAATCAGCTTAGCATAGTGACAGAGTATCTGACTAAAAATGGTGAAGTTCTGGGATCGATTCTGTTGTTGAATTGTGCAAAATTTTTTATTAGCAATATTTTTATTTTAGTATGCCATATTATATTTTATGTATTTTATTAAATAGCTTTTTTCTATTTTTGATAAAAAATATTTTTTTTTAATGTTGTATTATTGTCCAATGGCATTCTGTTGATTGTAATTAACTTCACTGTAATTACTCGATTAGGAAAGTGTTTCATATATTTGTATTTTAAGAAAATAAATTATTTAAAAATTTCTATGTGTTATATATTGTTACATAATTTTCTGTTAAAGAAAAAGAGAATGAGTGTAACAAAAAGCAGAAATAAGAAAAAGAGCATGTTTTATTAAGTATTGGCAATTTGGACTATCACTACTGAAGATTAAACATATATAGAAGAGAACAGTTTGGACAGAAGATTTTTCCAGTGAATTTTGCCACCACAGGTACCAAGCAACCCTAAAAAAAAATTACAGACATCACAGGTTATTTGGTAAAATATTTGTTGTTATTTAGTGGCAAAAATGCCTACAAAATATTTCATCTACTTTAGTGAAATCAATTGTTTGATGGGTTTTTTTTCCATTTATTATAATCTATCATTAAACAAAAGAAAATCCAAGGCATGGTATAATGGTTTCTAAAAATTTATCAAATAAACAATGTGAAGTTGTGAAAATTTCTTTCTTTAAAGTAAATCCTTAGGTGCCTGGCTATATAACTTGACTAAGTTAAGGTGAAATAACAAGCATATAAAAAAATTCTATTAGTAAATAAACATTTGAGATTAAGAAGCTAACTTTGTTAATAAAAAAACATAATTTATGCATGAGAGATTCTGAAGTTATTTTTGAACTTTTAAAACATTGGCTAAAATTGACCTAGTAAAACTGATTGTTATTTATCAGATTGTGGCCACCAAAGTTTGGAAGGTTCTGTTTTGTTAAACAAAATTATATAGAATTCATTTTGTTTTAATTAAGTAATATTATTTTTTGAGTGGGATGGATTTTTTTAAAAATGATAAAAAGCATTTAGATATTTAAGAAACTAAATTGATATAATGTATAAATAATTATTTATTTATTATAAATATGATTTTGTAATTTATTGAATCAATATTTGAAAAAAACAAAATACGTATAATACCTCATACCAATGCAACAGCTCTGTGTATATATATATAATTTCAGTGGGATTTTTTCAGGTATTTTTAGATAAATTTCAGCTATGATATAGCTAAACAAAATACCCCAAAACTGCAAATTAAAATCATATCAACTAGTAATAATATTTCTCTGACACATCTTAAACCAAAAATAGAATTGTTCCTAGTTTGTTTTAATTTTATATAAAGAAGATAGATGATGCAGTTTAAATTTATTGTGCCAGTTTTTATTGGAAAGATGTGACTGATTAAAGAAAGTATGATGCTAAAATATTTCAAATCTCTCTATAGAATTAGCTAAAAACAATTTAAAATATCAAATAAATGGATTAAAAGACCAGTGTATAATATGAGTGTATTTATGATTCATGGATTGGTTTGTTTACTTGTGGTAAAATTTATTTATCAAATGTTTTTTTTTTTCTATATATATCTTTTCATGTTTTATACTTATTTGTGATTGATTAATAATGATGAAAATGTTTGCATTTGTGCTATGAATTTGTTTTTTGAAAGTTTCTGTCTATATAAAGTGCTAACAAAAATCTTAAAATTTATAATAATATATAATTATTAATTGTTTTTAATTATACTCATAATAATAAGAGCAATATTTGACACATTTATATATTTATAAATCGGACATAAAACACATCAACTTTATTATAAGCAAAAATTAAAATTAAAATCAAGTTTTAATCTGTAACACAACTTAGAAAAATATGCTTTCAAATATTAACTGCTGGCTAAGGATTACTGATAATAAACTTTGTGATCTTTCAAAGACCACAACTGCAGTAAAACCTTAAGTTTAAAAGTATAATCTCATATGAAATACTACAAAGTTCATGGTTTAATGGTAAATAAAGCAGATGTTTGATTTTCTTTAAATTTTTCATTCAAGTAAACAAAATTTATCATAGCTAAAAATATATTTTATTCATATACACGTGTATATAGAGAAACTCGTGAAAATATATAAAAGTCAAAAACAATATATTAATAAAACTTCAACTATGTACTAGTTGCTAGTCATTGAAGCCAAGCCTTAATTCATTATCACATGTAAGAACAATATTAGTATGGCATATAAACTATCACCAGTCTCACACACAACTATGAATACCTAACACTTTATGTAACAGTAAATTCCTTTTTTATTAAACTGAGAACATTTTCCATCTAATATAAGAATTAAAGGATGATATTTAATGATGATAAAATGACCTTAAAGTTAACAGTATCACTTCTTATTGGTACTGTTTGACCATCAGATCATTGATTAGTTTACTCTAAGGTTAAAACAATACTTTTTATTAAATATAGTTTGGATGTTCAAACTGATTATCTTACTGAGATAAGATATTTTCTTAAAAATTGTTCATTGAAAAACTAAAAAAAAAATGCTTCTTTGATTGATAAATAAATAAAGTAAATACAGATCATCAAGTGATGGTGGCCTAGTGGTTAGCATAGCTATCTTCCAAGTGGCTGGCCCAGGTTTGCTTCCCAGTCAATGCATTTGACATATAAAAAAAGAAGTAAACATAGATCTTTATAATCAATATATAAATTTAAAGTTAGAAGTTTAATGACTGTCAAAAACACATAAGAATTTTTGGTGTATAATAATTCCAAAGAAGTTAATTAATTGCTGATAATAGTGAATTTAGATATTCTTTTGACACATTAAAATTAACAAATGAATTCAAAAATACTTTCCTTTTTATTATTTTTTTACTAAATTAGTTTGTGCCAATTGTTCTATGATAATGATAATATTTTGAAAAAATGGAGGATGTATTTGAGTTTTTAAATAGTAATACCATAATGCAGATGACTGAATTTTGGCATAGGTATTCAGCTTGACAAGATTAATAACTTTAAAAATCCGAAGATTGAGATAGAATGCCTAGAAAAAAATTGAAAATAGTAATAATATGTTAGCTTCAAAACTATGACTCATAAAGTTATTTTACTGGATCTTAAGACATTTTTAATCTTTCAATTTGTAAAAGGAAAAAAGATAGAATGACATTATTGGATAACATTATTACCATATGTGCCAGCAGTTTTATTGAATAGCTTGTTCTAATTTAATGTAAGCTTAAAGAATCAAGAATATTATAGTTATAATTTTAGTTGATAGACAAATACTAGAAAAGTTTCACAAATAAAGCAATGGACTTAATTCAGTTTATCTAAAAGGTTTGTGTCAAGGTTTAAAAATAACTATATGTAAATAGAAATTATTAATATTACATAATTATTATATGATAATAAGAAATAGAGCATTATTACTGTTGGTGGACAGTTTGATTCATTCAAATAAAAATTATATTTGACAAGAATGTGTATTAACTCCATGTTTGTTTGTTTTTCATTATATTCGTAAATAATCTTTGGAACAGCCTAATGGCAGTTTTGTAAAGCAGTCATTAAGATAAATTATTGACTTTTTAATGATGGTTTTGATTTGAACTGATAAAATCAAAACAAAAAGTACCTTTTTGGTTTTTATATTTAAAGTAGGCTCATAAACGTGTTATTCTTACTTATTCAAAGGATGATTGATAAAATGATTTTTTAATGTAATGAGTTTTGGTTTAATAATTAATAATAAAACTTAGTTTCTTTATTAGCCACTGATGAAAAAAAAATCTTCAAGAACTTTTGGCTTGGTTGGATATCAGCTTGAAAATGTAGATTCGTTTATATTTATTGGCAACTTAATAAGAGCAAATCATGAAATACCCCATATTAAACAATTCTACCCAATGCTGTTTACTATAGTATTGAAAAATCAATGATTATCAGATGTATATAACATTCTTATCATTAGTATTTAAATTCTATCCTTTGATCCATTTCTTGTTACCTCTTTGATAAGAATAAAGATTTTATATGCTTCTGGTAATAACTGAGCATTCAATCTTTTACTGGATATCATTAGAATGTAAAGCTATTCTTATTATATTTAATAAATAGAATATATGAGCACAGACTTTTACATGACCCACCATTCTCCACACTATCTCATAACACTGATACAATTGAACACATATATGTTGAAAAGATAAATAATCACCAATATATGTATTTCATGTTAAACCAGCAATCATCAGTTGGTCCATATTACCATCTCTACACCTATATGCTATAAGTACTCAGATATATATTAAGATAGCTAAACCTCATACTTTAATGGACAGGCTTCAATATATTCCACACTCCAACTCTTCAACCATCCATCCAATTGAAAATCTGATGATGGAATGCTCAAAGGTCACCCTGAGGCTGAGATTCTTGTCACACCCATGTTGACCTAAGGTCAATCTGACCCCTAATGTACAGGACATAATCCATTTAATAAATATATACAAGTGATGGGCAGACATCTTTGAGAATTCCATCATCAGATTTTCAATTGGATGGATGATTGAAGAATTGGAGTAGATTGAAACCTGTCCATTAAAGTATAAGGTTTGGGTATCTTAATATATATCTGAGCACTTATAGCATATATGTATAGAGATGGTAATCTGGACCAACTGATGATTGCTGGATTAGCATGAAATACATATATTGGTGATTATTTATCTTTTCAACATATATGTGTTCAAGTGTATCAGTGTTATGAGATAGTGTGGAGAATGGTGGGTCATGTGAAAGGCTATGCTCATATACTCTATATATTACATATATAAACATAGGTATATAATAAGCCTGTGTTTCAGTTATTTCTTATTATATTTGTAACTTTTTAGGCAGAAAGGCAGTCTTAGATGGATGTTGATATGCAACACAATCCCTATTGAGCTGCTGTATTTAATATGTTAAATAATGGATTTTTTTTATCATAGTAATATAAATAGTTTATAAGTAAATTATGGTATTTATACAATTATTCTGTCATAAATTATAGAGGAATGAAATATAAACCTTTTAATGACATAATATAAAAGTTATAAAAAGTGTCATTTAAGGTCACATATAACACTCTAAAATTATTATAGCAAATTGACAACTCCAATCTGCATGTTCTTCAAATTTATAGATGTCATAATATGATCACATTTCCAATAGTTTTGTAGTTAAGTAAAGATAAAAGGTGGTTGCTAGAGGGTTGCATTAGATCCTAAGAACTAGATGCAGTGTTCTCAGATCCAAAGCTCCTCACTGATGAAGGCCACAAGCCAGAAACTAGTCTGGGGATATTGGATGAGTAGGCATTAGATAGGGATTTTATGCACAAGCTTTCTGGCATCCATTGATTTCTCTGTTTAGCACAGGTGGCACTACTATATGGGGGTTTGCTTTGCTTTGTTTATAAACAATTATGTGCTAGTATTGGAAATGTGATCATGTGATGCTTGCTGGTTTAACACCAATCCTGCCTAATAGAGTAGTGGTGACTATGGTTATTAAAGATCCAAAGACACCAAAATGTATGAGTGCTGAACTGAGTTCAGACCCATATGACTATACAAGCTATTGAGATTAGATTGAAAATATTTTTTGTGTTTTCAATTTCATGCTCATAGTTTTGTAGTTAAATAGAGATAAAAGGTGGTTGCTAGAGGGTTGCATTAGATCCTAAGATCTAGATGCAGTGCTCTCAGATCCAAAGTTTTTCACTGATGAAGGCCACAAGCCAGAAACTAGTCTGGGGATATTGGATGAGTAGGCCTTAGATAGGGATTTTATGCACAAGCTTTCTGGCATCCGTTGATTACTCTGTTTATCACAGGTGGCACTACTATATGGGTTTTGCTTTGCTTTGTTTATAGATGTCATAATAGTAAGTTTATAATTGTAAAGATACATCTTTGTTGAACTAGAGTAAATCAAACAGATTAAAGGGAAAAAGTAGCCCCAATTTGTGCTATAAATATTATTTTATGTCACTCTGATGAAAAGAAATATCAATTGCTTTTATTGAAAAAATACAGATGAGTATACAATTTAATAAAAACATATCATTAGACCTGGTGTTAGAGTTTTTAAAAAAAACATATTTTTTTTTTACAAAAGAAATTAAAAGATACCATCACAAGATGTTAAAGAAACAAAGAATGAGCATGAGATGTATGTAACATATTTGTTTTCATGAATTGAACTTGTATAATCATTATGTATAATCATTACATATTTTATTTTTTTAACCTTTTACACACACTTTCTCTGAGTAGTTTTAAAGTTATATTAGCTGAACTCATTTTCAAATGGCTTTGAATTATAATATGAAGGCTACATTTATGCCCTAATTTCATATTTTCCAAAATATATTTCTTTTGTACTGAATGAAAAATTTGCATAAACTCTAAAATAATAATATTAACCAAATAGTACACAAAGTAAAAAATAAAATAAATTGGTAAGAATTTTATTTCATTATTATATTATTTTTATATTACTCATTTTTATGCATACCATTTCTAAAAATTATGTATTAAAGATTGGAAAAATATAGGGTAATACAAAATGTTTTGTTTTTTTACTATTTCTTTCTCATCTAATCTTTTTATTATATCACTTGTGCTGCATATAAATGTGGAATAAAATTATTTTATCTGTATTGAGTAACTTTTGAGTGAATTTATTTTTCTAGTAATTTTGTTCTTGAAAAATGAATATTTATTGCTTTCCACCCTCAACAACAATAAATTTAAAAATGTTCATGCTGCACTTTAGTTGGAAAAATTGTTTGTGTGGTCAGATATTCTTTTATGTAGATGTGCCTGCATATACAGGAGTTGATATTGACTCTGGTAACATCTTCTCACTATAATAGATTAATATTTAAAATTATGAAAAATGTTTTGAAAATATTTCATTTTTTATAAGTATTTACAAATTTCTAATTTTATCATAATTTTTTTAAAAAATTATTGTTGGCATTTTCCACCAATAATTTTCATTATAACTTAATATATTTTTGGTAATGACATCCCTACCCTGTTAAGATAAATGGATAATAATCAACATTTTTTATGATAAACATTATTTGTTTATATACATTTATTAGCATTAAATAACTATTAAATCAAATTGACCAAATTTTTGCTAGTAAATATATAATAGAAAATTCATTTCGAGTTGGAACAAATCCAGAAATGCTATTTACAGCCAATATTTAATAATTAAAGATCTAAAAATTGCTGAAAAATTTATGAAATCACTGAATGATATTAAAAAATAATCGTGGAGAAAGACCATAAAAAATACAACATGATAAGATATAGTCAAAAGGCATGAGCACTTCTACATACATTTGGTGATTGTCGAAGCATTTCTAAAAGAATTGCCACACTTATTGGTAATAAATTTGATATCAGACTTCTATACCAAAGATTAATAGAATGAAAAAAAAACATCATTACAGGAGATTTATAAGATTGGCTTCCACAATGTTCCTTTAATCTCAACCATTTACCAGTAAATATCTTACAGCAGTAAAGTTTCCAGGAACAGATAACATTCGAAGTATCTAAAAAAATTAGGATTTAAACCAAAGTGTAGTTGACAAACTATTACAAAAAATTGTGCAATAGAACTTTTTTTAAACAATCATTTTAAAAAAATCTGAACAATTTATTTTTAAAGTGTGAAACATTTATTATTTTCATTTTACGATTATCAATTGAATATTATTATTGTAACTTAAAAAAGAGACATTTTTTAAATCAATAATTGTAATGCACTTTACATATCAGAGTAGGTCAAATTTAATTTTTTTTTTTAATTAAACAATTATAATGTTTTTTAAATTTTAAAATTTTCATTATATATATATTTTACAATTTTCATTTGATAACTTTAAGGCGAAAAAAAAAATCTAGAAAATGTATTAAACTTGATTAGAAATCTTTTTTTAAAAGACAAATATAATATTGTATTAGTTACAAAAAATGAGAATGAATTTTCAGTTTAATAAAATTTTAGTAAACAGTCTTAATATATTTAATAAAAATTTAAAATTTACTAAAATTTTAGTTTACTGCGTATTTTATTAAAATATAAATTATTTATGAAAGAATAAATGTAGTTTGAAACAAGAAGTAAATAGGAAAAAATGAAACGTTATTTTAATTATATATATATATTGCTTGACTACTGGTTAAAATTTTTTTGAATACAATACATTTACATGAAATATGTAATAATATATAGAATTCAGATTTTTTAAATTATGATATTTCCACAAACTATTTATAATTATTTGTATTTAATAATTGAAATAAAATGTTTACCAAGATAATTACAACTCATCTACAGACAACGTTCGATTTTCACCAACCAAGAGAACAAGCTGGATGTAAAAGTGATTTCAGTACAGTAGATCATATCCAGGTATTGAGAGAAGTTATAGAAAGGACAAATGAATATGAATTGCCATTATGTTTTGGATTTGTAGATTATGATAAGGCATTTGATTCTATAAACATTTCTTTAGTGATTAAAGCATTGGATCATCAAGGTATAGATCCAGGATATTGTCATATTTTAAAGAATATTTATAAAAATGCAACAGCAATAATTACATTACATAAGATACTGGAAAAGTCAACATTGAGAAGGGTATAAGACAGGATGACTCCATATTTCCAAAACTTTTTACAGCAGTGCTGCAAGAAATATTTTGTGGATTAAAATGGGAAGCTAAAGGAGTGAAAGTAAATGGAGATTATTTAAGTCATTTAGATTTTGCAGATTATGTAGTTGTTTTTGCAAATAATGCTTTAGATCTGCAGGAGTTATCAGATGAAAGTAGAAAAGCAGGACTAAAGATAAATGTTCAAAAGACTAAAGTAATGTTTAAGGGATTTTCTTAAAATATAAAAATAAAGATTGATTATGATGAGTTAGAAGAAATTAGCAGTTACAAATACCTTGGTCAGATTATTAATACAGATGGAAACATAATGAATGAAATTAATCACAGAATTAAACTTGGTTGGAGTGTTTTTGGTAGAAATAACTTGATACTAAAAGGAAATATGCTTATGTGTTTGAAAAGAAAGATTTTAATAAATGTGTTTTACCAGTTCTTACTTATGAATCTGAGACTTGGACACTTAATAGAAAAGCAATACAGAAACTCCAGACCCCTCAAAGAAGTATGGAGAGTTGCATATTAGGAGTAACAAGAAGAGGTTGAAAATGCAATGTATGGGTAAGAGAACAAACAGGTGTTACTGACCTCATTAAAAAAATTAAAAGACTAAAGTGGAATTGGGCTGGACATATTGCTAGAAGAGATGATAATAGATGGACAATTGAAATTTTAAACTGGATTACAAGAGATTGTAAAAGACCCAGAAAGAGACCACATGTGAGACAGATAAATGCAATAAAAAAGTGTGCAGGGGTGATGTGGAGAAGAGAAGCTAAAGATCAGAGAAGATGGATTAAACTCAGAAAAACCATCCTGCAGTGGATTGATAATGGTTGGTGTTGATGATGATGATGCATGCCTAATTGTTCCACAGGGTTTAAAATATAACAAAAACTACAAGGTCTTGTATGCAGATTATTGGATATAAAAATGAATATTAAAAAGCAAATTTATTCAAACATTAAATTATCTCACATTTTTTATTTATAATATTGTTATATTTCTATTATATTATATATGTACAAGATAAAAGAAAATTGCTTATAAGTGTATAAAATTTTTAGATGCTCTGTTTGACTTCTCTTCTTTAGTTTCAACCATATAAATTTGTTTTAATCCAGGTAGAATTATGAAAATGCATATATAGAACAAAAGCAGCTTTCTAATGTTATCTTTAATAAAACTAAGCAATTAATGATTATCAGATATTCATGTATTTAAATTTTCATCTTCAGAGAGGCTTTTGGCTTACCTTTTCCAATGAGAATTATAATTCAAAGCTGGAAGTAATACAATTCAGAATCTAGTAATCACTATTAATTCTATTTTATTATTTAAGTTTAAAGTCATAAATTTAAATTATCTTAACATTTTAAATCCATGCCAACCTGCCTGAATAATTACATAGATATGACTCCAAGTACGTTTTTTCTTTGGCTAGAAAGATTAATAAGAATAAAAAAAGCACCCCCACTCTAGTGACAGCTATAGTAAGCTTGAGTGATCAATGGTTACTAGATGTTAATGCATTTAAATCCCCTTCACCAGACCAGTGTCTGATTTTTGTCTTTATTAGTGAGGACTTGGGATTTAAACCAGGAAAAATGCAATCATGCAATTCACAAATACTTTTAGCTCCACTTTATTATTTCAACAAAAAAGCTCATTTGTTTTTTCATTTTTGATCACTATAATAAAAAGAAGTAAAGCTTAAAAAAATTGAACTTGATCCTTGAGCTGATATTTATTTAATCACTTATAACATTATTTGCAAATTAGCACACACACACAGCTCTAGAAATTGTTTGGTTTTAAATGTTATTTTAACTTTCTTAGTGTTTTCTCTCTGAAAAGGTTTATTGAAAAAAGCCATATAATACAAATTTTACTTAAAATTATTTTAACTTTAATTTTTATTTTGTAATTATAACAAAATATTGTCTTAAATTAGCTTTACTCTCCTATATATTGTGACTCTCAGCTTTTACATAAAAACTGAATGCCAAGTTTTGTGATGACATGTTATTAAAAAAAATAAGTTTAATTGGCCAATAAATAAACTTTGTTGTTTGATAATAATCAAGTATTTGTGTAACTTATTAGCTGTTTTAAAATGGTTAATATAATACCTATACTTAAAAATATTCTTTAAGTAAAATTTAATAATGTTTAAACATTATAAGTAAATCTTTTATAGTTTTAAGTAGTCATAGAGTTATTAATGACTTAAAATATTAATGAATGTAATATTAGAGTACTAAAGCTAAAATTGTCATAGTTTAGTTATTATATTTTATTCAATATAAGTATCATAGAATAACTTTAAAATGAATTTAAATTGGTCTTGTATATTTAAGTTAGTGTCATTAAAAAGTATTAATTAATGTTAATAATATTGTAATTTTGCTTTAATTAGAGATTTCTAAAGTTGAACTGTTTAAAAAATGTGCTATTTTGAAACTAGTAATTAAAGTTTATATTATAGTTAGTATTTTTAAATAAAGAATTTATTTGTATATGTGAGAATGTGCATGTTTATAAGTTAACAATTACTTAAAAACTTCATATTAAAATTGAATGTTTAATGTTTATATTTTTTTAAACAAACATATCTGATTTAAACACTAATATAATAAACAAAATATTGTGGGACCTTACAAATAAAAAAAATACTTAAAATAAATATTGTTAACATAATATTAATATAAGTTTATTTTATTAAACAATGTAAATATTTAATCTATTTAAAGAATATTTTTATTATAGTAATATACTTTATTATAAAATAACTTGTTAAATATTTTATTTAAAGATGATATAATCATCTAATTTTTAACTTCCTGTTCAGATAATTATCACTAAAAAGTTCTGGAAATATGCTAATTGCATTTATTTTTAAAACTTTGCCACAGATTTTAATAATTTATATTTCTTGATATCTAATCAATATAGTGTAAATTATTGAAAAAAATATCTAAAACCATATTAAATTAGCAAATAAACACATTTTTGGTTATTGGGACTATTTTCTTTAACAATGTATTAATATGTCAAATGTTTTATCACTTGTCCATAAAACAATGACTGAACATGTTAGGGTGGGGCTTATGTCTTTTATAAGCTGGTTTTTTGTGAATTTCCTACTATCTAATGTAATTTTTTGAACTAAATTTTTATATAATAAAATATACAGAAAAATATGTATTATAACATATAATACTTACAGAATATGGCCTTAAGCTATTTACAAGTTCAGCTTCCATGTAAGCAATCTATTTATACTTAAGAATGTGAAAATATTGCAATTTTACAATATTTAAAAATTTTAAACTTTTAAAGCATAATTCATTAGATATAACAGAAATAAATAAATATTCATTTAAATTTTTGAAAATAATCAGAAATAAGGAAGATTTTGTTGATTTTGAAAAAATAAAAATAATCTCTCTGAAATGATGATGTGTAATCTCTTTGTTTTGATTACAAACTCATTTTTTAAATATTTCTAGAAACAAAATGTGAACATTTAAAATTTATTTCAGTAGTAAACAAAAATATCTATTGAATGAAGTCAAATTTATTATTTTCTGATAAGTAATAATCACTTAATCATATATTTTACATTGAAGGGTGAGACAAAAAAACACCAAAAAGTGCTGAAATGTTTGAGTCTATGCTGCACTAAGAAATGGTAAAG
This sequence comes from Epiperipatus broadwayi, assembly GCA_028023455.1. Classification (NCBI taxonomy): domain Eukaryota; kingdom Metazoa; phylum Onychophora; class Udeonychophora; order Euonychophora; family Peripatidae; genus Epiperipatus; species Epiperipatus broadwayi. Next base: position 6,833,091 of record JAQFVV010006252.1, read on the forward strand.
AAATAGTAGTATAATCTCTCTCTTATAGTCTATTATTTCTTGCCAGAGTTTTTAAAAGAGATAGTTATATTAGTATATCTCATGGATTATTTTATGCCAGTGAATTTTATCATTTTTGTGATATTAAGCACATAATGTTTTAATTAGGCAAATCCCCATTTCTTTTAATGATTCATTCTCATTTTTTCTGATTAGTGACAGTCCTAAATCAATTTGCCCTCATGTATAGGTGCTTTTCTTGAATTCATACCATCATCTATTTTTTTCTTTGCTTTCTCCTTCCTTAATGGGATTTTCTCTGTGATATATTTATCTAAAGCCTATGTTTAACCAGGTATTTGATATTTTAAAGATAATGCAGACTGACATCCTTAACTTTTGTTTTATTCTTAATTTATCTGAATGTCATTTATTTTTGATGTGTAGGTCTTGTAGTTGTGCTTAGATAGCATCTCAAGAGGTTAAATCTGATAAAAATTTTAATATTAAATATAGAATTGTATATGTGTTTACATAAAATAATATACATCTTCAGAATTCATTACCAACCAAGCATTGATAAGCTTATATTTTACTTAAAATATTGAATATTTTCATCTAGGGACTTTATAATTGTAAGATAGTATGTTAAGTGAGAAACTTTACTGAAAGTTTCAAAGTAATAGAGTGGGTTTGTTAACCAGTGAATATCATTGCTCTTATTTTAAAATTGTAATAATATAATTTTCTTCATATTATTTTTTATTTTGTTTAGGAAAATTATTTTAGTAATTTCGTAAGCCATGAATGATAAACAGCTTAATTTTTGTCTTTTGAATGTATTCACCACACAATTATATTTATTTATTTAGGTCATTGAGAGGACATGAATACAAAAATTTGACATGAAAGTCCCTTTTTTAAATTGTCTTTCTGATCTTAAGAGAACATCAAAGAAAACAGTTTATTTTATTTAATTAAAAATAATTAAAATCATATTCTATTTGTTATAAGATCATTTTAGCCAATTTTATTTATGTGGAAAGATCACTTGATTTTATTCATCATCAATTTGAATAATAAGATTGCTTGATTTTATTTTAGAAGATTAAAAGCCAACCTATTGGTATATTTTGAGTAGCCATAAAATTCCTTATCTACTCAAGATAAGAATGTCATCTTAGTGTATTATCATTTTAAATTAAGACTTTTCAAGTTTAATTTTAATTGTAAATTTTATAATTGTTTAATTCAGTAAAACATTATCTTAACTTTACAACTGGTTGACCCAAATTATTTTATCTTTTGGCCAATTTGTGTCCTAGTAAATTTTTTCATAAGTATTATACATTAAAATGCATTTAATATGGTATATTTTACTGTAATAATTTTTTCCCTGAAAATTGCATGTTAAAAGATAGGAAATTCAAAATTCCCACTCTTACAATAGCCATAAGCCCCACCCTGACATGTTCAGTCATTGTCCCTTGCCAAGGCTATAAAATGTTTGGTGTTTTACAACATTGCAGTTTTCAATGAAACAAAAATATGTTTATTTGCAAATTTATTATGGTTTTAAATATTTTTTTAAAAAGAATTTGTACTATATTTATAAGATATCAAGAAATATAAATTATTAACAACTTATTTTGACTTGAAATACTTTATTTTCAAAAATATAATGTTATAATAGAAATTAATATAAATATGGTCTGAAGACAATTTGAAAACTAGCTTTGACATAAAGAATTCACGTTATATTTATTGAGTAAGAAAATATCATAATTTTGCAATAAATATTCAAAAAATTTAAACTTTTATTGCATAATTTATTAGATATAAGAGAAGTAAATAAATATTTATTCACATTTTTAAAAATAATGAGAAACAAAAAATATTTTGTTGATTTTATAAACTGAAAATATTTTTTTCTAGAAACGATGACATGTAAAGTCTTTGTTTTGATTACATCCTCATTTTTTTAATATTTACAGAAACAAAATGTGAACATTTAAAAATTATTTCAGTAGTAAACAAAAATATCTATCAAAGGAAGTCAACTTTATTATTTTCTGAAAAGAAATAACCATTTTATTATATGTTGATGTGTGAGACAAAGAAAAATGTCAGAAATGCTGAAATGTAAGAGGTGTGATGATGCAATTTGGGATAATTAGGAATAGGAGTATATCTTATTGTTTCTGTTGTTTTACTAAGATCACAGTCTTGGTTAGGTTTTTCAAAAATTAAAGAGACAAACAAAATTGTAAATTATGAGGTATTTCCTCATATAAAAACTCTGACATTTATTTACTTATAAGATTATTTAAGAAAGAATTGTTACTATTTATGATCAAATCATTTTAAGGAAAAAAAGTATGTGGCAAAATAAAAGAATGCCTATGTTAATTTAATAAAAAAAGAACAGTACATTAAATTAGATCATTGTAGAAAGATAATCATGGTAATTATAAGATTTGGTGGCATTTTGAGGATGTGTTGGTGAAGAATATTTAAAAGTGACCTAACTCTTTATCTGCCATATGCTTTAAATATTAAGTGACACCTGGGTCTCTTTTTATATGGTAGATAGGTTCCTCAGAAAACCTGCATTAAAAAATCACACAAAAATAGACTTAACTTACATTACCTTGAAAAATGTGAGATATGTTCCTAATTTTCAAAAAATGTGCATATAACCAAACAAACAAGTTAATTACTTTAAAATTTGCATAGGAAAAATAAGGAAATAAAGTTTGACTAATAAAAAAATTCAAATATTTGAAAAAAATTTATACAAGACAAACTTTTTTTTTATTAACTATTTAATTTTATTCAAAACAATGTATTTTTATGTGTAATTTATTTTAAATTTTTTCATACATATTTTTAATCATTCTCACTATTTGACAATATGTGGTTCATTTGTGAACTGATAAGATAACAGATTCATCACAAGATAAAATACAATTAGTGCCAACTTCAGTCTCATGTTGTGTTAATGGTTTTCTGTCAACAATGTAATTAAACTTTGAGACAATGATTTTACTAATTGTTTATGAAGCTCATAATATCTAGATTGCTATGTCTAGCTGTTAGAGAAAGCACTTCCATTAGTGCAACTATATATATATAACATGATTCCGAGCATGTTAATAATGACTAATGGTTAAATTTTCTTTTATACAATATATACATGGAGAAACTTTTAGACAGAAAAAAGTTCCAAGTAAAAATGTTTAAAAACTTTTAAAGATACATTCTTTTTAAGTAGAAATTAAATGTTCTTAATTATTTTTACTTGTAACTTTTTTCTGTCTAAAAGTTTCTCCATGTATATATGGGTATAAAAGAAAATATAAACATACATATACATAACACAGACATACAACTATTTAGCTTTCATTGGAATTTAGTTTATAATCCATGTCATTAAAAAAGAAAATGATTTTCCAATTGATTACAAAGTTGAAGACTTTCTGGAATCATTTTTTGCTGTGAAATGAGCAAGTTCCACTTCTGCTTCATTATCTTTTTCTAAATCTTCTATAGTATCTAAATTCATTGCCAAACCTTTTCCCAACAGGCATTTAAAGTATGTAAAATTTGATATAAAATGGGGAAATCCTGATTTTAAGTAATTGCATAAAAAGATATTAAGAAGAAATATGAATTCATAACTTCAAAATCGAATTTAAAAAATCTGCACAAAAAGAGACCCAGGTGTATTATATTTTTAAAAGAGAGAGTACAAAGCTTCTCTTCCTCTTAATTTGCTGTGCTTTTGCATTTGTCTTATTAATACTTATTATTATTTATTTATTTTTCTTGTTGTTGTTGTTATTATTATTATTATTATTATTATTATTATTATTATTATTATTATTATTATTATTATTATTATTATTATTATTATTATTATTATTATTATTATTATTATTGATGTAGCATATGTGCACTTGAACTAGTCCATGTTTATTATTGTTAGCCTATATTTTTGAGCTTTTATTATGAACTATTATTTTAATATAGTCTATATCATTATATTAAAACCATAAGCTTCTATTTTTGGCTATTTGTTTTCTTTATACTCATACACCCTATTGGTTACAATTTTGGCTTGCCTGACATGTTGGTCTCTTTGGTTGGTTAGGGGTTCTGATTGATGGGTCAAATGAGCATTGATGGTAGTATCTCTCATTCTGATTTTTTTAGGTTACAATATATATAATAAAAAATCAGTTTTATTTGTTTTAAGACATGATTATAATAATTTGTAATACTATCATTATTTTTTTGTGAACATATTTGTTTAATAATGATATTTATCAAGTAATGTTTGCATATAAAAAATTCTATGATTTTTTGTTTTTATCTTTACATAAAATAACTGTACTTATAATGAAGGGATGATTACTTTCTATATAATTACACTTTAATCACTGCATTGGTAAACTTTATTGATTATCCATAAATTATAAATCATGTATTTTACTGTACACATTTAGTATATTTTTATTAATATTAAACTAAAAAAGTAAATTACTTTGCTATTAGTAAATGAAATAGAGGTACCTTCCTATCCTTTTATACTATTGGGTTAAATTATTACTCAATTTTGAAGAGTATTTTGAATTTTTTCTATAAACATTTCGTTTACCATAATAATGCTTTTACATATATTGAATGTATTACAATTGAAGGTAATGCCATGTGTGATTTTTGTCAGATGTAGACTACTGGAATCAAGAGCTAGAGGTCCTTAAATCAAAGCTCAGCCTGTCATTTTTAGACCTTAAAGAATGTGTGATAATTTGAGTGGATACTCTTAATAGACTGTTTAAACATCTAATGAAAATGCTGTAAATCAACATGTATGAAGTTGAAAATAATAGAAGATTGTCATCCAATTTGATTTCAATTTTTACCTTGACCTCTTTCATTAGTTATTATTATAATCAAACTTTATATTCATAAATAACATTTAAAATTTAGAACAATGCATAAAAATGTAAACGAGATACAACCCGAATGCTCTTTAAACAAAAATAACTTACAGCACCATATTTAATGATTATAGGAAGGAATAATTACTTTCTAAATGTTCAGATGGAAATTTAAAATTTGAGAAAAATTTCTGTAATGTTTAAATCAAATAACATCTCAAAAATGTGTCAAATAGAAGTGTTTGAAGATTGTAATCTTTTTCCTTTACTCGACAGCTATTTCTGAAAAAAACTACAACTGTTCTCCTCTCTCTCTTAGCATCAGCAATTTCAAACTTGAATAATCAATAGTTATTAGATAATAGTAGAATTTAAGTTGCATATTTTATTATCTTTATCAACAAGATTTGGGATTAAAAGTTGTAATCAAAGTAATTATTCCCTTCATTTTTGGTATAAAATTAATAGCCTGAAATTCAAAATTCCATAAAATTTTAAAACTAGCTCAGCATGCTTATATAGTTATTTATATGTATGATATCAAATCATTAGATACAGTTTTATTGAATTCAGTGTTATTATAGTTGTAGACATTTTTTTTTTTTGAATTAGAATGCAACAGCACTTGTTTTTTTTTTTTTTTTTTAGCAGAAATTAATTTAATGGTTCAGTTAAATTACATTACCATGTGCTAATCACTTATTTATCAAGAACTAGTCAAGCATTTTTAGCTGGGAGATCAGCGCAGTCACCTTGCAAGCAAGCAGTTGGTTGCAGACAGTTGTTGTGGGTTCGCCTCCCGACCAATGCTATGACATATGAAAAAAAAATAGATAGAACTAGTACAAAAAACGTTTTTTGTTTATAATTTTATAGTAAGATAAAAAAAATCAAATGATATGTAAGTAAGGCTTTTTTTCACATATTAATTGTTTAAATGTTAATGGTTTAAAATTTTGAACCTTGATAAACTTACTTAAACCACTAAACATCACATGATCACCATTTCGAATGAAAGCCATAAGCTGGAAACTAGTCTGGGGATATTGGATCAGTAGGCACTATATAAGAATTCTGTGCACAAATCTTCTGGAATCCATTGATTACTCTGGCTTGCACTAAGTGGCTCTACTATATTGAGAGTTTTTCCTGTTTTAATAAACATTTGTTTATATCTATATAGTCAATATATTTTAATGAGTTTATTTACACCAAACACATCTCACTCTTTAGAATAAGGACTGCACAGGTCCATACATGTCTTTTTATTTACATCTAATGTTTTTTTTCACTTAAGATGCTGCTTCTGTAATTTTATCATCTTAACTTTATTTATTAATCATATTTATAAAGTTGTCCCTGGAGTGAAAGTAAAGACAATTTGCGGTAAAAAAAAAAAAAAAACAGATTTAAGTGAAGATCTGTAAAAGAAATGTAATACTTTCCGTAATTAATTGGTGTAAATATTTTAGGGCATCCTTTGTACTCGATAAAGTATCTAAGAAATATATGTTACAAGTGGAAAGTATTAATTTTAAGACATTTTTATATATGTATATTAAGATCTCATCCCAAAAGGAAATAAGTACAAATATCAGCAGTCAGTTGTCTGTAATAATATGTTACTGCTTGATATTCACTTAATATAATTTATTCAATAATCTCAATAAAATTTCGATTTACATTACACTTTTTTATATGTTATATACCGATTTATATATTTCCACATACATCATAAATGAGAAAAATAGTCTATTTAAAACAATGTTTAAGTTATCTGTGATTTGACTAAGTCTAAGCAACTTATCAGCGCAACAAATATTTTCTATAACTCAGATTTGGTCTTTGAAGCCGCCTAGGTGGGCAGACAGAGATTAATCTTCATAATCAGCCCATGTTATAATGGACCAGAAGCACAATCTTGAAGATGCACTTGTCAAAGTAACTATAATCTAGTCTAGTATGGGATATCTCCAGGGTTTCATTTAAAATATTTTCACTTGAAGAGGGAGCTCTGATAAAATAAAATGTCACAATTAATCTGATAATGCATCTTTTGCTAGCAAGAGAAGAGCAGAAGCACTAGCTAAAACAATCAACAGCAATAATGTCACTTAAACTTGGTCGCTCTTTTTGTTGTTGTTTAGTAAAGTACAGTGGATGTCTGTTTTTACGAATAACTTTAATGTTATATTACTATTATATTTTTCAAGTTGTTCCATTTTTTACTTATTAGTTTAGTCGGTAGATGTATGATATTTTTTTTTTAAAAAGATGCATGTACACATATAAAAAAAATATTTTTAAGAGATTCAGAAACTAAATATTGAATAAAACAAACTTTCATACAACAAAAAGCTATGACTTTCTATACTAATCAATTAAAAGAATGCTGACAATTTGGCAAATAGTATACATTAATAATAAACAGCCATTCATTGATTAAGTCAACGTGTTTAACTTTTAAATATAAAAGTCATCTTAATTGTAATTAATAAAGTGTATGTGTTTGTATATATACGAGATAGTAATTTTCCGTATGTAAGTATATACATGTGTGTATTAAATTCTCTGTTGAAGAAATATTTGATTAATTAAACACCAATGTATTACAATTAAAACACAACCTTTAATCATCATTAACTTTGCTTTTAATGGTTACTCTCCTATTATAATTTATTGTGACATCTTAATTATGAATGCATTACAAATTTTAATAAGACATATATCATAATGAACTTTTTATTACCATTAAATTACCAAGTTACGTATAAAGTCATATAAATAAGAAAATTAACTAATATAACTGGTGAATTAACAATAAATAGACTCCTGAGAGTTGACACTTCAGTACATATATTGTTATTGTTTATCTTTCTGATTATTATTATTATTATTATTTACTTATTCAATTTTCATTTTCTAATACAGAAAAGAATGTAACAAAACTTTATTATGTTATGAACTACTTTGTAAACATTACAGTTTATGATGTTAGTATGTATATTTATTTCTTTGATTTTTCAAAATGAATATACTATGCATATTACTACAATCATTACTGATTTTTCACCCTTCATGGTTTGGCACAGAGTGTCCGACTTGGAAGCAGTAAATCACAGGAATGATACTGGCACTCACAGTTCTGGTTCCTGAAATTTTTTATAATCTCCCAAACAATAAAGCCCATAAGACGTTTTATTTTATTTGGTAAAAAAAGTATATTTTCTGCATCAGTACATACCATCTTTTCTTGCTATAACTGTCAAATAAATATAGTTATCTTTTTATCAATTAACTTATTTTTCAATATATTTTTTCTTTCATTCTTCAAAGGCATCACCAATCTAACCACTATATTCTTATATCTTTAAACCCATTTAAAGTCAAAATCTTTATAATTTAATAATTGTTTCAATAAACACCCATTTTTCTTGCACTTATTTAACATTTATTTATCTAAACCTGATCTAAATTCTATTTTTTCATTTTTTTAAAAATGTAACTTTAATAAAATGTACTCCTATTTTTAGTAACTGTTTAGATGTTATTTTACACAATTTCTTTTAATTATTTTTTTTTATATGCCTTTATTATTGCTAATTAATTGTATGCAAAGTCATAAACTATACTAAAGGTAAACTTAACACATGACAATAGTTCAATTCTAAAAATTAAAGTATGATTGCTCTTTGTAAATGATTTTATATTTTACACAAAGTGTGGAAGATATATATATGTTAAAACGAAGATTTGCACGGGTTAAATATATAAAATACATATTTTGGTTCATCGTAAAAATTTATTCAATATACGACACTCCCGGTGAAGTTTGAAAAATCCCACCAATAAGCAAATGTAAATTTAGAAGTTTAAGAAATCTTCCAAATAGGAGGAGTTGCCTTTGACACTTTTAAGTCTCGATTTTGATAGATCCATCTGGAATGTCCTGGTGTAGAAATCATTTTATGACCGAATCTTTAGAGGATGATGAGGTGTTTAACTGTGCGTATCTTCTTCAACACTGATGCAATGATTCCACTACCTATGTGCTTTTACAATTTTTACATGAGATTTGATGACACCAGAAGGTTGATCCTTACTTGGTTATTATTGTGTTGATGAAGAAAATGTTGTATCTATTATAGTTTATACGTCCGATCTGTCTGTGTTCCCTTTTACATATGGAAAAAATCCTGTGTTCCATATGTAAAAGGAACTACAGAATGGAGTATATTAAAATGTATAATATAGATACACATTTTCTGTATAAAGATCACAATATAATACAACAAGATTCAATCCCTCTTTGAATCTCATGGTGTCTATCAAATCTCATTAAAAATTTAAAGTTTTAATAGTATGAGTAATCGTTGCATAGTGTTAGGAGAGATGAGATGCTAATGCAGTTAAACAACACCACATCATCAGCACTCTCACCAACTATAGATTCAGGTCATAAAATAGATTTTTCAGTAAGTCATATCAGATTGATAATCTCTAATAAATAGAGAAGCCTGAGATACTTAAAAGGAATTATAATAAGAGATGATATAAACTTCTCTATTTAAGATTTCTTTAAAAAATTCTTAAATTTAACATTTTTGCTATTGGTGGGATTTTTAATGTTTTATTAACAGTGTTTAGCCTCTAACTGTCTTTCTACCTTTTTATAATTGTGGATTTCTAGTGAAATAAATCAGTATATTGATATTAAAGTTTTTAAGGATGAATGAAAATATGTATTTTATATATATATAGATCAACTTTATTAAATGATCAATATCACATTCTCTTAAATTTTTGTCAGTATAAGATGTATATTTTTCTGCTTTACTGTAGTTTTAGTTGATGTCAAAATGTAAATAAATGTATCTACTTCTGTTACTAAAGAGAAACTATACTAAACAAATGGGAGAATCTCAGATATCACTGGAAGAATTTCAACTACCACAATGATATTGTTAAAATACAGATTATTTACATTTGCTAATTAAAATTGTATGTGCCTTTTAATCAGGGTTTAAATTTAAGTGCAACCTAAGTCAGAATCATCATTGGATAAAATAAGTTTTTTTTTTACATTCTAAAAATATTTTTTCCTAGTTTATAGAGAATCTAGCTAGATATTCTACATTAATCTGTAAATAGAAATAAATCCAGCTATTTTTAACTAGAAAATTAAACAAGGATGGAAAATTAGTCAAACTCTTATTACTTGTGACTTTCTTCCGAAACACTGGACAAATATTTCCTTAAATGGACTATTTAAATATTTAATCTACTTTTATACATTAAATACATAAACGCTATATAAAAGATGTACAGACATGAAAAATTTCTAGAGATGAAAACAAACTTTTGACTAAAAAGATTGTAAATATAAATATATAAAGAGAGAGAGAGAGAGAGAGAGAGAGAGAGAGAGAGAGAGAGAGAGATGACATATAATTCACAGATCAAAATATTTTTATATTCTCATTGTTTTTTAAGTAGAAATAATGCATTGACATGTGCTGAGTGATACTGATGGTTAACAATGTCTAAAATATGAGAGTTTTTTAATCTTCTCTGCAAATGTTTTGATTGAATATACAGAACAATATGAAATATTTTTTAAAAATTCCTTTTTTTACAGAAAACTGATTTTATTATTTATTATATATAGCACAATTAACAATAATTATATACAATAGATAAGATTACTTTACTTATACAATGTAAGGTATAAAAAATAAATCTAAGAAAGTTAAATAAAAAAATAAACAATTCAGATTTTTTTCAATGAAGTCTAACATGTAAAGCATTCTGTTATGTCATTTCATATTTAAAATTATTATGCAGCTGTAATAAAATAAGTATAGTTTTGGGCTAAGATTGTTTGCTTTAATTCTTGTTGGCATGTGATAAAATTGATAGAAATATTGATTACTGTGAATATAATTATATATTAAGTTGAGCCAAGTGATTTTATAGCCTACTTACATGATAGCATATGATCTTAAATTTTAAAAATCTCCAAAAATATAATTGAATGAGAACTTTATTTAAAATTTCTGCATATAAATTTTATTCATACTAAAATTGTATATGTTTTAAAATAGGATTTTACTGATATATGCTTTTAGTAGTAATTCTCTTCATCTTATTACAGATCCACTTTGAACAATCAATTTATATTAGATGATTGTTCTATTATATTCACATTTTTAGACCAATTTGGAGTTGTGGATAAATTGGAGTTGTGGATATAATATAACTTCCATCTAGTGTCCATTACTTATAGCAGATAACTTTAAAGTACAGTAAGTAAAACTCTCTAAAGCAATTAAGTTATAATATAGTCAAAAGATTGAGTGGCTAAATGAATTACATTAAGGGAATAATTTGTTCACATTAAATTATTATTCATAATTTTTTAGATGCAGTATGTATAATAATTTATATAGCTGAATGATTACAATATATATAAATGAATACACCAAACTTCTTCTTTATAAAACTTGTTTTTTATATGACTATTATAAAAATAAAACCCCACACCCAATGTTTCAACTATTTTATAATATAGTCTTTTTCGAGGAACACTCAACACCTTTTCTATTACAAACAATCTCAATATATCTAGCATAAATTGTACATATGCATGCCATTTTATATGTAATATTTTTTCATTAGATACAAGAGTCATTGTTCATCATAAATGATTGACTTTCAAAAAATATATTTTAATGAATTAATTTATTATTAACAAAGACCAATTTGTTATAGGTCTAATTAAATCTGAAGCACAATAAAAATAATTTTTTTCTCTTATAAATAGAATGTATTACATTTATTTCTAAAGATTATTTTATAATGTTATATGGTAATTGAATTATGGAAAAGATTTTCAAGTATGCTGCTTTAAAAAATAAAATACAAACAACATATAGTTATCTTATAAAATATGAGAAGTTACTAGTTAAAATATATATCATGAATGTTTCAAATTAATGACTTTTGGAATAACTCTTGCAAAGTTAAATCATTAAAAATATGTTCTCTTTAAATACAACACAACATAATCAACTTAAATTTTTAGGCAATAAAAATAAAAAGTCATAGATTCACAATCAATTTATCGTGAATTGGTTCATTTGCTAAAAAACTTTATGGTGCTATGAGCAAAACTTGAGTTTAGAACTTTTTCTAGTAAATCTTAAATTCCAATCAAAATACAAAATGATATGACAAAAGATATATTCTTATTAAATTATTTTTTTAAATATATTTATTTTATATAAAATAAATTAAAATCTATATTGTAACAATATATAAATATGTCGTTACATTAATTTAAAATAAAAACTTAAAAGTTCGCAAATAAAAGTAAAAAACTAAACGCTAAAATTAAAATGTTTGTTAAACGTATATACATTCGCACAGATGCCAAACTTTAAAAATATTTTTTTTTAAAAAAACAAATAAATAAGTATTTGAACGTACTTTTTTATAAAAAAAAAGTATAAGATTTAAAAATAAAAACAGGTATTAATTAATTCTTGTAATCTGTAAATGGAAATGATTGTTTATAAATTGTTTGAAAAGCAAGCTAGCCGTGGGCTCTTGTATAATTAAAATGATCTGATGAAAGATAGATAAGAAGAAAAGAGAAATTAGCTTGACCAATGGAAGCACTAAGCCTTGGCTCGGACCCTAATGAAAGTGATGGATTAGTGACGTTTTGTTGATTGAATCTGTGTGGATAATATAAAAAGGGAAATACAGTTTTTTCAGGCAGTTCCAGCGTTGTGTGTTTGAGAGTTGTGGTAGGACGCACATACCACACTCTCTATTTAAAAAAGAAAAAGGAAAAGACTGTGATACCTTGAACCAGCTATTGCCATCTCCAGAACATTATCTTCCAATGGAGGCATCAAGGGAATTAAAAACAGGAACCTGGACTCTTCTACCATAAGCTATATGAAATGAACAATTATTAAAATCAATTAAGAACTTTCGTCAAGTTTTATAAATTGATAAACAAGCCAACTTAAATGTTAAAACGGACTCTTATCTGACTTTTGTAAGTTTTTAAATCAAATTAATAATGTTTAATTTTATATGTTTTCCGATTGATAAACATCATTTCCATTTTTTTTTTATTTCTTATTGTAAAGATTATTTAAATGCATGAAATTTAAGTTGTTTATAGACACTTGCACGGATTCGTTCGCAGTTAATTATATTTTGGTTTTCATATTTGATCAAAATATATAGACATTCGATAAATAATGATACCGTACGGTATCTAAAATGTATTTATTCGGATGTCTTTTAAGTTATTGGTGACAACGCAAGTATCTTATGGTGAATACTATTGGGTTACTTATAAATTTCCCTCTGCGATTGTCGGTATCAATAATTTTGTATTTTGATCATTTATGTTTATTTTGAAATGTTTTTGACCATGGAATCTATGTAATCGATCTATACCTAACATTTTTAACCAAATCTGTGTGAACATATTGAAATGTTAAATTTAAGTCGGGCGTGAATGGCTATATAGTTTTGGTAAAGTTATATTAAGGGAGGGTAATCTTAGGTTATTTGTTTCATAGTTGAATTGGCTCAATGGATTGGATATATTTGTGTAATTAGTAGATGTAGTATGAGATCCGCTTCGGGCAGGATTGCATATATACGCCACACACCCTCTGTTTGCCTATGGATGGGTTTGTAAGTCGGCAGAAGACCGCAGTCCATTCCTATGGAGTTTTTTGTTTATTGTTCTACTTGCCAACAGATGTAACATTCCTGTTGGTGGAGAGTCAATGTCTTCTCTAATTCTACTTATTGTTCAGATGTACATTCCTGACAGTATAGTATTTTGTGTTGTCGTATCATGCTACATTGAATACATGAATGTATCAGATGGATTGGCGCCAGTTTGGTTGCGAAATTTGTTGCCTAAGGTTAAATCAGGGAAGAATATTTTCTTTTCAAATGCAGATCTATGTAGTCTATTCATACTTGACTATCTAAATAAAATATTAAACTCATTGAAACTTAGTTAAATGTAAAATTAAAAGTTAATATAAAAATCTAAAATGTTAAACTTATTCCTCAAAATTTAAATGTTATTTTATATGTGCGTAAATAAATATTTTTTTGTGTTAATTTCTGGCAGTGGCTTTTATTTATTGATATTTAAGATATAAATTAAGATATAGATTTTTATCTCTGCGTCTCCGCTGAGCTAGTGACATGGGCTAACGATCGGAATATTTAGATAAAGTGGAATCTTAACAGCACGTATCTGCCTACTCTATAAATTTTTCTAGGCTCAAATGCCTAGATGGCACCCTGGTAGTTGCAGATATTGTTTTTGCGGTTAGATTCGATCTTCACTTTCATTTCGATCATTATAATATATATAAATGGTATATAATAAAACACATGTACATCAACATGTTAAACAGAGTAAGTTATATTATAAAATATTAATAGTCAAGAATACTTTCATTGCAGTACAACTGACATTGATTGGGGTACTCAACTGAAAGCATGTTCAGATATTAATGTTTTAAGCTATACCTTGAAAGGGTAGCTTAAAATTCAACCTTTGTTTACTCTCACCACCAAATCAAACTCATTTATAATGTGAAATTAGTTAATAGGTGGTTGAGCATGTATTTTCATCTTACTGAATAAATAAACACACACACATATATGTAGATAGAACAAATGTTTATTATTTTTACTATATTGAAGAAATATCATGATAGATTAGTTTCACTTATCTAATAGAAAGATAAAAACCCTAATTAAAAAAAATCATACTAATACATATGTATACAAATAATGAATTCCATGTCAATGTATTGTGTATGTCATTATGCAAGATTTAGAGTTGGTAAACATGGTAATGACCTAATGTCAAATCGGTCACTAGGTAACCAAATGTGGCAGATGAAAGCATATTTCTACTATGCAATTTTATTTTACTTACAATCAATATAGTATGTAGAACAATAGGGTTCACTCAATGATGGAAAAGGAAATAAAATGCAATTATAAGCCGGGTCCAGTATAAAAACAAACCCAGTTCATTTTCAGTCATCTTTCTCTATATTCAAAAGGATACAAAAGTTGTAAAACAACATCTGAAAATTGAATGTTCGAATTCAAGAGGACATGGACTGCTTATTCAAACACTCCAAATTATTTGTTTGATCATTGTAGCACAAAATTACAAGAAACTATAGCTGATATTTAAACAGAAAGAATTCTAATAGATTTGTCCAATTGGATAAAATAATTGAACTAGTAAATAGTCATTTAAAATAAAAGAATGTGCTATTCTTCGAATACGGAAAAAAATAACAAAATAGAATGTCATCAATGTAGTTATATATAAACGATGAAATAATTCTGTTCTTATAAAAATTATTAAATAAATACCAAACAGTAAATTAAAAAAATTTAAATCTTTTATGATTGTCATAGGGTTAAAATGTTTATCAGCCCTGACTATAAGAAGCATGACAATTTAATATTTACTTGTATTACACCAATGTCCATATAGATACAGAATAAAAACAACAATAGAAGATGGAAATAATATTCCAAATATGTCACCAAGGAGTCCCCATGAGTAATGCATGACTTGCCATAAAGGATAAATGGAACAGTGATGAATTATATCTATAAGAGACACTAGTTGCCTAATTCATGAACATTATACAAGATAACTTGATGAAAGTCTTAATTTGTTATGTAATCTTTTTTTTTAATTTTATATATAAGTTTGTAGAATTGTATATATTTTTTCATTTATTTCACTTCTGCATTTGGAAATATAAATATTCCACAACTTGGAAGAGTCCACTGTAGTTAAAATCAAGAAAGTGTAGGGAGGAAGGTTGTTAAGTTAGGCTATTTTTTTTGTTGAATACAATTTAGGTCATATTTCCCTCTGTAGTGACCTGACATTAAGTATTATCATCATCCTTACTACAATATCGAATAAGGTAAGATTTTATTTGATATTATTCCATATTAAGAACATACACTTGCTATAGGACAGAGTTAGTTGTTTATCTGTTTATTTATTTTTTGTTAACTAATGATTGTTTACATTTGTTTATTCAGTATGAATGACCAATATTCTTGTATGAACATTCTTTTCTATCAACCATAGGAAACTTGTACATAGTCAAGAGGGTTTCTCAAAGAGGATGAAACATCAACAGTTGGAATTGGACTATGAAGATATATATGCACATATTTTCATATAATCTTATTAAATAGTTAGTTAGCTTCACGATCATTGTAACAATGAATTAATATTTTTTTTCTTTTCATCACTCTTATCTACTTTGCAAATATGTAGTGGCTTTATGTATGTTTACCATGGGAAGGGTTGGAGTAATAAACACATTTTATCATTAGTATGGTTGAGATACATACATGACATACACACATGTATATACTTATTTTTTATGTTAAAATAGTTTTGAATTTTTAATTTTTGTTTGCTTGATTTTTATTAAATGGTCTCTAATTTGTTAAAGTTATCATTCATCAATTCATAACTGAATATACTTGCATACAAACACACACATTCTTTTACATCATAATATAATAATATGGTTAGATGAGTCTTCCACTCAATTGAATCCTAAATTAAGGTATTGTAACTGCTATATAAAGTAAATTCACTCCTGAAAAGAGCTGAGTGCAACATTCTTCCTGGGTTTGAATTCTGAGGCATGGTGAAATCCAAAAGAGGGGCAAGGTATGAATGAACTAGCCAAAATTGTGTCTGAATTTGATGTGTAAACCTAGAGCTCACACATTGGAAGTCAATATAATCATTAGTTAGGTATTTCATCATGGCATTCATGGCATCCTACCCAAAAATCCTAGGTCTGACCATAGTTAGATGTTCCTCCCTCTTCTGATGGAAAACCTGGACCATCACAATTTATTCTGTTAGCACACAGATATGTAGAATGTTTTGTTATTTATTTGCTTTATATATAAAAATCAGTGTTAAATTTGCATTTTGATTTTTTATAGCTTTCTTTTATATATATACATATATATAAATTGTAATTTTTCACTTCCTTGATCACATAATCTATTTGCAGTTTATTTTTATTAAAAGATAACTTTTTTAAATGCTTTAATTTAAGTTACAGTCTTTATTTGTTGGTTGGTTCATCTGTTTACAGACATTTTTATTTCAATTGGAATACAATTTTAAAATAGAGGTTTAATATAATTTGTTCAAATTTAGTACATAGCTTATAAGTCATTGACAATTCAATATGACACTAAAATATTTTAGATAGGTTACTTAGTTTCTTAAATACAGAACAGTGGATGGATTAACAAAACTATATTGTCAACACCTTGATTTAATACTTATGATATTAATTTCAATCTTAAAAGCAATTTAGTATCATTTAAAATTGAAATAAAAAAACAAATGTTTGATTACAGTCTTAATTCTATAATCAAAATAATAATAGATATAATTTTTTTTTATAATCAACACTGATTTATTTTGCACTAAAAAAATTTGGTCCTTCAATTATAATTAGGGATTTTATATTTAACATATATTTTTTATGATAAGAGATTGACTTAATTAGTTTCTGGATTCTCCATTTTTTAATTTCAAATTAAATATAAAAAAATCTAATTGTGTTTGAAGAAACAATTTTTCTTTGTTTTTTTTTTAGTGCTAAATATTTAAAAGTATTCATTATAAAGTCTTTTTATATCTATTATTAAATTTATTTAAATAAATATTTTTTAAATTTTGCAAATAACATAAATTCTGTAATAGTTTTAAGCTGATTAGCAGATCAAAAAGATATCACATTGCAATATTAAAAACAAAATTACATTTATAACTATTTGTATCATCATTCTGATGATGTAATGCTGTTACATTGCAGTATGATAAATCAGTTGTACCAGTTCTTGAATAACCAAATGCATATTTTAATATCCATAACATGTCTAATAAAATATTAAATAATTTCATATTTCCTGATAGAGTGACTAAGAGAGTGCTCACATGCTGCATCAAACAAATAATGAACTGCATTTATTCATAACAAACCTTTTTAGATAAATAGTAATTAAAATTTTCAGACTGATCAGTTATGTGTATTTAATTTTGTTAATAATATTCACTTATATACATTTGTTATTGTTGTTAAAAATAATATTTAAACTATTTTTAGAAATATAATGGACAAACAAAGAGCATTTGTATCCACCTATTTTCAATAGCAGAATATACTCACCTATATATTTAATCTATCTACCTTCCTAATACATAATAAAACTGACTAATCTACTCAAATAGATATTTTACTTTTGCTAATAAGCTCATAAAGATTTTAGAAGAATTATTTATTTATATATTATAAGAATAACCTTCATTCTAAATCAAGTACTAAAAAAACAAAAGTTTCCTAGTTCATTTAAAAAACAGATGGACTAAAAAAAATAGTTTGTTTCTTTTGGAAAAATGAGCCCTAATATTGAAAGATAAAATTTGATTTATATTTTTATTTAAAAATAATTTTAAGAAAAACATGTTATGAATCATACTTACCAAAAACCAAAAAAATTTTCCAGTTTACTTAAAATGTTTGCATTAGAAACAATAACTATTTCTACTTCTTGTTTCTAATGCTATTGCAATGTTGAGCAATCACTGAACAAATTCCCAGAAACTAGACTTAATATTTACTTGAAACTACTTATAATGTTCATCTGTTTCTCACACTTATATTAAATTGACTTGAGTATATTACCGATTCCAAGACAAATATATATGCGACACCATTTTATATCTTTGTGATATTATATAATACTGGTGTAATGCTAATATGCTATATAAAATGAATATATGAAGTAAATAATAAAAGAGAATAATTGTTACTTTTGTCTAACTCATCTGATGCAATAACATCACTATATTGATAGTAAAATTATAGAAAACACTCTATTGGGGTCAAATAAGTTTTTGTAAAGAAAATACATCTTTTAATATTGCACATAACAAAATCTATATGGCAAACTAGTAATAAGAATAAGAATTTTAATATAATCAAAATATTTTAAATTAATCATCATACTGAAAATCCATATTTTCCAATAAAAATAAAATTTGTTTATGGAAAATTTCAAAACATCTCAGTCTTGTGTGTGTGTGTGTGTATATATATATATTACAAAAAAAATTGTTAATGACAAGCAATAAGAGTGTTGAGGGAAGCCCAAAATGTAATTTCTTTTAATGTTTTATATTCAAAGATATTAAAGATGACATGCAAGTATATTTAATGGTAACTACATAAAGCACTAAATAAAAATATAGGTAATTATGGACTCAGTACTCATAGAAATATTACACTTTGCCAATTACTACAGAAACCATATTAAAACAAAAAAGTTGACCAATTCATAATAATACAAATGTGTATTATCTAATTAGAAACAATCATGTTATTCATTTATCCAACCATACTCATTTCTTGCAGTGGTGACCATGCTTGGGAATCAGCCTCTTTATAATTTGAAAAAAGAATGTATCTGGCATAGATTTAGTAGCTCAAGTTATATGCATGACAATCAAATATGCTTACCACTAAGAATGAGATTCTTCAAAGTAATTCATACAGTATTTATCTTATTAATGTATAATGATTAATTACAAGTACATTTTTTCAAAAAATCCAAGGCAGATAAATTTTTAGGTAGCTTCTGCAAAATAATTTTTGAGTTACAAATTCTAAATTTCTTACAAACGTATTAACAAAGGTTGAAATTTATAAAAAATAGCGATTTTACACATTAAATATAATTAGAAGCTTATCAAATTAAAGAAATTAATACAGATGGATTAAATTAATTATACAAATAAACATGGCTAGGGTGGGTTTGATAAAAATAAATTATTGAAAACAAATAAGTAATGAGCTCGAGAAGAAAAGTTTTTAATAAATATTTTTTAACAGTACTGACTTATGGATTTGAAATTAGAACATTTAATAAAAAAGCTAAACAAAGATTTTAAACCACTCACTACAGTAGAAAAAGATGCATGGTGGAAATAATTAATGAGAGATGAAAAAAATGCTTAGGTAAAAAAATAATAAAATATTGTTGACTTAAATGAAATAATTTGGAATTGAAATGAAGTTTGATTAGATATGTTACTAAAAATGATAATGTATGGATAACCGAAGTCTTAAACTGGATTCCAAAAGATAATAGAAAACCTAAAAAGAAAACCTGAGGAATGGATGGATAAATAGACAAAAGAAAACCTGAGGAATGGATGGATAAATAGATTTTCTGAAGTGCTATGAAAGAGCAAAGCTATGAATTGGAAAAAAGTGGATTAGATTAGGAAGGATTTTTGTTCCATAATGAATTAAGAATGGTTGAAAATAAACGTAATGAAAATAAAAGTAGTAATAACAATAAATTGTAATTATATATACTAATTTTATGTGATTTTCTTTCAAATTGATAGTCATTCTTTTATTTAAGCTTGGTGTTGGTAGTGATGGAAAACTACAAAGGCAAAATATGTTTTTCTTGTTGATATTTTTAAATATATCAATGTCAGTTGTTTGCAAGCCCTCAAAAAAATTTAATGATTAGTTGGCAATCAATTGTTTATGTTGTGATGATGAGCTTTAAAAAAGTGAATGTAATTTTTTTTGAAAAATGCTCTAGAACAGTGTTCTCCAACCTTTTTTGTGCTGTGCCCCACCAAAGTATTTCTAAAATCCTTATGCCTCTCTAACATATACATAATTTTTAATATTCCAAAATTGAAATGTTCACTAAAAAAACTTGAATGATAGGTTTTAGAATGAAATAATTAGGAAATTATTGAGCAAACACAGTAAGTAAATTTTCAAAACATATAATGGAGAACTGAAATTCAAGTACAAAATAATTTTAATAAAATATTTTTCTATATTATTTTAATTATTAGTAATTATTTATTATTTAAATTAAGTGAGATCCTTGTGCTTGATGCTTTCTGGAAAGAGATTTTATGTCAGGTTCCAATTTAGTTAATTTCAATCTCCCCATTTTTTTTTTATATCCAACCTATTTCTTTTTTTTAGCAGCAAATCATTTATGGCACTAATTCCACATTCAGCTAAATATGAAGATGGAAATGGCAGCAATAGTTTTCTTGCACATTTGGTTGCATTTGGATATTTGATTTCGATTTTCTCACAAAGTCATGTCATCGCTCCTTTTATATCAAATAAAGTTTTAAATGACTCATCATTTTGCATTTCTTCAAGTTCTTCTTGATACTGCATATTTAAAATGTCAGACAAATCCACTAACATTGGCTGCATCATCCAAGTTGGAAAATCAATTTGTTTCAAATCCGAAAATCTTTCTTTTAAATCAGCCGATAAAATTTTCAGATGATCGACAATAACATGTATAGTGGTATCAATCACTTCCCATTTTTGGAGCCAATGAAACTTTTCAAAATTTTTGTTATAAATATATGTTTGACATAATTCAATAAAGGTAATAAAATCAAATATCTTCGCTTTTGCATTGACAAGAGTTTTATTTGTTCCTTGAAGTTGTTTATTTAATATATTTAGTTTTTCAAAGATAGCAGCTAAATAACTCACAAATGCCTTATCATTGATCATTAACAGATTTTTTTATTTCAGGTTTGTCACTTAAAAAATCTCTAAGAGTATCAAATAGTTCCATAAAGCTTTTCAAGCAGTTTTCTTTCGAGAGCCATCTTACTTCAGTGTGAAGTATAAGTTTCCCATGATCTTCATTTTGTTCTTCACAAAATAACTTAAAGCAACATTCACATTTGACACTAGCTTTAATAACATTGATACACCTTATGACTAAATTTAGCACTTCATTTAAAACAGGAGAAATGTTTTTAGCTACCAGGTTTTCCCTGTGAATAACATATAGTACAGAAAGCATTTCTGGATTCTCATCTTTCATCAATTTTAAGCAACCATTTTTCTTCCTCATCATATTAAGAGCACCATCTGTAGCACAATATGTTATACTTTTCATTGGTATATTGACATCTAAGTAATTTTTTAGCTTACTATATATTTCTTTGGAGATAGTGATGCTTTCTAATGATTCACAGAACATTTCTCCAACAAAATCACCTTTATCAATATATCTCACATAAGTTATAAATATGGCCTCACTGCTTCTCAAAGTTGATTCATCCATTTGCATTGAGAATTTTCTTGTTTTTAGCTTTTCAACAAGTTGTATTTCAAAATTTTCACTCTTTTTATCTATTCTTCTTCTAATAGTATTGTTACTCAGTGGCATAGCTTTCACATCTTTATCATCTTTTTCAAGAACTGTTTTAAGAAATGCTGAAGGTTTGATTAAATTTTCTTCTATAGTATGACTTTTCCCAGATTTAGTGATGAGCAATGAAATTTGATAACTAGCCTCAAGAGTACGATTGACAGTTGCATTATGAGCAGTACATAGAGACTTTAGTGTTCTCTTTTTTCAAAGTTTTTCTTTAAAGTTTAAAAGTAATTCAATCTGAATTAATATGAGTATTATATTTTGCTTTCAAATGTGAAATTTATAAAAATTACCACTTAAATTTACATACCATTAATATATCACATATATTTATACAATGTATATATTTTTTAAAACAATGAGACTTGAGCACAGACTTTCACATGACCCACCACTCTTTACTCTATCTCATAACACTGATAACACTTGAACACATATATGTTGAAAAGATAAATAATCACCAATATACATATTTCATGCTAAACCAGCAATCATCAGTTGGCCCAGATTATCATCTCTACACATATATGCTATAAGTGCTCAGATATATATTAAGATAGCCAATCTTCATACTTTAATGGACAGGCTTCAATTTACTCCACACTCCAACTCTTCAACTGTCCATCCAATTGAAAATATTATGATGAAATGCTCAGAGATCACCCTAGGGCTGAGATTCTTGTCACACCCATGTTGACCTAAAGTCAATCTGACTCCTCATGTACAAACATAATCCATTTAATACATATACAAGGGATGGACAGACCTCTCTACTATGTAATAACTGAAACACAGTTGAAGAGTTGGAGTGTGGAGTAGATTGAAGCCTGTCCATTAAAGTATGAAGATTGGCTATCTTAATATATATCTGAGCACTTATAGCATATATGTGTAGAGATGATAATCTGGGCCAACTGACGATTGCTGGTTTAGCATGAAATACGTATATTGGTGATTATTTATCTTTTCAAAATATATGTGTTCAAGTGTATCAGTGTTATGAGATAGAGTGGAGAGTGATGGGTCTTGTGAAAATCTGTGCTCATATACCCTATATATAACAATTTAACGTGCGCTTATTTCAAATTACCACCTATCATAAATGCTGAGCATTACTGTGAAACACTGCTAAAGAGCGATCGCAGCATAACCAGTAGGTCTATTTAGCATCTAACAGTGAAATCATGGCTATGAACATGACGGACAGAAGTTACTTATACTGGATGTTTACCCAGCTCTAATAATGATTGAAAGTCGCCATAGGTTAAGTTAAACTCTGGACGAGTCCATTTTTGAATTGCCCTCCCCCCTCCCCCGTGGGGGCCTACACAAGGAAATAAAAAAAAAGTTAAATTTGACATTTTTTAAAAAAAAATTACATAATTAAATTAAGAAACTGAAATATAATATATTTTTATTTAGTAATTTAGCAATTTTAATATTTATCTTCAGTAAAAAAACAAAACAAAAAACAGATTTTCTAACCAGTATATGATTTTACTCTAAAAGCTTTTCTCTACAATTGATTATAAGTGTCAGTAAGTACACCATGTTCCAGAGTATATATTACATATTTATATGTTCAGAAATAATAATCAAACATTAAAATGTCAATCTAATACATCAGTTAGTTAAATGACAAAAGTGGCTTTTTTTAACTATACTCAGCCATAAGTTGATTAAAGTCTTATTTGTTCTTGAACTCATTCACTGTTATACTGGAATAAACTACTTAAAACATCGGAAAAATAAAAATGTTTAAACTTAAAATGTTTGTAAAACATTTTTATTAATTATAATAAAATTTACTTGTAAATATATACGTGAATATAAATAAATTACTATATATTTAAATTATAATAATCAATAAAGCAATAGCGTGACATTACTTTATAAAAAGCTTGTATTTACAAAAATGCAATATAGAGAGCGTACCAATAGCTCAAACAAGTTCTTATTAATAAGTGCAGTAAGAGAAAATATTTAAAATCTTTATCTGGAATACTCTTATCCCCAGACCAATTAGTTTCAAATTTATGGCTCACCTTAGTGAGGAGCCAGAATATTCAGACACAGGATCCAAAATATCAACTCAAAACCCAGCACTTATTTAATACATATATTGAGAAGAAACTCTGAAATTTTCAGACATAAAAAAATCTTTAACTTCAGCTATCTACCTCAAATAGCTATATGGCACAGAACTAAATTCAGATCTACCATATATTAATAGGCCTAGCATTGCCAAAGCCTTAAAGTAAATTATAATAATCAATAAAGCAAGTCATATATAGTGTGACATTACTTTATAAAAAGCTTGTATTTACAAAAATGCAATATAGAAAGCATACCAATAGTTCAAACAAGCTCTTATTAATAATTGACTTGCTTTATTGATTATTATAATTTACCTTTAAGGCTTTGACAATATTAGGGCTATTAATATATGGTAGATTTGAATTTGGTTCAGTCCCATATAGCTATTTGAGGTAGATAGCTGAAGTTAAAGACTTTTTTATGTCTGAAAATTTCAGTTTCTTTTCAATAGTTACCTATTAAATAAGTGCTGGGTTTTGAGTTGATATTTTAGATCTAGTGTCTGAATATTCTAGCTCCTCACTGAGGTGAGCCATAAGCTCAAAACCAATTGGTCTGGGGATAAGAGTATTTCGGATAAAGATTTTAGATATCTTCTCTTAACGCATACGCTTTCTAAATTGCATATTTAAATTATAAAATAATTATATAATAGAAATATAAAAATTAATATTATAAAAGCAAAATTCTTATTTGAATTTGGACTTAAAATTATATATTTGTGTGCATGTGTAAATATGCATAAATATGTGCATACATAACTGATTATATACAAGTGCTGCATTAATATTTAATGCGAATTAATAAACAAGTAGATTTCATTCATTGTTTTAAGTCATTTCATTTTTGTTTTATTAATATATATATAAATTATAAGAAACATTGGCGTTTATAAAAAGCTATAATTAAAATACTTCCATGAATAAATAACTGAATCAAAATAAAGCAAGCAGAAAAGTATATTAATCATAAATAAATAACGACACTAGAAGTAACAATTAGTAAATTGAGAACTTAAAATACAGACAAATAATTAATTAAATACTATAAAAATTTGAAGTTTTATGATACTTAACAGTGAACAAAAATAGTAAATCTCCAAGTAGTTAAGCAGTTTATTTGAAAACTTATAGATGCAAGATATCTTTTTAGATTTTAGCATTTCAAATAAGCGATCAAAATCTGTCACACTCATGCCTAATCCAAAATGATTAACTAAAGATAACCTTGGATTCAGTGCCCATAGAAATGTAAAACTCTTTCTTCTCGTAGTGAAAGTATATCATTTTATAAACATATTTTACATTTATTATAAGCACAGTTTCAATACTAATTTCATTAATTTAAATTCACCTGAACATTTTACTTTTGGTCTAAGTCATATATGACTGCTATTGGGCAGGGTTTTAATTTGGTTATGGGCTGTCTACCTGAAAAAAATCTTAAGCCTGTTTGTTTATGATCGAATAAATTTTATTATTTATTTTAGCCTAGATTCAAACACAGATCGTGAGCACAGCAGATAAATGCGTATTACAACATGCAGACTGGGGTATAATCTACTATGAATTATTTATAATTAATTAATGTTGTCTTTGAAATATCTTTAAAATTGTCAAATTTTTAATTTAAAAGCCCAGACTATAGAACTAAAATCTTATGAGCTTTTTAAAAAGATTTAGGTAATTATGATGAAGAAGAAAATCTTGATAACAAGATTAAAAGTTTTATGAAGATTTCAAACTTATTAATAAGTGTTCCAAACTTTCTGAAACTGACATTAAGATCTTGCTTTTTAAGCTTGAATTATAATAATCTTTTAGCTTGTTTAAATCTTATATTTTTGTATTTAATTACATTAAGTTATTAGATTGAATAGATATTAATTTATTTTTAAAAAAGATTTAGAATTTAAGGTTTGATATCGTTATATTTTTTGTTAATGCTATAATTTTTAACATTATATTCATTACATTGTTATTTTATTAAATTTAATTAATCCTAAAAGAAAGGCACGGCCAGTTACATTTAGAAGTACATTTATTATTTTAATATAAAAAAATCAAAAAGAAATATTAATATAACTTAATTTTAATCTTGCAGTATGATATTTATTATTTTAGAAAAATAAGGCTTTAATATAATACTGAAAAATATATAAGATAGCAGATGATGATTAGTTTATGTGTATTGATCTTTTCTGATCACTTCTTAGTACATTTTGAATAAAGAAGTAAACTTTTCGGCTGAATATTATTTATTTCTTCATTACATTAAACACATCCACACCCACGTATATATATATGTTAACGTTTACCTTTTTATTACGTGTGTATATATATATATATGTTAACGTATACCTTTTTTATTACGTATATGTCAAAATGTAACACCAATCTTGATCACAGCTAGATAATTTTTTTTTATTAGTATTATAAGATTTGAAAGTTAATTATTTTTCGCTTTGTCAATACTTTTAAAACTATTACATATTACATTCGAGGGTTTTGGTTTGCATCTATTCTATCTACTTTACCATATTGCAATCATCCACCTTTTCAAAAACCCATATCATATTCTCTCACTATGCATGAATAGTGTGAATTATCTTTGTACATCAATTGATCTAGAAGTATCAAATACCTATTATATCTATATAATATTCCATTATAATATTATATTACACCATTATATCTTCAGTTTAATAATTGTTTACCTGTAGTTAGAATTCACATACTTTTATAAATGGCGACCAATGAATGAATTTATTAAAGAATAAAACTGTGGTTATGAATTTAGGAACTTATAATTCCATTTTTATTGCTACTATAGAGAGATGCCTATAGCATGAGAGGCTGATCACAATCAAATCTATACTAATTTAAATTATCAGAGCAAGAAGAGTGAAAGAAAAACGATATATATTTACAAAATCAAAAGTTTCATAATTTTAAAATTTGAAGCAAACTTAGAATTTTTTATATTAAAATTTTATGCTTTTTAAATAGATTTAAAATAATAAAATGAACATAAATCATCACCACATTAGCTCCTGTCATCCCGACATTTCCTAAATGTAATATATAAAAAACTAATCAATATTTTTTTTTTTCAATTTCCTATTTCTTTTTTTCTTTTACAGAAAAGTAAAATATTATACTAAATAAAATTTTATTTTTAATCTGATATGTATCAATGCTTCTACTTAAAAATAAGTTATAAGTTTGTTGATTCCAAAAAGTCACTGTATTAAAACAACAAATATTAAGTCTATCAACAGTAGTAGTTAATGAGGGCTCATTTGAGCTAACTATATTTTATTTTAACACTAAACAGCAGCAAGAGTGGCATGCCAAAAATTAATTATAATAAGTCATCTCATAATGAATAATAATATGTTAAAGATAAATATTATCTTTACACTCTTGGTTGTATAACCCTTTTAATAAGGTCATGGGTTTAGGTTTTGTATTTGAAGCCAAATTATATACTAAAACTTTATGTTAGGTGACTAATGTTATGATAAAATTTGAATCATATTATCTTGCAATTTCTTTTGTGTCTTGAAATTTTTTGACAAGTTTAAATTATTCTGACACAGAAAAAACTTAGTTACTTTGTAGAAGAAGTAGAAAAAACTAAAGGCTGTAATGACACTCCAACAGAGCCCTTAAACAAACAAACTATTATGAGGGCAAAAATAATTTCTTGCTTAAAGATCCTCAAAATTAATTGTGATTCTTGAGATATTCTCCACAGAAAAGTTAATATCTAAAGACTTATTTACTCATCATTTTAGTTAGACATTGCTATTAGCTATACATGTACTACAACTAGCATGTGATTTTTTCACTATTTTAAAAAAGCTCTAAATATACTGTAGATCATGTGCAAAATAAATTAATACACTAACTATTTCTCCTTATGTTCTTCTTATGGTATCCTAATATGATGTTCTGGAAGTATTAAACAGATAACAAGAGTGATAAAAAGGATGTGTAAATGTTATTTTTCACTCAAAGATATGAAGTTTCAGTGTAATAGCAATCTATAATCAAATAAGTTTTTAGTATATTTAGGAAATTTATCCATTGCCTGTTATTCTCTTGGATTATTCTAGCATTTTATATTATAGCTACAACATTAATTTTAATAAGCTTTGGTGTTTCATTAACATTTGTAAATGAATATGGGTGATGTATATCCAAAATCAAATCAAATCAAAAAACATTGGAATCTGAATTTATATACTCATATTAGAAGAATGAAAGTGTATTTATACAAAAACAGAATCCCATTGTCACATCTAGTTACTTTAAAGAGATAACCAATTATCTAAAAGACTTAAAATAATCTGAATCTACAACAATTTTATTATTTTTAATTATTTGTCTGACAATAATAAAAAAATAAAAAAAAAGGAGAGATAATAAATAAAAAGGAATAATGATAATTAATTTAATTATAAATATTAATAATTATTGATATTTTAAGAATTAATATAATTGTAATAATTATAAACATTTTTTTTACTTTATGTATAATAAAAGTCATACATTTTTATTTAGTAAAGCAATAAAAATAAAAATAAAAATTTCATAATTTATAACAATTGGGGACTATTCTAGAATAAATTAAAATATACTGCTAATCTTTATATTATTAAATAACCATTCCATACCAATTTTTCAGGAATAAAATATAATCAAAAAATGAAGTGTTGCAATCAAGAATTACACATATTTCAAAATGATTCTGGTGTAAAGAACTATGATATAAAAATAATAACGATGATGTATATTTTATTAGAATAATACTTCTTTGAGATTAATCAATTAGATTTAAATGTATCATGTGTTATGGACATCAATACTTTCATCCACTTCAAATATGCAAAAATTATATTAAAGAAATACGATAATAATAATCACAGGAAAGTACAACTATGGTACCCCCAAAATTTGAAAACTTAGTTATGTGTTAAAAATTATGGTAATTCAATAACTGAAATGTAATACATTAAAAGTAATATTAATACTATTTTAAACACAGAGAAAATATTGAAAATATTAAATACAATATTTAAAAAAAAGTATAAGTATTTAATGTATTCAATATTTTACTGAATTATGAAGTGATATTATGATTTTTTAATGTAATTATATATTAAGTACAATGCACATAAATATTGTTGCAAAAATTGATACTTATTTAGATTTCAAAAATTACTTAAGAATTATACTCATTTATCCCCAAAATAAAATATGAACAAAGTTAAGAAATAATTATGGCTATTTAATGTTAAATATTACAACCTGAAAATCACTTTTAAAAAAAACTAAAACCCAAGACAATATTCAGTTCAATATCTACTCTATTTTCTCCAATGTCATCTATTTTATAGTTGTCTAATAAATGGATATCAAAATAATTTACAAATAATAACTTTTTCAGAGAGAATCTTTAGATATATCCAGCAGTAACATTAAACTATTTTATATTAACAAGTAAATACATTGAAATTTTAAAAGTTGCTTAACTTTAGGCATGTATTTCAGGAAAATTATTTTTAAAAAAATCATGATGTGATATAAAAGTCTTGATTTATTCAAAACTGTACTTTGGCAATTATTTCCAAACTACTCTAAGTCAGTAACTACCTACTTTAGTGATATTAGTTTCATTTTAACTTCAGGAATGTAATTCAGGACAATTGAAGAAAGAAAATCATAATGTGATATAGTGGTCATGATTTATCTAAAACTATGCAGTGTGCTTCAGTGCTTGCTTTCAAACTAGATATCTCAGAATAGTCAGAGATTCGTCTCTATACTTCTGAAGTTTCAAATTATAGGTTTTTTTTTGAAAGAAACTTCTCTCAAATAAGGGAACTGGATCAAAAATGTATTAGGTCAAGAGAAATTTTAAAAATAGAATCTTTAGAAAATAAATTTATCATTGTCAAATAATTCAAATACAAATAAAAAAACTAAAGGTCTGATATAAAATAGTAAAAGAAAATTTAATACAACTTTCAAATATTTTAAGTGTTAAGATTGAGATCACCAAAATAATTGTTTAAAAAAATATTTCCATTGTTGAAATCATTATTCACTTATTACTAGCTAATAAAAATGAGTTCAGACATTATAATTCCAAAGAAATATACATAATGCTTAAAAAAGTTTTAATAAGAAAGAAAAAATAAAAATATTAGAATCCAAACTGCAATATATGCATTTAAAGATGAAAATGTGATTTTTAAAATTGCATTGTTTCATTTATTGCAGATAAATAACCAATGACAAGAGAAACTCATAACAATGTCCTGTACTTAAGTAAGTCAATGAAAAGAGATAAAATGAAGAGAAAATGACAAAAAAATTAATCAATCAATCTTTAATGTCATAAAATAATAATAAAAAAGGCACTCATGTAATTTTTTTCTTGTTAAAATTAACTTCCATTCTGTAAATGTATTTCTAAGAAGTTTTACATATAGCTTTCATCAATATTTTGTAGTTGAAAGATATTTAAATAAGATTTGCTCTCTCAAACATGTATTACTTTTTCAAAAAGTTCACTCAAATTATTTATCAATTACAATTCAGTCTTGATAATAGTCAAACAGATAACTCAGTCAATAAACATTTAAAATATTTTAAGTATCACAAAATTTTATGAACTTTGTAAGAAATAAAGTGATTGCTTAACATCACACTTTCATTCCCAAATGCTTAAGGTTTCCCCATACATAAACATTTGGGTAGAAAGGATAGATGAATTCATTCTATTTTTTCACAAATACTTTATCTTGTGTTTGAAAGTGAGAGAATTCATTTATAGTTAAAAATCCACAAAGCGCATGTGCATTAGCTTAATGGCTGATTATTACTATTACAGTTTATAAAAACATTACACTATATAAATAAATATCTCATTTAGATATTAATATGCATAAATATTATGGTACATTTTTAATTAGAAGAACAGAAGTAAATATTGAAGTTTAGAAAATTAAAAGATAAGTTTTTCAGAAGTATAATTATTTCAATTAAATTAGTTGTATGTAACTCTATGATATTTTCAAATGTATTTTATAATGGAGAAATATGGACCACCTACTTTAACATAAAGATACTTGAAAAGTAATGTTTAAGAATGCTCTGTGACATTTCAAAAATATAATAATGAGATCATTTTTTTTAGCTTTATGGATGAGATTGAATTCTATCTATTATTGTAAATGTAATGGACAGTGAAATAAATGAAGAACGCTGGATTTTCTAAACAAATATTTTATAATAAACTTAAGCATGTTTTTATGGGTTATTTTAATGTCTCAGTAATGAGATGCAGTATTGTAAGTTTCAATTAAGAATACATAGTTAACAATACAATATAATGAAAAGCTGCAATTAAACAAATTATTGAAATTTTTTAGAAATTTTTTTTTGGATAGACGAAATTAATTGACAGATTGTAAAATGTTTAACAGACTAAAACACAAACATATCGTATATGTGACATGTTTTTATTATTCATAGTTTTGTTTGCATATTTACTGTAAAACTCACAACTTTTTTTTCTAACTTTTTCTTCTAGAGTCAAAGTTGTCATATTAATTTATAATAAGATTTTAATAATAATTTATTCATTAGACATTCATATATATATATATATATAATTAAAATCTATATATACTAATGATCCTTCTTAATGTAATGGCTTTTGCTTAAATTGACTTTAGATTTATATTACTTTAAATAGATATCAAAATCTTTGGATTCAACTACACTTTTACCCTTTTAGTGAAGACAATTGGTAGCTCAAAACTCATTATAAAGTAAGTAGATCATATAAAAAGTGGATTATAATAGCTTTCTGTGGGGAAAAAATATCTGATACCTGCAGACAAAAATTGTACCATAAATTATGAACATTGTACTAACAAATAACTTAACCTAGTATATATATATATATATATATATATATATATATATATATATATATATATATATATATATTAACTATTACTCTTAATGTGCAATATATGCATGTGTGAACTATGCAAAAAGAAAAAAAAAGCTTTACATTTCTCTTTTTTATAATCTATCCAATGAGCACTCTTATCCTGCAGCTTTCTGAATCATCAGTTTCTTGTTCTAAGAGTGTATCATTGTCTTTTAAATCTTTCAGTAATCTTGCACTTTCAGAGAAGGTACACCAAGTATAATGTCTGAGGACTTATAGAGAAAAAGTTTCAAATGAAGAGTTGCTTTGATTTTTGATTTTTTTCATACAACATATTATAAGTTTGGATCAAATTCTTCCAAAATGTTGTTCATGATCTCATGATACAAAATCAGTCCAAGTTTTTTTCTAGAAGGTTGATGTTTTTTTCTTCATCTAGTTGCATTAATTGAACATTAGTTATCCCTTCCATGTGCAATTGCAAAAACTCTACAATGCTGTTATCATTAATTTCTTATCAGCATCTTTTCAAAGCATAGACAAAATGCATTATTATTTGTTGAAGTTTTTTTTTTCTTAATTCATAGTTTTATATTATGTATGTGAGATTATTTAGAATTAAAAAAGCAACATTTAATATATCTCACTTAAATGTATTATTGGCATTATAAAGATTTGTTATTTATCAATAATGTAATGGTAATCAAATTATAGAACTATACATTACAGAACTCTAATTGGACAATTACTTTTTAAAAACATTCTGACATATTAAAAAAAATCTAATGTACTCTGTATTTGCATTTGTAATCATTATTTAAGACATTATTTTACAGTATGTACTATACAGATTTAAACAAACTGGACTTTATATAAAAATACACTGATTATGCTCTTTTTAATAACAAGAGGTATCACATTTTATTATTCATGGTAGTCATTTTCTTGAAATGACCTAAAAAATTTTGAATAATACAGTATATTATAATGGCAAATGTTCAGGCCATTTAAATAAAAATTAAATGCATAAAACTTCTTCAATTTTCATAAATTATAAAATCACCTCTTCATTTTTTTAACTGAAAATACATTTACAACATTATCAGTTTTGGTGTGACTGAAATAAGGGTTTATAAAGATTTTAATTTTAAATTGTGTGACTAATTATTTTAGTTGATACATATAAAGTACATAATTTAAAATTAATTATTAATAATATACAACAAAAATTTATTTTTAGTTTTATGCTGAATGAAATTTGTATTTTTTTTTGGGTGGTACTATAATTTTTTTACACATATGTCTGAAACAAATTATAAAAATATTTAAAATCTAACTAGTAAATATTATTTTTAATATATATTTAATAATTTTTGATCATATAAAGTTGATTATTA
This sequence comes from Epiperipatus broadwayi, assembly GCA_028023455.1. Lineage (NCBI taxonomy): Eukaryota > Metazoa > Onychophora > Udeonychophora > Euonychophora > Peripatidae > Epiperipatus > Epiperipatus broadwayi. Next base: position 6,866,851 of record JAQFVV010006252.1, read on the forward strand.
ATTGCATAATTCATGAAATCATTAACTTTGCATCACCTCACCCTCACACATTTTTTTACTGAAAATACTTTAGATTTATGATGATAGCAATTTTAATCTGACTGAAAAGTTTTAATTCAAAATTAGTTGACAGAATATTTTAGTTAATATAGTGCACAATTTAAAATTCATTATAAGAGGTATAGCATATGACCAAAATTTATTTTTCATATTATGTTGAATGAAATTTGTATTTTCTTTTTTGGAACTATATTTTTTTACATTAGCAATAATGTCTCTTTTAGTTTGGATATTTATGAAACAAATTACAATATTATGATTTAAAATTAAGCAAATATTGTACAGTAAACAATATTTGAGACTTAATTTTGAACATGTAAAGTTGAATATAAATTGCATAATGTGAGAAATTTTTTATTCTAAATAACTTATAATTATGGTATCTACATTTTACAATTACAATAATTATTATTTTTGCCACAAGAAAAACACTGATAACAAGAATTTTAATCCAAAAAGTGAATAGACAAGTTTAAATTAATACACAAAATTTAGAATATATTTATACATTTAGTTGTTGTATGTCATCAAACTAGGTTTTTGATTATTAATTATACTGAATAAGGTGTTTTTTTACATTTGTTGTCATTACACTTTACTTTGGATATGACATTAAAGAATTTATTGATTGTCTTGCAATGACATTGGATCAAAAATGAAATAAAGTATTGTACATTAGTCATATTTTAATTTTATAATCAAAGTACTATATACTATAATATTGTATGAGTATTATATAATAAAAGTTAAAGTGTATAAAAAAAATATATAAATAAAGAGTTGTAGGGGATATATATTTAGTTTAAATAATATGTAATAGAGGGAGCTAGGGTATAAGATAATTTTTTGAAAAAAAAAACGATTTTTCATTATTTTATTTAGAAGATCAGAATAACCTTAGTAAGTGTAAAGATTATAAAGTTTATAGGTTTTAAATATGCAGCAATAATAAATATAAAATATTAATTTTAAAAGAAGAATGAGTAAAAAAATAGTAAATATGATTTAAAATTAAAAGAATTTTAGTTACTAATCATAAAGTTTAAGTTTATGAAGAATACAGATAATTAGTAGATTGTTAATAATAATAAAATAGATAATATTTAGATTAATAGTTTTCTTTGAATGTATATATGTATAAAGTTAAGAATACACATGTATAATTTATATTTATTTTTTATTTATGTAGTACATTTTATTTTATATTAATTGTTTTATATGGGTTTGATTATTTATTTCAGGTTTTTAATATATATATATATATTATGTTGTTTTTAGTTTTTTTATTGTTTAAAAATTTTTTTTATGGTGTTATTATATAGTTGTTTTTTATTTTGTTCATTATATCATAGCTCTGAAGAAGACTGCAGGTCAGTCGAAACGTAGGTGTATGTACAAATAAAGTTTGCTAAAAAGTGTTTGAAGTTTGGATAAATTGTACTTATATTATATGTAATGAATAAACTATATATTATACATTTTTAGAATGAATAACACCATTTTTTTGTGAATGACATTAAATCATTATCCAATGATCTCACCAATCTTATAAAATAGCTGCCATTTTGAAAATATCATTTTTTTTAAAAAATGATTTTTTTAAATTCAGTTGTAAATCAAAATAGTGGGTTTAATTTGATGATGATCACTATAATGCATCCTCACATAATTGTTTAGTGTTAAGTAATATAAATGTATATACAAATGATTCTCAATATTATAAAAACGCTCAACACTTTGTCATTATCACAAATATTTTCTGACATGAAGAAATATTTTCAAGTATTATGCTCCAACATTTTTGTGATCAGGCATATTATACAGTTATAATGAATTATAAAGTAATTTACTATTGTTTTTTTTACCATTGTTTTATGTAAGTCATGATTATAATCACTTCTATTAGTATATATTTTCAAAGTATTTTGATTTTTTATCAATGCATCATTCATTTCAACTTCACCATTTTATAATCATTCGCCAATGCAGAATGTCAGGATTTCTTTTCCTATGAATGCATTTCATAAACAATCATTGTTCTTCAGGTGAATTAGAAATATTAAATACCTGCATCTCCATGCTGATGTTGACAGATATTTGTCAGTCATTCATTGCATCATTTACATGCATGGTGGGAAGTAGGTTTCTATCATTATTTTGCTAGCTTATTTATTTTTACAAAAGATGGAAGCATTAGTTATCTCTTATTCTTTATTGTCTTGCTGGTGTACATATGTTCATATGTATATATTTTTGGAGTTGGTAGTTTAGGCTGTCTGTTTTAAGACAATCCCTATTTAATATTTTATCCTTGATATGCATTTTCATTATTTTTCTTGACTAGTGACAAGGTCCTAAATTTTTTATTAACCCTCAAATGTAGGTATATTTTTAGGAGCTGTGCTATCATATTTTTTACTTTGCATTATTTAATTATTGGAAGATGAATTTTGTTTGTAGTTTATAGTATGTTTAGTAAGCATGTGTAATATTTTATCATGGCTTTACCTGCCATTTTTAGTGGTTTTTATCAAGGTATTACTAACTTCTATAGCATTTTTGATTGACTTAAGTGTGAATGATTCATTGTACATGTGTATGCCCTATATTTGAGATTTTTTTATAATGAGGACAAAATAAGATATATAATTAATTTTAAATATTTAAAGTGTATTTAGGTATAAGAAGACAATCTACATCTGTCTTATCACTCCTTCATTGTTATTGGTAAGCTACTATTAATATTTTTATGTTAAATAATCATAAAAGAAACACTATTTATATGAAGGTTATTATCATTGTATGAATGAATTGCTAAGTGAGAATGCTTTGATAATTAAACAATAGAAAGTTTATTTTAGTCAGATGGATTAATTTTGTTTAATCTAATTAATTTTTTATTATAAAATATGATGTAAAACTTTTTAAATCCTTCTGTCATAACTTTTGCGATGTTATGAAGGCTTTTGGCTATCTGGACTCAAATATGGAATACAGGTAATATATTTGTTTTCTTGTAGAATAAACATTTGTTTTGTTATTTAAAAAAAAATTCATAGTTGTTTGTTGACATCATTCCACTTTTTAACCAGAAATCATTCCACATATTGACTAGAAATGTAAATGCTTATAAAATATTATAAATTATTTTAAGTGTATTTGCTAAAGAATACATGAATATTGAAGCTAATAACTGTCAATTTATTGATTTATTTAAATATTAAAATTACATCTAAGAAAGATGTAAATATTAATTCTTATTAAGCACAATGTCAGCATTTAATACTTAAATAAGGTTATAACCTTAGTACATGCACCTTGAGTGCTTAATTTATTATAAGAAAAACCACTACAAATCTAAACACAAGGTTTGACTTTATAAAAATAAGAGCAGCCGACTCTTATCTTCAACCTATTTTTTTGCATATATAGGCAAATCTAAAGCATTTTGAATTGGGAGTGTGAAGCTAATAAATTCTTCACTGATTAATCCACTATTTCCGTTAAACATTAATGATTGCAAAATCTTTTGATTTACAATGAGTTAATAGCCAGATCTTAAATTTAAAAATTAAGCACTAAAGGTGCATATACTAATGTTATAATAGTCTTATTTAAGTATCTAAGAAAGATATATTTTCCTTAATAAAGAATTATAATTTGATTTCTTACTTTGGATCAATTCAACTAATTTGATTTGCTTATTTCAAGTGACTGTGCATATTTATTTTAAAATCATTTTTATATTTGAAGATCATTAGTATTATTGTACAATAAGATTTAATTTTACAATAACATAGCCCATATTTATAAGATATTTAAGTAGATTTATTCTAGGGTATTTAGAATGGCAATTAAATCCCTTACCAATTCTTAATATCTGAGAGTAATCCTAGATTATTTATTACCTTATTCTAAAATTAAGAGATAATGTTTTATTTATTTAAGTTAACAATAGTATTGTTAGTATCATAATTGTCATAGGACACTAGCTTAGGAAAAGTGTATGTCTTATTTATTTTATTAAGTAGGATATTATTCAATGTAGGATAAACCTGAAGATTTAAAAAAATATTTTTATAATTTAAATGAGATCATATTACTCTGAAATACTCTGATTGACTTTAATGAACCATATTATTTAAATTTCATTTTGATAATGAAGAAAGTACATTCAAAAATGAATCTTAAATATCAAAAATTTTAAAGAACATTTAAAATTTTATAAGAGTTAAATAATATTTTATCTGATCAGAGAAATAAGATGCTTAGAAGATATTGCAGAGATAAATTAAGTTATTGTTGTAGTAGATATTTGAGGGAGAAAGAAATTTAAATGTAACCTCAATGGCATATGATCACAGATATTAATTAAGAAAAATGTGTGCTAGAGTGAGTGGAGATTTCTCCTTCTCTTGAATTATTTTTGTTATGTACATAGAATTTAAATGTTATGATTAACAGTGATAAATGCTTTGCAAAAGCTGCCTTTTACAACAATTGATAAAAGTGCAATGCTATACATTCTTTAAATAGTATTTGAGTATATGTTCCATAAAGCAGGAGGATACTAGGCTCTATTTTTTGTTTCACATAATGTTAATTCATTACACTATGTTTAGATCTTAATAATGACCAAATTGTTCTCACATAGCTTTTGTCTAAATTCTATCCCAAAACATTGGCAAACAATTAATGGTTTAGGTCTTATTCAAAATTTTTTTTTTTTCACAGTTTGGACCTTTCTAGTTTCATTCTTATTTTTCATTATTACATTCATCTGAGTAAATAGATGGAAACTAATGATTAGCTTATCATAAATGGACTCATCAAATATGACCAATAGTTTTGCAATATATTAAAAGAAAAGCAATATGTTGAAATCCTCATACAATTATTAATAATATTAGTATAGTAGAAACTTGAAAAATTTAGAGATAAAAAAATTGATGACTATTCCTTACAAAACAAAAATAATATCCTCTACTTTAAATTCTTTTAGTTATAGAAAAATGGCATATTAATAATGGAATCAATTGAAATTAATTTGACAATTAATGATAAACTTTCTATATGTTTAACAACTACCAATATCATGTGTCAGACTTGTCAAGAAATTTTTTTAGTTAATTTTGCATTTATTTCACGCTATTTAATAATAAAAATAATTTTATTAGAATATAAAATATATATTTCCTCATAGGATCTACATATTCTTAAACTAGATCTGCTGCTATAGTAGTAGAAAGATTAAAACATTTAAATTGTTTATATTTAACAAAATCTATCTATCTATCTATCTATCTATCTATCTATCTATCTATCTATCTATCTATCTATCTATCTATCTATCTATCTATCTATCTATCTATCTATCTATCTATCTATCTATCTATCTATCTATCTATCTATCTATCTATCTATCTATCTATCTATCTATTTATCTGTCTATCTATCTGTCTATCTATCTATCTGTCTATCTATCTATCTATCTATCTATCTATCTATCTATCTATCTATCTATCTATCTATCTATCTATCTATCTATCTATCTATCTATCTGTCTATCTATCTGTCTGTCTATCTATCTGTCTATCTATCTATCTATCTATCTATCTATCTATCTATCTATCTATCTATCTATCTATCTATCTATCTGTCTGTCTATCTATCTGTCTATCTATCTATCTATCTATCTATCTATCTATCTATCTATCTATCTATCTATCTATCCACCCACCCACCCACCCACCCACCTATCTATCTATCTATCTATCTATGTATCTATCTATCTATATCCATCTCACTTTCCCTCCATTCATCCATCTCTCCCTCTATCCACCCATCCATCCATCTCTCTATCTATCTATCTATCTATCTAATCTATCTATCTATCTATCTATCTATCTATCTATCTATCTATCTATCTATCTATCTATCTATCTATCTATCTGTCTATCTATCTATCTATCTATCTATCTATCTATCTACATATCAATCTATTATTTATCCACCCATCATTCTATATATTTATCTAATCATCAATTTATCTATCTATCTGTTCATCTATCTATCTATCACCCATCTATCTATCTACATATCTATTTATTGTAGAAATTTTTTACATGTGTGCATAAAATAAACATCTACTATTAGTTTAAAAGTACAGATGCATTCTGTTATGGGAATCTGAAAATTAGTTCAAAAATTTAAAAAGAAAAGGTGGAATTGTTTTTGATGATAATGCTTACTAACTTTTTATTTTACAAAAATTTAGTCCTGAAAGTTGGTGGTCGTTTTAGATTTTTTTTTTGTCATTTTGTGATGTCAGATTATACTCTTATTATATATTTCATGGTCTACTTATAGCAAAATTTTATATCAAAATAAATGATTCATGACAGTCCCGCTTTATATTTTTATCTTTCTTTCTGGGAGATGAGCTATCCAATAAAAATAATTTAAATGTAAATATGGGGAGGGATAAACATATTATATTTTAAAACAATAATTAAATATATATCTAGAATAAAAGTCAGTAAAGGGTTTATTTGCTGAGATGTATGTAATAACAAATGTATATTTATATCTAAAAGAAAGTCATATTAGAAATATAGTAATAATTTTTATTTCATTTATTTTTGATATCTATATAATGAAAATTAAATTATTTTATATAACATTTTATGAACTTGAAGATTTTTTATCATTAAACATTGATAATATAAACCTCTGAAATTTAGTATAGATTTTAAAATGATAGATTCAAAACTAAAGGCTCCTGAATCAAAGCTGAACTAGTCAATTCCAATGTTCTAAAGAAGAGAGTTCTTTAAATCAGTGGTCTTCAACCCTTGGTCCAGGACCTGCAGTGGGCCACAGAAGTTTTTTGTCAGTCTGGCAGGAAAGTTTGTAATAACAAATAATAAGATTTTAAACTTTCAATTAATATAAACAATTTTTATTTATTTTTTCATCTCATTTTTACCTAATTAAAAAAAAAGAAACATAATGAAAACAAAATCTAATCAATCATAAATAAATTAATTTGTTTTTTCTAGTTATCACAGATGTTTATGGGGGGAGGGGTTAAAATTAAATTTTTTATTATTTTTCTAAAAAAATTCAAAATTAAAAAAAAAAGTTTTTTATTATACAAACTCCATATATATATATAACTTCATCTTGTATATTTAACATTAAACACAGATATTACATTTTTTTCTCAGTGATGAAAAGGTACAAATACAGTTAAATAAAAGGTTTCCAAAGAATGGTTGAAATTCAGGAACAACATGGTGAAAGGGGAAGGATACATATAAAAAGGGAAAGAGATGTAGAAAGAGTGTGTATTAACCATTTAAGACAAATGAATGTTAGAATTAGGAATTATTTGTAAAGTCTAGAGTTCAAATATGAATAGCATTTTAGGAGTACAATATTGAGAAATCCAATTTGCAATGGATAAGTTGAGAAAAGGAAAACACTTGGAGATAACAACATTGGAAATAATAAATTTAAATAGGGTGAATGACTTGCAATTAAAATCATTAGGCCAAACTGTAGTTTGCTTTCCAATAATACTTGAATAAATTCGTTTATAACAATAATGCTAAAACTGCTATGAATAGCATTTTTTTCTTTTTGTGAATGAGAAATCAACCATTGGCAACAATCCCCACAGTACCCTCATCCTATCCCTCCCTCTCAAGGAACCAGGATTTAAGTCTCTGCCCTCCTCCCCCAACAACCAGACTCTTTTATTCAATCAGCAAAGTTGAGTGTAATGAAAATTTTAATTAAAAGGTACAATTAGGAATTATTTGTAAAGTCTAGAATTCAAATATCAATAGTGTTTTAGGATTACAATATTGGGAAATCCAATTTGCAGTAGATAAGTTGAGAAATAGGAAAGCACTTGGAGATTATGTAAAATATGACTAAATCAATCTACTGTTCAGTTCTTTCAAATGGCCTCGAATATCTTCACAAGAGAGCAATCATGAATACTTTGGACAAATTATGGAAAAACTACAGAGAACAAAGAAAAAATCCAAGCTTCAAAATGTCTTTGCTGAAAACTATTTGAATTCATCATGAAAATCACATGAACAGCAAAAGGCCAGCCCTATCAATAACAACATTGGAAGTAATAAAATTGAATTAGGCAAATCACTTGCAATTAGAATCATGAGGCCAAACTGCAGCTTATCTTGTAATAATATATGGATAAAATCATTCATGATAATAACATTAAAGAATCACCATAAATAACATTACCAATGCTGGTAACGATCACCAAAGCACCCTTATCCCAGTTCCCTCCCTCAAAAGAACTAGAATTTAAGCCCCTGGGGATCCTCCTAACAACTGGACTCTCTCAGTCATTCAACAAAATTAAGTGAAATGAAAATTTTCATTAAAAGGTAAAATCGCTGTAGAAATCTTTTGTAGTTTCAATGGTTGTCATATATTTACATAGCATTTTTATAAAGTTCAAATTATTCTTACTTGTGATTACATTATTGATATAGCTTGCATATGAAAAGAGAGCTAAGAAACTCCCTTTTTTAATAGGAATAGTTCAAGAGAAATTTAATTCCCTAAACTAGGAAAAAGGGAATGAAACAGGAAGCCAGAAACAGTGTTAACTGGAGCTCTTAGCTCCCTCTAGTAAGATATTACATTTATCATAATTGTTGTCATGTAATTACACTAGCTGTGATATTTCTCAACATTCAGGTGAATAAAATTTTATTCTTGCATGTTTTAAGAATGAAATAATAAACATAGAAATGCAGGCACATTAATGAGAATGATTGTAATTGTACTGTTTTCTGTAGCAGTATGACTGCACAATTTGAAAAAGAGTGTTCGGCATGTGAAAGTAAGCAACACCATTACATTACACAGTAAATAGTGTGTTGTTTTGATCAAGTATAACAATTATGCTCATCTAAGACTAAGCAGTTTAAATCTTTAAGAGAATTTATCTGTAGACTTCTGCCAGTCCACAGGTGTAAAAAGGTTGAAGACCATTACTTTAAACTATCCTTGCTTAGAGTAGTACAATTTATTCATTAGGCACCATGAAATGTTTTAGTCTCTTTCAGATTAACATTTTTAAAGAGCTATAAAAATTTGTTAAATTTTATCTAGAATAAGAAAAAAGGTTTATTGAAATATTCAAAATAATAATAAAACTAATCTAAATATTGATAATTTATGATAAAGGAAGCTTACAGATATACAAGTGTTTAGAGGTCATAAGTACCATAATAAGGCCTTAACTATCAGGTTTTGTTGTTTAAATAAGAGTTAAAATTTACTCAAGAAATAATTTTATGTAATTTAGAATAAATTAACTTATACATTAAATATTTTAAAAATATGATAAAAACATAATTATTATATTGAAAATGATGTCATATATATTTATCATTCTTACATTTGCACTTTTCCACAAAATAATTTCAATCTCACTTCAATTCATCTTATTTATCATACAAATCTACAGCATTGAGCTAATTATGTATTGTATGTCATATTAAGAAATATATATATATATATTAAAAAAAATTATTAATCTTATATATCTATGAATTATATTTCTTATATGACATTAATCAATTTTTTAAAAATCTAAATCAAAAATATCATTAATAAAATCGAAATTATATTATTTTATACAAAGAAAATCAATTATGTCTGAAATTATATCTGATTACATAATTGTTTTGGTGACAAGTTTATCATCTAATTTTTTTTGTTCTACTAACATCTCAAGGTTATGATTATTTATTATTCAAATTAATATATCTACAAAATCAATCCTAGATTGATTGAATATTGTGAATGTATTTTTTTAGAGCTTAGGTGTAAATGAGTGACTTTTATTCTAAAAAGAAATAAATGAGAAATAATTTACCTTTAATAAACTTATTAAATTCATTACTGTACATAAAAAGAGTAGATGTAAATTTAAAAGCTTTTTTTAACTTTATTGTAATGGGAAAAATCTATTTAGTAGTAGTAGTAGCAGTAAATACTAGTTTCCATTTTTCTAGAGGCGTTGGGTATCATTGCAGCTTCTGTGAAATTGGAAAATTTATGTTGATTTACATAGAAAGAAGGAAAAATTATGCCGGTGAATAGAACTAATTCTAATATATAAGATAAGCTCTTCTCAGAGTTAAATTTAAACTTGAAATAGTGTTAAGACATCCGATTTAAAAATTTTTACTTTACAAAATGTCGAATACTCTATCTATTTAATAATCTTAGTAATTTTGTACATTTTTTTCTACAAAAATCTAATTAAGACTATTATTAAAAAAGTAGGGAAAAAAATCTTTTTTAAATAAAAATGATCTAGGATTTTTAAAATTGTATTTGAAACCATTCAAACTAAAGCCTACTCTGCTAAAATTAGTGTTAAGTCTAGGAAAACTAATCTTTGACAGATAATAAATCAGTTGTTAAAAATATAAATTTAATTTATGATAAAGTAATCAGGCTAATGACTTAACTGCTGAAAATGTACAAGAATCTAAACATACATATATTTTTTTTTTAAAAAAATAATGACACAGATTTTAAAATGATTAAATTAAACCAGCAAAATATTAGTGATAAGTTAGACTCTAGCTTGTAGATTTTATCGGTGAGGAGCCTTGGATATGAGAACATTGCACCTAGATTTACTGTATGGAGAGTTTTTCATGTTTTAGTAACAGTTATAAGCAAGCATAAAAATGATGATCATGTGATGTTTAGTGGTTTAATACCAATCCTGCATATAGGATAGTGGTGGCTGTGGTTATTAAAAAACCAAAGACATCAAAATGTATGGGTACTAAACAGAGTCAGACCTATATGACTATATAAACTAATAAGCTTGGATTGAAAATATTATTGTGTTTTCAATTTTAGAAATAGAGATAAAAGGTAGGTGCTGGAGGGTTGCATTAGATCCTAAGATCTAGGAGCAGTGCTCTCAGATCCAAGGCTCTTCTCCCATAAAAGACACAAGCTAGAAACTAGTCTGGGAATATTGTATAAGTAGGCACTAGATAGGGATTTTATGCACAAGTTTTTTGTTATCCATTGATTACTCTGGTTTGCACCAAATGGCACTACTGTATGGAGAGTTTTACCTGTTTTAATGAGTAAATGATTCAACATGGCTAACAAAATCTCTGCATATATGGCTTATGTATAACTATTTTATATCATGTCAATCATTTATATATTTTTTATAATCTTTGAGTAATAATTCATTATAAGATGACTAATCAATATTTGCTTACGATTAGAATCTTATAAAAATATAAAATAGTCAATTGATACTAGGGTTATCTTGCAATCTCTAATTATGTAATAACATAAAGATGTAATGAAAGATAAATGTCACATACAATGAAAAAATAACCTAAGAGAGAAAAGTCACATCATATTTAAATGATTGTAGAAAAGACACTTGCTTATTTGAATATTTGTATTTGCATATATTTTATTATACATTTTATGAAGGCTATGAATATGAAGCATGGATCCTTGAAAACGTTAAGCTGATGAACTTTAATACTAATTTATATCTTCTCTAATTAACAATTATATATTTTATTATTATTATTATTATTATTATTGTTGTTGTTGTTGTTGTTGTTATTATTATTATTATTATTATTATTATTATTATCATTATTATTATTATTATTATTATTATTATTATTATTATTATTATTTATTTCAACTACTATTGAACCATTGCAGAATAAAGATCTCATTTATATTTAATCCATTTTTTCTATTTTAAAGTTTCTTTTCTCATATTATTCTATTAAACTTTCTTGTCCCTTTATCTCATATATTAAAATAGTAACAATTTTTTCCCCACACAATAGTGCCTTTGTGTAATTAATAAATGCTAGAATGTTGTGCATCATAATCTCAAACCAGCACTTTTTCAGATCCAGATGCACTGCTCCTGGATCCAAGGCTTTTTATTGATGAAAATTGTAAGCCAGGAACTTGTGTGGAGATATTGAATGGGAAAGCACTGGATAAAGATTATGAAGCATAAGATTCTAGCATCTATTCATTACTTAAGCTTATACTATGTGGGATTATTGTATGGAGAAAAATTTGCTACTGTTTTAACAGCTTGTGTAAGCATAAAGTATCATGATCATGAGATGTTTTAGTAGTTTAATACTATCTCATACCGACTTTGTTTTATATAATACAGTTTAATATATTAATTGTCCATCTATGATTATTGCTTTTCGAAACATATTTAGCTCAAGTTCGTGTTACGCTCTTAATTTTTTTCAATAATGTCAAGTATATTTCACCTGTCATTGCTGTATCTTGTAGTAATCTCTTTTTATTAATTTCAGAATAATCTTTTATATTTTGCTATGTATTCTGAAGTTGCTATATTGCTTTTCTATTAAATATCCAAGTCTCAAATCTATTAAAACATATTTGATATATATATATATATATATATATATATATATATATATATATATATATATATATATATATATATATATATATATATATTAAATGTTGAGTTATATCAACCAAAAATACTCCACTCATATTTAATTCTATGATTAACTTTATCTATTATGTTCCTATCTGTATTAATAATCAGACCAAAAATGAAAGTTGTTATAATACTTTTTTCTTTCTTTTTTTCCAAATTAACAAACTTTGAATAAATATAACATGTGGAATAAGGATTCTCTTAATTAAAATATTTTTGAAAATGTATATTTAGACATTTGATAAAAATATTTCTTCATTCTGATGTTTAATGATGCACTAATTACAAATTTAATATAAATATTGGAGGATTTATTTTTTCTGTTTTATAAATCCTAATTGTTTTCTTCTTTTTTTTTCTTTAAGAAAAAAAGTATGTATTATTTTTTAATTGTGAGTAATTAATCTTAATTAGTTAAAAAACCACTTTTCTTAAATAAAAAAAAAAGTTTTTTCTGTCATAGTTTGAAAAATGTTTCTCGTTGATTTCTAATGAGGTTTTAATTGTAAGATGTTTAACAGTTTTAATTAAAGAAAAGTTAAAGAAATTTTACTAATAAATATATTAAAAGTCTTGCAAAAAAAACATTAAAAGGAAATGTTTTTATTATTATTATGAAGTTGATTATTCGTTTGTTTTCAATTTATTGTAAAAATGTAATTAAAAAAAGAAGTGGAAATTTTGTTTTGATTATGTAATTAAGAATATGCAATTTCAGTGATTTAATTTTCAAATTTTTGATTTCGAAGAGCACTGATCGCATTTAAAAATAGATAAAATAAACAACAAATGCCACAATAAATAAATGTGTATATAGATAATCATTGACTTACATAATCTGTCTTTTTATATACAACACGTAAAAATTACCAAATATTTCACTTCAAAATAAAGTACTCTCTGGTCCACTGTTTTAAAAAAAATGTCTTTTAAAACTATATAATAAATAAGTATCGCTCATAATACTATTTATAAATAATTTTATTGAAAAACCATATGTAATAATGATACAATTGTAAATCAAAAAATAATAGTTATCCATGTTAGTCAGGCAACCAAATGTTCTGATGTGGTTACTGGTGTTGTTAATCCAGCTTAATCAGGCTCCATGTGTTGTCAAATAAAAATCTGGAAAAGATTATTCTGTCCTTATGGCAAAATTCCTTTAGCTTGTAAATGAATGTGTCTTCAGGCTTGGGATGAGGAAAGGTAAACTTGTTGCGACATCTGGCCATCCAGATGGCATAAGTGAGAAAGGTTGAGAGTCTTGTGGTGACATAATCCCTGGACAGGAAGCAGCATTTAATATTTAAGATTTTGTTCAGGGAAATGTGGCAGTGGTAAGTAATGAAAGTTCTGATTTTGTCATATGCTGGGCAATCATTTATCATATGATCAAAGGTTTCACAGGTTCTATGGCAGTTGTGACACATAGGATCTATATTCTTGAGGAATCTCCTGTAGTGCAGGAACCAGTTTGTCTGGAGTGAATTCAGGTTGATTTTTATGAGAAAGTCCAGGAACCTTGGCTCCAGCTTGAGATGCTTGAAAAACCTGGTGATCACGTGATTGTTACCACTGAGGTAAGGAATGGTAGAGTTTTGTGTGGGAAATAGTAGGCCATGAGCATCCCAAATGGAGATTTTTTGTCTGAATACTAGGGTAGAGTGGCCATTGTGAGTGAAAAGGTAGTCAAGTATTTGATTTAGCCAGCTTATCTTTGAAGGTGGAGGTCTGTCTGATGGAATGACTGGTTGTTCTGCTAAAATCTGGGGAAATTTCTTTTGTAGGATGTGGATCAGAGAGTGGCACTTTTGGTAATATATAGAAAACATTGAATGCAATGACATACCATTATTTTTACTAAGTCGCTGCATGCATTCAATTCCTATGGCTGCTGTTTTACCATTCCACAACAGCCGTGTACAGATTCGGTTGATTTTTGTATTGAAAGTCTTTGTCATGGTAATTATGGATAGATAGTAGCTAATCTTTTCCATTACCTTGTTATTGAGGAGAGAGATTTTCCCTTGCAGTGATAAATAAACCTTGGCAAGGTTTTTAACTGTGTTGGTGGCGGCTTCAATAAATGATGGAATTCTGTATTTGTATTGACATGGCTTGCGGTGACTTGTATATGGGAACCCCCAAAAAGTTTTGGGGGTCTGCTGAGAAAGGCGATGATATCTTCTTGTTGGTGTTGATTTTCCAGGCCGATGACTTGTTGAGGTTGAAGGAAAGTTTGGAGGATTTGGAAAATTTTTTGATTATTTGTATGAGAGGTTTTAGATATTTTTGGGAGGGTAAGGTGACAAGGACATCATCCATGTAGGCAAATGCTTTACAGTGTTTCTTCAGCTGGGGTATATAGATTCCTGGAAGTTCTGCCTCAATCTGTTTAAGAAGGGGGTTTAAGTAGAGTATAAATTTGATCAAACTTATGAAAATTTTATTATCTATTTTCTACCGTTGTAAGACTAATAATCATTTGCTCATTATAAAGAAATGGGTGGGTGATATGTTACATATATAAATCAGTCTCCAGTTGACTTCAGAGATATTCAGCTACCTAAAATATATATTTGAAGTAATTGAAAATAGCTTTAAGAATCTTAAAATTATATATATATATTCTTTTATTTACTATGTGAAGCAGTCTGTGATTTCTTACTCAAGTCTAATTTTTATAAAATTCGAGTTCACATTAAGATTCGTGGCTATCATTAACTATGCTTCAAAATATAAAAATAAATACCATCTTATATCTCAAGAGATTTTTATTCAATGTAAGGGAAACAAGAAATTAGGGCAGCATAGTCCTCAGTTCCTGCATTTTGTATATGCCAGGAAATGTTATGTAAATCCAGTTTAATGTAAGTAGAAAATTGTCTCCCTCTCTCTCTCCCTTTTTTTTTTATATATATATATATATATATATATATATATATATATATATATATATATATATATATATATATATATGCAAAAGACCTTAATGGTATAAAGATAGTATCACCATCTTTCACTTTCATGACCTATCTAAACCTGATTAAAAAATTTAAGTAAGACTTTTTTTTAGATAGTTATTACATAGTCAACCCAGTTAGTCATCCAGATGGTAATCACTTAATGAATATCCTATATATGTGTAGAGATGATCATCTGGACCAACTGACGAGTGCTGTTTTAGCACGAAATACGTGTATTGGTAATTATTTATCTTTTAGACATATATGTGGACAAGTGTATCAGTTGTATGAGATAGTGTGGAGAGTTGAAGGGCGTGTGATAGTCTGAGCTCAAAATACCCGATATATTACATTGTTTGTACAGGTATATATATATAGCCTGTATGTTAGATATTAAAACGATGAAAGACCATCACCATCAAAAATTGAAAAATAGAGTGAATAATGCTATTTTTTTCATTTTTTTGATTGGGTCTGTTGAAGGAGATCTTTGTTCAAAAATAAATTATTTAAAGGTCGTTTATCTTATATATACATAGGATTCATAATCATGATGAGAATTTGAGAAGTCTTATGTTTATATCAGTTATCTTATATCCTAATTCCCATTCTTCTCAATTCAATATTGGTGAAAGTTTTATTATTTATTTTTAATTTATGAAAATATTTCAATCATCCCAGTAAACATCTAAAATAATGTATGTTTTACACAATAAATTAAGTTAGAATAAGAATTATGTAATAATAAATTGTAATAGGAATGTAAGTGATATATATTTTACAACAATGCTTACAAAACACAAATGTGTGTCAAGTTAATATGGTTGTCATGAAACAAACCATTATCAAGATATCACAACAATATCATTTGTAATGTTTATTTGTTATATATTTAACACTAGAATATATCTATTTATCTGGATATTTTAATGTTATCTTATTAATTTATTTGTTATATATAATATAAAATTAAATAGATAACAAATATAAAACTTTTTATTAATGAAGGAGGATTTGAACACAGACTTACAAGCTTCCTTCAGCTATCCACTCCATCTTATATAACGAATACACATGATCACATACATGTGAAAAAAGTTACTGAACTTTATATTAATTAGAAAGGATTTGAACACAGACTTTCAAGATATCTTCAGCTATCAATTTCATCTTATATAACCAGCACAGATGATTACATGGATGTGAAAAAGATAAATTATCTCCAATAAACATATTTTATGCTGAAGATAATGAGAATGGAAAAGATTTAAGTCAGTCCATTAAAGTTTGATGATTTGCTATCTTAATATAAACTGAAAACAGATTATATATGTGTGTAGGAGATGATGATCTGGACCAATTGATGAATGCTGGTTCAGCATGAATACATATATTACACATAATTTACCTTCTTTACATATATGTGGTGATGTGTATCACTTATATAAGATTGATTGGATAGCTGAAGGGAGCTTGAAAGTTTGTGTTCAAATCCCCTTTAATTACATCTAAAGTTCAGTATATGCATTATACTTGTATTAAAATATTATAGATTCAGCCTGAATCCTGTCCATCTTGCTTCTATGTATTTAAATGAATAAATTAAGGTCTAACATATGAGGGATTAGAGTGATTTAAAGTCAACTTGGCTAGGACAACAATAAGGGCATCAACAATGGCTTTGAGCATTTCATCAGATTTTGAATAATATGGATTGCTGAAAAATTGGAGGATGGAGAAGATTGAAGTCTTTCCAGTAAAGTTTGAAGAATTGCTATCTTAATATAAAGTGAGCACTTATTATATATATGTGTGTGTGGGAGATGATCATCTGGATCAATCAATAAGTGCTGTTTCAGTATGAAATACTTATATAGAACATCATTTATCTTGTTTGCATGTATGTAGTTATATGTATTAGTAAGTAAGATATAGTGGATAGTTGAAAGAAGTTTGAAGGTCGGTGTTCAAATATCTTCTAATTACATCTAAATTTCAGTATATACATTATACTTGTATTCAAAGACTTTTATTAAAAAAACATATCTGTGATTTGTTAAATTTTAAATGGTCATAGTATATATGTATTATAAATTAATTATTCTTAACAGATGTAATTGTTTAAATATTTAAATATGTGGAAATATATTAGAAAAATTACCAGCAGATGTTAATAGATAGTAATCAATGAAAATAGAAAACTGTAAGCACTCCCAGCATGCAAATATCTTCTTTTAAATACAATCTCTTGTTACATATAGAAACTAAAGTGTTACATTATTTATTAACATCTGATAGTAATTTTTCTAATATGAGAATGCAACAGGTATATTCATTAAATTATAGTAAGAAATTTACACATGTATATATAGTTTATAAATTGTAAATACATAATATTTATTTTAAATATTATATAATTTGTAAAGCATATATACATGTGCACATTTTCTTATATATATATTGTTTATACTCAATTGCCTAGCAACTTATATTCGTTTTGAATGATAGTTAACTTATCATTAGTATATGTTGTAATAGTAATAAAAAACGATACTGATTATAGAAAGAGTGAGGATGGAAATAATTTAAATTTTTATATATCTACTTAATCATGCTGGTTAACTAATTTTTTAATGCTTGAAATACTTGCCCAGATTATCTTTAATGTCTCTTCTTTGTTTAGAAGATTATCTTGCAATTTTAAATGTGAATTCCTTCCATATTCATTTTTTTTCTTAGGTTTTGAGCTCTAGCTTTTGGAAACAAAGACCTTAAATATAAGCACACACCCATTAATTAAGATAATTTACTAAATTATTTTAAAAAAGCCAATGATTTGAGTTTGAGAGTTAATAACAATAGGCTTAATAACTGATTTATTGAAAGAATACATAATTATAATGAACATATTAATAATCACATAATAAGACAAATGGACAAAAACATAAGATTAAATTTATACATCAAACACTTATCTTCATGATTATAATAATTTTTTTTTCATTCAACTATTTCTGATCCTGAGACTATAATTTAGAAATATTATTGTTGAGACTGTACTTGATTAATATTCCCGATTCATACTTTTTAAACAATATATAAAAAAGATGCAACATTAAAATATAATTCATCACATTTTTTTTAAGAAAATGAAATTATTACATTTTCTCATGCAATTTCAATATTTGGAGGAAGAAAGATTTACAAATTTATCTATTATGTTAAAAATAAAATAAACATTCATGGAGAAAAAAAACCATTCTCTTAAGGTTTTTCAACAATTGAATTAAAAAAAAAAATCTTACCAACAATATGGTACATATATGCAACCCAAAACTCACAGGTATTTTCTTTCCATTCTTTATAAGTTTTTTTCCAGACTTTTTAGATGTAGTTTGAATGGTCACTTAAATTGTAGCTTCAAATGTGATTGAAATTTTAATGTCCTTCAGATTGATTAAATTAAATATTCAACAGCTTTTTTGTCTTCAATAAGTTAGGAATTACCCTGACAGCTAGAAAAATAGTTCCCAAGTCAAGTCAATATACTTTTCAGTAATAATAGTCAACCAATTATATTTTTATTTATGCTAAGAATGAACAGGAAAGTCTCTTCTTCTAGGTGTTACATGGCTAGATGAGGAATGGAGATATATTTTTTGATGGCTTATCCATGAATACTGACCAGGCTAAAACCACAATCTCACATTAATTACTTCAATGTAGATATGATGACTAGCTAAAGTGGCTTCACTTAAAGTTGCATTCATTGTGTAAAATAGCAAAGATATAATACTCGAATATTCTAAATATTTTGAATCTTATTTTTTACTAAAATACTGCTAATATTTCTCTGTCTTGTTTCAATAATCAAGATACAGTATAGTTTTGCTTTTTTCAAAATATTTAATAGTTTTCTTATATTCTGCCCCTATTCTTTTTAGAAACATCTTTTCCTTAACTGAGATGCCAATATAGACATCTGTATACTATGTTTTATAAACATTAAATTTTTTTAAAATTATTGTTCAGGTTTAATCTTGTTTAATCATAATCTATTTTAATTACTTCTGGTTTACTCAGAAAACAATTACAACATTGCTAATTAATTTTCTAAATAAATTTGACCTTTTTAATGTTATGCATACTATTTCAAATAATATCTATTTGTATGTGTATTTATGGTAAACACTATTACATTTAATACAAAATTTTCTAAAAAAATTATTATAATTTAATCATTTTGTCCTATCCTATATTTTACACATGTTTAACATTTAATAGATACTTGACATTTATAATGTTGGACTGACCAAACTCATTTTTATACTGAAGCTATCTTGTTTGCAAAAACTATCCCCTCTTTATCTTCAACCAATGGGATTGATTTTTTTAATTGAATCCATCTTTGTGATGCACATTAAAATTATTTTCTTTAATAATTTAATACTTTTTTTGTTTTATTGAAATAATGGTTAAATTTCCCTCATATATATATATATTGATGTTTATACTTTCCACCATTTAATTATTTTTTACCCATTTCTTGGTATTAATTTGTTTTGACCACTTGAAAGACTATTACTAATTTATTCAATGTCACTATAATATTCTAATTTTTGGTAATTCTCTATTCTCTTTTATCCATCTTATAACCAAATTTACAAACATTATAATACATAATAACAATCATTAAACATCACATGATCACCATTTCTTATGCTTGCTTATAATTGTTATTAAAACAGGCAAAGAGTGGCAATACATATAGTGCATTTTGCTTGTTTTAACAATCATTAATTAAATGTTAATTCTTTTAACTTTGGTAATATAATAAAAGCTAAACCAGAATAATAATTTCAAGATAATCTATCCCTTCATTAGCTGATTTAATGCTTGGAAATATCTTTATTATAAATTTTCAGTACAAACTTCTTTAGCAAACAATAATTGTGAAACAGTTCTTTTGGCACATAAATGGTAATGAAATCCTCTTTTTCTCTTTAATATTTTTATTTATCCATCTATGCATAAACTTTTATTAATATTGAAATGTATGACTAAATCAATTGGCTTTTTTTTCCATTTTAATGTTGCATTTAATGTAGTACCAAATATTGGTAAGTTAATTGCTAATAGAAAAAAATGTTGATAAAATATATGTTACATATAAAGTGCTGTGAAAGTATAAGGCATGTTATACTGGTAAGTTGAAATGCATATTTAAAAAAAAAGAAATTATGAACATGAACTATCATATAAAGAATTACATTATTCTATGCATAGATTTGAATCTGTGTTTGTAGGACATTCAGTTAATTACAATACAAGTTTTTGATTTGATAATATTTTTATTTATGGTGAGCAATGATTTGAGGACCTGAAAAATGAGAGACATATTTTATAAATACAATGGATAATTTATTAAATAAGTAATATAATTATGTACATATACATAAATAAGAAAGATTGGGCATTCATATTAGAAAGTTAGTTGTGTGATATTAATAAATTTTTTAAAATTCTATCTGCAAATGCTACTCAGGATGGCAATCATGCTTTAAGCTGGCTATAGCTTTTATTTATTTATTGGATTATATATTGGTATATTAAACTTTGTAGAGTCACTTTCTATGTTTTGATTTTATTACGGATTATTTTAACAGACATTAATATATATATATGACTGATTTAATTATACTTATCAAATATCTATTCTGTGCCAACTAAGTCCGATTAAAAAAAAACTTTACTATTAAATTATATATGGTGAATCAAATAAAATAGTTTTGTTAAAAAAAATGCAGCTGATATATTTTCATGTTTTACCTTAAGAACTGTTTTTTTTCTTAGATCATAAAGAAAATGTTTTTAGTTTAAATTCTTCATTCTTATTTTTTCCTCAAAGACCATTAATAGTGAAATTTAAAATGATGCTTTTCCAATTTTTTTTTTTTTTCAAATAACAATGATTTTATTTACTTCACACTTGCCATTCATGTTTTAGAATCTTTTTTTTTAGTTTCTCGATTACATTAGTCCATTGTTGTCAGAATTTGCATTTTATTCTAATTAATATCATGTTTATTTAGTATGTCAATAAATGGTAAGTAAATTAGATTTTTCCCTAACAGCAAAAATGTACCTTTTTCTGATGTTATTTCTATGATTGGTCTGCTCAGTATATGAAAGGAGACACAATAAGGCATTTTAAAAGGAATTTCATTATTGAGACATGGAAATACTTTGCCATTTTTAAAATAGTTTTATTATTATTTTAAAAGTATTGATAATTTTGACAGTGATTCTTATATTTTAATTCCAGAACTATCAAAATTCTTTTTTTATTATATGAAAAATCTTATTATTAATATTATTTGTTGATATCATTTTCTGGTAGCATATTTTATAATATAGATATAATGGTGCAGTATTCCTATTCCAGCCTCAGAAAATGAATAATATGCCTGGCAATGAGGTAAATAAATTCAAGGCTCTTCAGAAAAGTTACTGGAGGCAAAATCATCACTTAAAATTTCTGTGAATAATTTTTGGGAGTAAAATAAAAGCAAAAATAATTAAAAACATTTTCTTATAATTTATCAGAAAGAAAGTATATTGACATTATATTAGTTTAATATTATAATTTTTTCTATAGAACTATTTTGATTGCCATCACATATTTGGATAGAAATTTTTTGGATCAAGTTCAATATTATCTTCAGGCATTTAGAAATCTAATTAAGATATTTTAAACAGTCATTACAGAGGAATACCTCTGCAGTTTCATTCTTTTCTTATTATTTGCCTTAAGATTTGTGATGATGGTATATTATTAGATGTGATATGTTGGACTATTTCTATCACCTGTAAGTGAATGTTGAATGTATAGAAAATTTTAAGTTTTATTTAAACTTTTCAAATACAAACAACTTGTTAGTAATAACACACAAATACACAACACAGGTTGGCAAAAGTTTAAAATTTTCTATACATTCAACACTTCCTCATAGATAATGGAAATAATCCAACATATCACATCTAATAATATACCATCATCACAAACCTTCAGGCAAATAATAAGAAAAGAATGAAGCTGCAGAGATATTCCCTCTGTAATGACTGTTTAAAATTTGTTTTAATTAAGATAGTTTCAAACTATATACATGGAGCTTTTTTGACAAATAATTGTAAACAATACTTTTTATTTGTGAAAATATTTGAATTAATACACATCTAAAATACATCATAGTTGAATAAATACACCCACTTGTCATTTTGAAATTGTAATCTGGTTCACGACTATTTTTCAAGCAGATGACTCTAGACAATTCATCTATTTGGAATTCTGGTTAGTATTACCTTCTCTTTTATTGTTCTTATGATAAGAGCTATTGCAATAGATTATTTAAAGATATTTTATTTTATATTAGTTATAAAGCTCTTATAGGGCAGTCATAGAGTGTAACTTGCTTTTTTATAGACAGCTAATATTTTTTAAAAAGCTACAGCCCCCCTCTCCCATTTTTGATAATAAATGAGTATCAAACTATTCTCAACTACATTGGAAACAAGCAAGCACAGTAAAAATATTTATCAAACTGCAGTTAACTAATCAAAAATAAGATCTTCTACTTTACTATTTCTTTATAGAAAGATTTTTTTTATACAAAAGCATTTTATCAATGATTGTAATTATCTAATGAAATTTTTCAGGGGGAAAGTTCTTATGGACTGTTTTATTTTATTTCCTTTATTTTAATTTTTGACTTTTGCATTTTAATGATAATTAAGACAAGATATAATTTTTTAGGATAAAATTATTCTGAGTCTAGAGACTCATTTATAAGTTTTTTTTAAAATTCAATTCCAGAACAAATAAACAAAGTGTAAAATGTGTGTGTCTATATTTAAAATGATATTGTTATGCAATGCTATCTGTGAGAAATATACCAATAGTAGTTTAGCTAGGGCTTATCAGATTAGACAGATATAAACATTAATTAATTATCAAAGAAATCAGCACTCTTATTAATATAAGAATAGAAGAATTTTATGATCAAAATACTACTATGCAGAAAATAAGAAAAATGCATACTATCTTCATTATAATCAATCATAAAAACACTTTTGAAAATATGAGAGGTGAAAAATGTATTTTTATCATCAATTTCAATAATTAAATATGACAAGTTATTTTGTTTATTTCTAATTTCAAATAGTTGAATTAATTGCATATATATTCTCCATAAAAAAACAATAATTCTTAAAAAAATATTTTATTATTGTTATTCTTGCTACTACTATTATTATTTTCATCATTATCACAATCAATATTATTACTATCAAAATGTAAAAAGCTATTAAGAAAATAAAAATTATGATTAATTCTTGCATTGTTTGTGCCAGGAAGAAAATGTCTCAAATCAAAAGAGGTCAGGACCCTTTAAACCAGTGGTCTTCAACCTTTTCACACCTGCAGACTGGTAAAAATAAGGATAAGGTTCCGAGGACCAGCAAAAATAACGATATGATTTCGCAGACCTGCAGAAGTCTATAGATAAATTTTCTTAAAGATAAGCATAATTGTTATAACTGATCAAAACAACAATGTTAAATATATAAGATAAAGTTTTATATATATGGAGTTTATATAATAAAAAACTTTTTCTTTAATTTTTTTAGAAAAGTAATAAAAAATTTAATTCTACCCCCCCTCCCCTCATAAACATCTGTGATAACTAGAAAAACAAATTAATTTATGAACGATTGATTTGATTTTGTTTTCGTTCTGTTTTCTTTTTTTTTTTTAACTGGGTAAAAATGAGATGAAAAAATAAATAAAATTTGTCTATATTAATTAAAAGTTTAAACTCTGATTATTTATTATTACAAACTTTTTACTGCCCGTCTAGCACGCAGACCTGCAGAAAAGTTCCGTGCCCAGTGTCGGGCCGCGGACCAAGGGTTAAAGAACACTGCTTTAAACAACAATAGAATAATGATAAAAAACGAACTTGTTACAAGGGTTAAAATAAATTTCTCTTTCAAGATCGAACATAATTTTTTTGTATGTTACTAGACAATCATAAATAGGTCTAAAATAATAGAAAGGCTGGTGCTTATTTGCTTCAAAAGGTGAATTTGACAGCTTCTGACTTATGTAGTTCCAGCAACATATACCATATTCTACATAATTTTTGATTTGTTCAAGTTGTGACTACAATGTTACAATGAAATAATTTAATAAAGCTCCTAGAGAATTAATCTCCTGATTAGAATCTTCAAATTACTTTATAATGCATATGATTAATTAGATTAAAAACAGTTAGTACATGTAAATAAATTACAATATTATTTATTAATATTTTTTTAATTTAATTTCATCACCTTCTCTCATTGTCTGTTTGAAAATATACTAGGTACATAAAATGATTAGAACTCTTTACTCACTGAATGTTTATTTTTCTTTGGAGATTTAGCTAAGACTTTTAAAAATAATTACATCAAATAGTAAAATTTTAATATAAAGCACTTAATTAGACAAAACTTTAATTATGCATATTGTTTAACTAATTTTCAGTTAAAACTATTATTTTAAAGAAATCAAACCTGACATTATTTATGTCTATATAAGTAAAACAAAACTAAAAATTTAATATTGTAGAATACTATTTATATAAGAAAATGCATAGTAATGTTTTAACTGGGAAATATTGTAAAAATGTCAGTTTTTAAAACTATGTTAATTCTTTGAACACACATATATATATTAAATCAAAGAATTTAATAACTACAGATATAAATGAAATATGATCCAGGTACAACTGTGTATAATTTATTTAAAATATATAAATTAATGAAATCAAGTCATACATTCCATGACTTATTTAGCTTGTATTTATAAATGTAACATAAAGAGTGTGATAACAGCTCTAAACAAACTAATTTTATTTTTAATATTTTTTTTATCAATAAATGCAGCAAGAGAATGCATTAAAAACCTCTATCTAAACTTATCACCATTCCCAAATTGTTTTCAAGCTATGATTCTCATCAGTGAGGAGTTAGGGCATCCAGTCTCATGTGGCTATTTAGTTGGAGAACTGGATTTAAAGACATATAGATGTCTGAAAATTTCAGATTTTTTACTTAATAATTAAGTAATAGATAAATGCTCGGTTTGAGTTTGTATTTTGAATCTGATGTCTGGACGTTCTAGCTCATCACTGACAAGAGCCATAGATTAAATGTGGTTTGGGTATGGGGATAATTCTAGATAGAGATTTATTGTTAAAAAAAAATAAAGTAAGCTTGTTTAGAGCTATTAGCATGCTCTTTATACTATATATATAAACCCACATTTTGATTAGTTAGAGTACCAGGATATTTCATATATATATATATATATATTGTAACTGGTTGGGTTACATGGTACATCTATAATAATATAGTGTGTGTGCATATATATATAACGAAACTTAAATATATTCCAAACAATGGTAAACAATTTATAATACAATATAAATAAAAACTCAATAAAAACTCATAAAGAAATATTTTCGATTATATTCATAATCATTTTCAACTCAACTTTCAAAATGGAATCATCTATTATTATTATTATTATTATTATTATTATTATTATTATTATTATTATTATTATTATTATTATTATTATTATTATTATTATTATTATTATTATTATTATTATTATTATTATTATTATTATTATTATTATTATTATTATTATTATTATTATTATTATTATTATTATTATTATTATTATTATTATTATTATTATTATTATTATTATTATTATTATTATTATTATTATTATTATTATTATTATTATTATTATTATTATTATTATTATTATGTTTCAAAGGATAAACTTTATTAGTGTTCTAAAAGGTTACACAAGTTACATTTGACAACATATTTCTTATATATAAATTGTTTTCACAAAACTGCATATGTACAATGATTTGATCAGTACCTGTATGCTTTATCAAACTAGAAGTATCTAAGAGAAAAAAAAACAGTTCAATAAAGTCAATGATATTCACTCAATCATACGATTATATTCAATTAGATATACTTCAATTAAACTAAAGCAGGAATGCGTCTAGTTTGTGTCAGTTGACTTTAGAACTGGCACAAGGATCCATGTTAAATATAGTTTTTTTTGTGTGCTTTTATATAAGTTCTTGTATATTCCAGGTGTCAATGTACTTAGTTTGTTCTGTAATCTTCCTGTCTCTTTCACGTATGGTTTTCAGCTTATTTCTGAACGTGTTTGGATGTCTTCTGGGATTATGATTGTATATGAAATTACACCTTGTACACCATAAGGCATAGAGTAAAATTATTATTATTATTATTATTATTATTATTATTATTATTATTATTATTATTATTATTATTATTATTATTATTATTATTATTATTATTATTATTATTATTATTATTATTATTATTATTATTATTATTATTATTATTATTATTATTATTATTAGTATTATTATTATTATTATTATTATTATTATTATTATTATTATTATTATTATTATTATTATTATTATTATTATTATTATTATTATTATTATTATTATTATTATTATTATTATTATTATTGGTAATAGATGATTCCATTTTGAAAGTTGAGTTGAAAATGATTATGAATATAATCGAAAATATTTCTTTATGAGTTTTTATTTATATTGTATTATAAATTGTTTACCATTGTTTGGAATATATTTAAGTTTCGTTATTGTATTATTGATATTAGCGGACATTTATTTTGTTTTATTGTGTTAATGTTACGTGATTAATGGATACCAAATATATGAATAAGATATGGTTGTTTAAAGAATGGAAGAAGATGTGTTTAAAGATTATTAAAACGAAATGTCGATTGGAATTTTTGAAAGATTGTAAGTGGTAATAGATGATTCCATTTTGAAAGTTGAGTTGAAAGTGATTATGAATATAATTGAAAATATTTCTTTATGAGTTTTTATTGAGTTTTTATTTATATTGTATTATAGATTGTTTACCGTTGTTTGGAATATATTTAAGTTTCGTTATTGTATTATTGATATTAGCAGACATTTATTTTGTTTTATTGTGTTAATGTTATGTGGTTAATGGATACCAAATATATGATCAAGATATGGCTGTTTAAAGAATGGAAGAAGATGTGTTTAAAGATTATTAAAATGAAATGTCGATTGGAATTTTTGAAAGATTGTAAGTTATTTAAAATATTCCCGAATTGCTGCTGCTTTAAATACAATAAATCGCTGGATTTGCAACCTAGTTTTATTTTTGATGTGAAATGTAATATTTTGCTTGAAATTATTAGAAGAAATAAGCAAGATTTGTTTAATAATCAGAAGTATTTAAAGGTTATTAATCATTTTATTGGATTGAGTAATTTTGAATATTGTGCTGAATTTAAAAAGATATGTCAAAATTATTATGATAAATTTTATATTAAAGAAAATAAGAAATTTGATAATAAGATTAATTTTTTATTTAATAAAAAATATTCAAAGATTGATCAAAGTGTAAATTATGTCAATTTATTGTCATGTGATTTGAAATTAATACAAAAGTATGTATTAGGATTTGGTTCTAAATATGTAGGTGATATAGTTGATGACTATAAACTGGAGATTATATCATCAGTTCAAAATTCTTATGATGGAAAATTAATGACTGTAGAGGAGTTTAATGAAATTGTTAAGGATGTTAATTTACAAAATTCTAATAAGTATCATAATTCATGGAAAAGAGTTATTGGATTATTTAAAAGACAATTAATGAAAGATAAATTGATTTGCTTAAAGGAAGACAAAGGTTTACGGATGTGCTTGATTTCAAATAATGAATATGTTCAATGAGTTATTTTATAAATGGAAAAATTAAATTTTGAATTGATTGATAAATATAATGTTGATTCAGAAAGAATGAAATTTATTAATAACATTTTATTAAAGGCAAAGAATAAAGGAATAAATGTATATGGGTAATAGATGATTCCATTTTGAAAGTTGAGTTGAAAATGATTATGAATATAATCGAAAATATTTCTTTATGAGTTTTTATTGAGTTTTTATTTATATTGTATTATAAATTGTTTACCATTGTTTGGAATATATTTAAGTTTCATTATTGTATTATTGATATTAGCGGACATTTATTTTGTTTTATATATATATATATATATATATATATATATATAAAGTAAAGGAAAAGCAGAAATAAACACAGACAAAATTATAGTAGATATTTTCTACATTTACTGAAATAGAAATAAATAAATAATAACTCTTATTTAAAATATTGTTTTATAAATTAAACTTTTAAAAGGTCTGAATAAACATAAATATTGTATTATATTGTATTATTATCATTATTTTTCTGATTTTAAAATGTAAAAACACCATACTTATTTTTGGAATTTTTTAATTAATTAAACAAAAATTTTATCTATTAGAAATTGCCTAAGTAAAAACATGTATATAGATTCCAAGGGATTAGAGAGATAAAAATAAAATTCTGTTTTTAATTAAGGTGTTATTATAACACCTCAGATGATTTATAAAAAGAGCTGATAAAAAATATCAGTCAGTCTGGGTAATGATTTTTGAAAAAAACATGTCAGCTGGAGAGTTGGTTGCAATATTTTGTTGCAGCTTGTTGAAGTTTGCCGCAGTTGGTTTTAGCTGACCGTATAGTTGGCAGAATAGCTACCATGAATTGATATAGCTGAAGGCAGAACATTAGATTCAGGAGCTGCCAATATTTCCTTCACAGGAGTTTGAAATTCACATGGGGAAAATGACCCACTTTTTTATGCTGAAATCTATAGCCTTAAACATGCAGAGGATGGTTGATTGCCTAAAATCCATCAAACCAAGAGAGCAGCTTGTCTGGAACAATCCTAGACTGAAAGGAAGACCAACATTTTATATGGATTACATTTGTCCTGATTATGACAGTCACACCAAGAAAAATCTTCCAGCTTGCTGAAGAATTAATTACATGTATGCTGCATCAGATATATTCAGAAAAGCACAGATAAACATATAAATAGCTGGTGAGTTATTTTAAAATAAGTCATATAAAAATAGACATATATAGAACAATATTATTTTTAAGCCGGTTAAAAATCTATATATTTTAAAAGAATATAAAGTAATTTTGCTTGAATAATAATTAAGAGTCAAGAATAATCCATTGACCATCTGATTTTAAAGGTAAAAGAGACGTTTTTGAACAATAATCCTCTTGAACATTATTTTTTTAAAAAATTATATTAAAAAAAAAAAGAAGTAAAGAATCGATTATTCAATAATTTAATTTAAAAACATTGATAATTAATCAACAAATACCTGTCAAAAATTGACTATACTTTTTTGTTAAGGAAAAAAAAAACTTATAAGTTGAAACTAATTTTAAATTACAGTATATCTATATTTTGTTTATACACGCACGTGTATGTATGAAATTTGTGCATATTTTCCAAAAAATTTAATAATGAAAATATAATATTATTGCTGTTAAGATATGATGTAAATGTCAGCATGTGCACACATGCACACACATAAAAAATACATTTTGAAAGTGATGTGTGAATTTGTACTTTTTATGTTTATGGTGAGTGTATAGTTGAGCAGGGCTGTTTGGATGCAGAGTATTCATGATGCTCCAAAGTATATGCTCGGAACTGTCTAGACCTAGATATTGAACTCCCAGAGTAGTCCAGCAGTGTGTAAGTAGACCTCCTGAATAGGCCCTGGGTCTCATGAATAGACCTAATCTATACCCCTAAGTCTCACAAAAATGAGCAGGGTTGGTGCAATGCCTTTTTTTTCTGGATACTATTTGAGGATGATCTGTCTAAGTACTTAGAAGGGGCAGTGCTTAAAAATGAGGTATTTCCTCATGATGTCATGGAGCTTTGTGTACTGATAGTCCAGCTTGGCTCTCTGCTTATCATGGCATGGGGAGCTGCAGTTCATGTATTCACTTTTACTATCTCACCTTGCCTACTTCATCAGCATTAACTAATCAAGCAAAGACATTTTTAAATTTATATATTTCTTGGATTCTATAAAACAATATTATCTTGTGTTTATTAAAAAGAGAAAAAGAGACATTTTAAAAGTAAAGCAAACAAACAAATAATTTTGTTTAAAAAAAATTGATAGTATTTATTTCTTATAAGAAACTAATCGATAATGACTGGAACTTACTATAAAATAAGAAAAGCAATTTATACATTTACAACAATGAATAATTGTGAAAATAACTTTTACTGTCATAACAAGTATGTAAGTTTTATGAAATTATTACTTATCAATGTATTGTTATTTATTGTTTGACAAAATTAAATTTGCTAATAATCTGTGCAAATCTATATACATGTTGTAGTAAACCTAGCATAAGTATTTGTATTATTTAAAACATAACTTAAAAGCTTAATCATGTATTATTGTTATGCAAAAATTAAATATGTTCAGAAATCATGCGTATATCGGTCAATTGTATTGCAGATACCAATGCTTGTCAATTATAAGATATATGTAAAATTATAATCATTTTTTTTGTTAGTGAATATTAATTGTATATTATAAATCATGCATCTGTGTGCATATATATGTAAATTATAGTAAGAATTTGAGTTTTGAATAGTAATTATGTAAATTAATGTGATAACTTGAATTTTGTAATCATGTTGTAAAACAATGTAATAACTTTAGTTGTGTATATAATTTTGTATGCTTTTCAAAATCAGAATCCTTAATCTATAAGACCTTAAATATCATTTATTTTTTTATTGTTATTAATAAACTTATATTTAATTGTTAAAATGGTTTCCATCATCTCTTGTTCACATCAGTAATAGAGCTTGTGTTCTCTGAGCTAGATTTGGACACGGATAAATGGGGATGTGAATTTAGTGATTTGGGGCATCCAGAGACGATCAGTCACCATCCTGGTTGGTGAAAAAGAGGATACTATTTAAAGCCCATGCACTGTCTTTTATTTTAGTTTAGCCTTATTAGGAATTAAGTTTATAGTTGGCCAATACAAGTAACCAGAGCATTGATGATGATCAGCTGTTTTAAATGTCCCAGCACTGATGCATCCAAGTTATGGTTAAATAATTTCCCAAGCTGGCAAAGACTCAGAAGTTAGCCTGTTCTACAGAAGACCCATTTCCAATCCAGTCACAAGGTTGACTGTTGATTTATATTTTTTATGGTTCAAATCCAGCCACAAGATGGACTGTTGGTTTTATTCTGATTTATTGTATTGATTTGTTTATTCCCATCAAGGATGATGATGGATGGTTATTTCTCTTGAATACTCATACTTTTATTTATAATGCTGGTTGATGATTAATTATTATAGTTGATCTTCTGAGATAGCTGACTGATCTCTCAATGCTCTTGGAGATTCTCTAATCTCATTTTATTCTTAAATATATCTTAATTATATTTACTTATAGATAACTTTATAAATTATTGATATTTCATGTTGTATTTAATTTACTTGAGGTTGATGATGATGTATCTATCACTCCAGGTTCACCTTCACTTCTCACCCACCCCATCCCATAACAATATATATATATATATATATATATATATATATATATATATATATATATATATATATATATCATTGCTAGAAAACATTCATAATGAAAAAATAATAAATTATTTCCTATAATATGTTATCAAAATCACTATCTAAATAAATATTGTAAATCACAAATATTACTGTGAAAATTCAATGCTTATTTTTTCATCTACTTATTTTATTTTTTTATTCTCAGCCAAATGAAAAGTGACAATATTACACTTTTATAAAGTTTCTTTAAGACTGGAGTTAACCTTTTTCCAAATCAAGCTCAAATTCACTATAAAACAAATTTTAAGATAGGCTGTTATAATTTATCCATTTACCATAAACCTGTCTAATAATATTATGCTCAATGAGCTGCATTTTCATTCTTGTCAAGGAAGCTAAAAAAATATGTTTATTGGTTTTATGATATTACTTCTATTTTTGAAGAATATTATAATATTTAAAATGAGATTTTACAAATGCCTTTGTGTTGCCCACTAGGGGTTCATTTTTCACTTTAGTACAATAAATTTATTAGAATAATTGCCTGAAATACAACTAATTTTAATAAAAAAAAAAGTTAGATCACTATTTTTAACTTGTTAAATGCAGTGGCATATATGAGTTAGAGCTACATTCTTTTCTAAATTATGGAATTATTAAAAATCTACAAATTGATCAAGATTTTCAAACTGATAATTGTCCAAGCAAAACGTTACTTAAATTTTTTGATAACTAGTTGTTAAAGCACCTGGATTTTTAAACATTGAATACTAATATGAAATTATTTACAGATGGTATTCAATGCATTGTGAATATTTTGTGGATAGTCTTTTGAAATGATAAAAGTAACAAAACCACACAACATTCTGTAAATGTAAAAGCTAAGAAAATAAAAAAAAAGTTTTTACTTTTAAATAATTTAACCCTTGATCAATATATACCAAAACCCTAGATTGGCATATAAATGTGTCATCTGTTAATTCAAAATATATCTTGTGAATTTGTATACCCTTGTCTATTTTCTTAATATTGTTAAATGCAGATAATTATTTATAGGCAACATTCTGCTTAATTTAGTTTTCAATATATTTATTATGTGCAATATGTGATACTGGCATGTAGTATTTGTGTACAAAATTTAAATTTATACTGTCTTTTTATCTTGCATTGAATTTGAATTGAAGCTAAGTGTTACTTTTCTTAATAAAATATTTGCATTTTCAATGCATTTGATGATAAGTTTTTGTGAAAATATCATACGGTGCTGGATCTTCAAAAATAAACTTGATGGATCCTAGATTTGTAAAAATGGTATAAACAATATCTAGATGACAATGATGAGCTACATAGAAACAAAGAAAATGATTACAAAAAGGTACAAGATAAGGCCAAAAGTTTAACTGCATTTAACAGGCAAAGGAAATATCGAACATTTAAAAGTAGTATCTGAAGATTTATTTAATAGCATTATTTGGCATAGTTGAAGAACAGAAGGAGGAAAAGAAGCCATGAATATTTACAATTGCAAAAAATTCACTACTGCTGTTATAGAGCATAAAAATTTTGTTTATGTCTGTAAGTAATACCATAAACCAATTTTAAAAATAATGAAAATCCTTTTGTGAAACATAAAAGTGTTACTTTATTTTTACAAATAAAATTATATATAACCTCAAGAAATGCTACTTATTGAATGCTAATTAATTAACTTTTTGGCTTTATATAATATTAGCATGTCGTAACTGTGAGTTTAGAATTAAACAAAAACATCTGCTACCAAACTTATTTAGCAGTTAGAAACTATATAATTTCAGCTATTGTATATATAAGATAAACAAAAGCATAAAAAAGAGCTTACAGAAAAATAAAAAAGACCTCATATTGAAAATAGTCAATACCAGCATCAACAAAAAATACACCAGGAATTTTTTTATATTTAGTACAAAACAAAGTTTTTGAATGGTAATCTTATTCCAAAGTTATCTTATTCTAAAAGTAAGTAGAGGATACTTTTATTCAGGCACTTCTTATTGATTATTTGTACTTGAAACAAATAATGAAATTATAAATTATTAACCAATGAATATACTTATTTCAATAAACTTGTCTTTCATAGAGAACACAATGCTATTTTAATTTTATTAATAGAAGTTGAACATATGCCAACAACACTACAAAATTAAAACAAAAATAAAAAATAAGCATATATTTCTATGAAATATATGAAACACTTCTCTTTTTGGTGGTTGCAATTTAAAGGTTTGATGTAACATATACAAATATATAGTGTAACCTTTTGATTGGTTATACATGGTAAGAATAGAATATAAAATGTATTTTATAGCTCCAAAGTTTAAAATTGATATAATAGTAAGGCTATAAATTTTGGTATAACATGAATAAATGACCTAATACATAAAGATTAAAGATAGAATTTTATAAAGATTTAATAACTATCTTTACTTATAATAATTTATATTATAATCTACTGTATAATTTCAATACAATAGTTGTCAATCCAAATAAACTTCATTACTTATAAAATTGGCTTTAATTTATTTTTATTACAATGTTTCTTTAAAAGCTAAATATATATAATTTTAGTAATTAAAAAAAGAAACAATTAGAGATTCCAAGATAATAAATTATTTTAAAATTATCTAATAATAATATATTTTAAGTATAAATATTTATTATTAAACTTTATATTTAAATTCAGTTAACAATATTATATATTACAAATATAAGTATACTTAATAAATTAATCTTGAAGAAATGCTTTAAATTAATTTCATTTATAAAATATTATTGATTTTAATTATTTTAAATAGAAACAGAAAAATATTTATTTGAAAGTTATAATAGTTGATTTGGTATATTGACCAATGACATTTAAGCAAGTAGTTTTCTGATATACTTTATCCCAGGATTTTTTTAAAAAAGAGAAGGAGATGATAAAAAGTACTGATTCATGAAGCAGGGAGGTTTTAAATTTCATTTCTCAGTAAAATTATAAAAAGTTTTAAAAATATTTAAAGATTTAAATGGTAAAATAATATTTAAAAAGCTGTCTAAGGATAAAATATATTTATAGAAATTATTAATTCATGGAGTGAGTTTAAATCAGTTTCTTTATTGCAACATAATTGCAATCCTGATCATCTACTTATAACTAAGTTGATATCTAAAAAAGTTTAAAAGAAAAACCAAAGTTTTTATTCTTATTTGAAATAATCATGAGAAAAAAAAGATAACTACATTTTTTTAAAGAAAGATATATCTGCATTTATGTAAGAAAATATTTGATTATTTCTATCAAATTATATATTTTTATTAGTCACATATTAAAAATGAGAAACATGTCTAAAATCTCTAGAAATAAATTTTTAAAACTTGTAAAAGTGTTTTATCTGATGTTAAAAATAATGACTTTGTTGAGAATGATAAATCTAATTAAAATTAATATTCTGTTTAAATTGAACAATTGATGTGTGATAAATAGCTTGAAAAATTTTGAAGGAAGAAAATGTTTAGCATATATTTAATAATGAAAGAAAAAAGCAGATAAAAAATGAATTAATATTTTTTATGTTTAACAGAAGGTGAACTCTTATTATATTATTATAAGAAAGGAAGAGTAAAATGGGAAGGATAATCAAAAAAATTCTGTTTAACTTTTTAATAGTAGATGACAGCAATGAAGATGATACACTATAATACAGAAAGTTAAATGAATTTATTCATATGTACTTAAATTTTATAAGATTAGTAAGAAACAGGAAAGGGAAGAAATAAGTGAAGTAAACTTATTGATGAATTGGTTAAACATATTTTAAAGTTTTACATTATGAAAAAATAATGTTAAGATTTATTGAGAAGATTTATTTAACTCTTTTGTTGGTATATTTTTTCAAGAGCATGATTATGCATGCACATGTAACTTTAATCTAGTCAAGAAGGAAGGATGCATCTAATTCAGAACTTTTGTTAAGTTAGTGTTGTGCTTGTTTATAAAATGTTTTGTTTAAATATGTATGTGTTCTAGCAAAAAGAAGATAAGAGAAGCACACAAACTCATGAGGAATGGTGAACATCTCTTTGTTACCATGGTAAAATTAAACTAGGAATTGAAATGGGTTTTTAAAAAAAATAAAGAAAAAAGGATTTTAATTTTAAATTTATTATTAATATTGTTTTTTGTTTGATATAAAATATAAATGCTAGATATTATAGTTGGCAATAATTGAAACAATTTTTATATGCAATCTGGTATATAAGGTTAAAAAGGTATTAACTTTTTATTATTCATTCTTTTAAAAAAAAATGCTTAAAGATATGAAGAGAGTATATATGTGTTATGACATGAAAGTGTGTGGGGGGTATAATATTTTAACATTATATTTTAACCGGTATATATTAAAAAAAAAATTGAGTGTGGTAAAATGTGTTGTAGAGGTATTTCAACCTTATCATCCTAAAGTATATTTGATAAAGGGAAATGAACTAGTGATGACAAATAAAAATTTATAGGGATCTATGAAAATAATAATAAATATATTATAAAATGTAATGTTATTTATGAGAGGAAGAAAAGAGTGAATGTGTAAAAAAAAACCAATAATCGTGATCTCATTTTATATATATAAAGTGTCTGTCATATTGATGACGATAAAGGCCAACTATTTGTTTTGTAACATGATCTCAAATGTGGATAGAAAAATATTTCATGGGAAGATTGGATTATATTATTGGTCCAGATAGAGTATAATAATAGGTGCTGAAGACACAGTAGGAAAAGATGAGTTAAAATTTTAGGATAGGATATGAAAATATTATTCTGAAGAATTGATTGAATAGTTAAATGGGATTAATCTTTGTGATACTCATTTAGTTTATCATAAAAAAATGGGAGGCTGTTCTGCAATGATATGAGTTTAATATATACCATAAGTGCTTGCTGTATAAGCCAGGGTAAAATTGGGGTAAGATCATTAGGAAAATGATTATCTGCCAAAATATGACACCTCATAAATAAAGGAAAACTTCATCCCTCTATTATGATATAGTATTTTTAATAAAATCAGTGACTTATCTATGAAGTTTTTTGGCAAATAAGAATAAAGTAGTCATTGAAAGTTGACTAAATACTTAAAACAATTATAGTTTTTTTTCCTAAATTTTAACCAATTAGCTTAAACATAGTAAGACCATATACAAAATAAATATTTTATATTTTAATAAAATCTGAATAAATTAATATATGAATAATGCTACCTGAGATCAGAGAACAGCAGAAAATATAAGTGAGAGATAGCAGATGAATGAATAAAAAGAATTACATTATAGGAAAAAAAATCCTTAATTTTACTATTTATTTTGATTATAAATATTTTTTACTATTTTTTGTAACATTACCACAGCAGCAATAATTTTGTTGATAAGATTATAGTGCAATATTTTTGAACAAATTGTGAATATGAAATATAACTTAAATATTATAATTTATTAAAATATTTGGAGTTACAAAAATATAAGGTAAATAGAGAAAGATAACTAAGAAGATAACCACCAGATAACTCATGAATTGTATGAAAAGCATACATGATGGTAAGAAGAATTAACTTATTTTTTTAAGGAACTAGATAATGAATATGGGAGGGG
Organism: Epiperipatus broadwayi; assembly: GCA_028023455.1. Classification (NCBI taxonomy): domain Eukaryota; kingdom Metazoa; phylum Onychophora; class Udeonychophora; order Euonychophora; family Peripatidae; genus Epiperipatus; species Epiperipatus broadwayi. The sequence continues at coordinate 6,904,747 of JAQFVV010006252.1, forward strand.
TTAAATGTATAGAATAATTATGTGTCTATCTGTGATGAATGTAAATAATTTTGTTATAAATTTATAAATAATTAAATGATTGTTTTGTTAGTGAATTATTTTTTATAAGGTGTATAGCTATTTGTTGTTCATTATTATTGTTGTAAATAAATGAATAATTTAATTTAAATTTTGTATTAGTAATATTATTGCATTTGAGAGTCATTTCCATCACAAGGTCATATCAATAAAGTGCATTATGCACTTAGAATTATACATAGCATATATTGATTACGTTTTATCTGAAGAGTTATATTTGGGAATTTATAATTGATACATTAATTGTTAATTGCTTTTAAATTATAACTATATTAAAGGGAGTTTGTAATACTTTATATTTTTATTAGATATAAAAAAATCTTGCAAATTTTATTTGAAAAGTATTGTTAAGTATTACAAAATGAAGAGCATATAATAGAAATTAATAGTATGTTTTAAGAGTCACATTCTGATTTTGTAATCTAATTTTGAAAGGTATTTTATATCTTAAATTTAGAAGTTGTATATTATTTTCGAGTATCATTTACTGAACAAATATATTTAAAGGTTTGTAATTCTGAAGGATCGGATTAAGATGGTTGAATGCTAAGTAATTAAGAAATGTATTTAATTGAGTTAAACTTTGTACATAATGGCTGTGGAATAAAGCTTTTAATTATAATAAAAATGAGTATTCTATAGTAATTGTTATTAGTATAAATATGAGAATAAAACTTAGGAAAGTAAATTAAATTATTTAGGTGAAGGTAATGAGTAGAGATAATGGTTATTAATTTTCATGTCTTATTATTATAGGTAGATTAATTTTCAAATAGGAGATTAATCAAGGTTTGTAACAGTAAATGTGATTTTATTTAAATGGTTGGAACCCAGTAACATCCTCTTGCATTTCAATTATTTAAGTATCAATCTAATTGTTATATTATATTTTAGAATAGAATAATTATGATCCCTGATATAGCCATAGGATAGCATTAATTCTTTCATTTTAATTCAATTTTTGTTTAATATTATTTTGAGATTCTTAAATTATAGAAGAGTAGTTAAAGCATTATTTAAATGAAATATTATGTTAGTCATTGTTTGTTGTGGGGATTTTTCTAATGATTATAACATGATAGTAGTGGGAGACTTTTTACAATAGCAATGCCATTGTGGAGTATATCTTATATACTTTTCAATATTAAAACCTCTATGTAGTAATCGACCCTAAAGTCTATCTTATGTTATGATGTATCACAAGTTTCAAGCCTCATAAAGAGTCTTATACTTTATTGTTGTTATACTTGATTGTTTGTTATTGAGCTAATAACATGAAGAGTAGAGTAGAGATGGTGAAAAACTGGAAGGGAAGACTACAGTAGATAACAGTTATCTAAAACCCAAGACATTATTGGGGGACAACCAAAAAATCTAAACTTTTTACAAATAATAAATTCATGTTATAAAAATATTTTTTTTAGGCCAGAGCATATTTTATATAATTTCTATTTTATGCATTTAATTAAATTTGATACTTCTTTTATAATAAAGTATTTTTATCTTGTTTTTTTTTTTTAAAGATATATACAATATCAAAAGGGTGACTTTGATACAATATACTGCAGAAAAAAAAATCAATTGTTTACTGAAGTTGAACAAACCTATTGGATACATATCTTTCTTTTAATTTTTTCTCCAAGTTCTGACATATAGAGATAACTCTTCTAATATAAGTGTTTTAACACATATAGTATTGAATTTTAGTTTGCATAAATGATATAAATATTGAAATTTTTTCTTGCCCCTCCCCCAATTTTTAGTTTAATTCATTTAAAATAAGTGATATTAACTTTTCAGGATGCTAACTAGACAACAGACAAACACATTTTTTTAAAACCTAAGCATTGTACCAAGATTGTATTGGCACATATATAAAATAATTTTATCTAAAAAATTATTAAAATAATAAATCAACAAATCAATAAATAAGTTATAAAAATCTAAAGAGTTTCGTTATTAAACAAAATGCTGTTTGCTGTCAAAACGTAAAATAGTTTTCTAGTATTCGTTTTTGAAATAAAAGTTACAATTAATTAATTAAAAGAGGGTTAGAAAAGTTAAACTAAATGTTTTATAAAAAAAAGTAAAGAGTTTATTATTATTAGTTGAAATTTGATTTTCAAGTTTAAAAGTATAAATATCTTTTCATTTGAGTTTATTAGAATAAATTATACATGTGCGTAAATGTAAGCTTGTTAATAAAATATATAGTAAATGTGTGTAGGTGTGCATGTTAAAATTGTATTGAAAAATAAATGAAAGTTAAAAAATATATTTAAAAACACAGTGATGGCTACTAATTAAGGATATAAAAACAACACATTTGCATGGCTACTAATTAAACGATCTCAAAAACACAGTCAAAGGATTATCAATGGAATTTTGACAACAGATATTGCCAGAGGATATCAAAATGAAAACACACATCATGTATAAATAGCCAAATTTTTATCGGACATTTAGTTGAGTTAGTTGAGTTAATTGTATCAGAGTTCAGTTCAGTCAGTCAGTTCCAATAACAGTTCAGTTTATTATGAATCAATCAAGAATGCAGTGTTAAAACCATGGGAAACATGTGGTTGTCTCCATCCTGAAATCCAGTAAAACAGCAAGATCTTCTCGTGAAAATAATGTCTGCATAACAGCTTGAAGAATCTCCGCCAATATCTAATTGTCTCCAGGAATAATGCCAACTAATCAGCATCAAATCTCCACAAGAAAACTTCAAATCTAACCGGTTAGAGATATCTCATTAGAAGCAGCAAACAGCAAGATGCATCCACATTCTAAAATTCTAGGTAAAACATTTTCTTATTTTCATTTCTAAGTAGCCATTGCATTCGTGAAAATCCTCCAAGAGTGAAGGATATGAACTCTATATCATACGTAAAATGAATTATTGATATGTGCGTTTAAATTTCAAATACTATTTAATGCTTCATTATTATTTATGTAAATGTATAAGTTAATATGTGCATGATCATTATATCAGTGTTATTAGTAAAATGAGATTTATAAAATATTTAAATTTAGTATAATTAATGTTAATTAAAATAAATTGTCTTTAAACTAAAACTTTATTTGTCAGTCAATTCTTTTCATCAATTCTTTTACCAATCTTTTTATCAATTCTTTTATGCCTCTAGTTAAGGAATAAATTCTTATTGATTACAAATAGCTGAGCTAGTCATGGGTATAAGCATTGAATTAGTGGCCATTGTTCAAAGTGCGTTGTTTATTCTTCTGGATAAATAACTGGCACCCATGTTTATACAAAATAAAAAAAGTGGTTTGAATTTAACAGTCGAGAAGAAGTTATGTCCTGGAAATGTAATGCTAGTTATATATTTTATAGCTATTGTTTGGACATACATACTCTCCAAGTATGTTCTTCTCTGCCTAAGAGATCAGTGTTTCGAACTTCTCATATTCGAACCCGGTACAGCATAAACTTTTTTTCCTGGTGGTGGTGGCAGTAAAAGCAGTGGCAATGGTGATTGTTGTTATCATTGTCATGGTTGATGCTGCTGCTGCTGTTGTCATTATTATTATTATTATTATTATTATTATTATTATTATTATTATTATTATTATTATTATTATTATTATTATTATTATTATTATTATTATTATTGTTGTTGTTGTTGTTGATGTTATTATGTTTTAAAGACAAACTTTATTCAATATTCAATAGTTACATAGGAATCATATATATACAGGATTTTATATAGATACAGGTTAAAAGAGTAAATACATTTATGCATAGAGTTGTACATAATACTACTCAGATAAAGATTATGTTGACAATTGTATATAGTATATTAAACAAATATTGGATGGTTGGCATGATTTGGTGTACTAATGATGGTTACTCAGAAATTACAGTCATATATAGATATATATTAAACCGGATACTTCCATTTCAATAGTCCTAGTGTGACATTTAAAGTTAGATTATAATTTATTGTTTATTCTTTTTGTAATAAAAGTTTAAATTTCAGCACATACTTATTTATTTTCTTTCAAGAATAGATTTTCATTTTTATTAAATTTGCAATTTTAAAAATAAAATATTTTATAAGTCAATTTTGGTAAAACTTGTAATCTAATTGTTTTATCTTTAGAAAAGTTTTTTTTTTTTTAATTAAAAGTTGTTTACATTTTTTTTTTTTTTTGGTAATTATAATCTATTTCAAGAGCAGAAATTTAATTTTGTATTAATTAGTTTATGTACCCTGGTGAGATATTTAATTAGATTGAGCATGGTATTAAATTAGCCATGAGCATATACTGTTTAAGTAATTAAAAGATAAAAAAAAAGTTTACATGAGAGATAAGAGAGTTATATAAATAGCCCTGAGTTTAGGATGAAGCGGCATTCACTCATTATTCAGAAAGTATATTCTGACTTATTCAGATTCATTCTTGAAAAATTATTATTCTGACTGGATTTTTCAAATTGTTATTATTCAGAGTATTCTTCTGACATATTATTCTTCATCAGATATTTCTTCACATCCGAATTCATATTTGCTCCTGATATAGAATCTCAGGTTCATATACATGCCAATGAATCTCTCGATATAATTTCCATAGGAGTAGTTATGTTCATTTCTCAGATGTCCAAATTTTATGCCATTGGTTACCAAAACTTCAGAAAGCACTGCTAAGCCTTTTAAAGATGGATCCTGACATACTTTCAGTTTTTTCGAAGATGACATTAGCCTAAACTAGAACTGTTTCATAATATGTCTCCACACTCGCCACCATTAAAAAACAAATCATTTGAAGACTTCAATCAATATTACCTGCACCCAAATGTGAGTACCTCCAGAACTTTCCAGTACCAAAGTAATTTCTTTTATATTCTTGCCAGGGCTAAATCTAATCTAAGACTCTGCTCAATCTAATTGTAAATCTATAATCTAAATTTTCTTATAATTGTTATATGTATTTTTATTATTGAGGTGTGCTGTATTTTTTTTTTTTAGTAATACTATATATTTGTAATTTTAAATTTCATACTCCATCATATTCACTTATCATATTTATTTTTCTTGCATTGCAATCAATCTTGGAAATCTTCAATGTTGTTAGCCATGCTGTAATTCTGCAAACATTATGATGCCACTAGTCAATAATCTAGTGATCACTCACCAACACTGGTTTCATTGATTCATGCAAAAATCTTTCATTTGTTATTTGTTTTAAAACTTTTTGAATAAGGAAACCAGAGTTACGTAGATGAATCTTCCACTGAAGGAAATTCTTCCCTCCCTTTTAAACTCTATTAGAAAATTAGCCTGCCTGCTGGAGCATTCAACATTTTATTTTGTTTGTACACACCGTGATACAATTTAATAAAAACTCTGTTTATAGTAACTGTAAACTTTCTTTAATTATACTTTCTAACATTTGGTCTAGTTTGATTTTCTCAAATGTCTGAACAATATTAATGAGCTCTTGCTCTCCCTGGATCTGGTCAGTGCCTATCATCATCATTAACTTTGATTACAGTAAACAATATTTTCCAGGTATGCAGTGACCTGGTGGCACCCTCCATGATCAAAAGGAAAGTAAAAGATAGCATAACCATTACAATATATATATATATATATATATGTTGAGAGTTCATTATATATATATATATATAATTGTTGAGAGTTCATTCACATGACAGAATACTTACAACAGTCACATAAAGTTGGCAGTTATGTAATTTTATTGTAAAATAATCAATATAGGTTTATTTGAGCTGTGGGAGTTGTCATTCAGTATTGAAAAACGGAAACATATTGGCTAAAATGCTATAAGAGTTCCAACAGTTGGGGCATTAACAAAGTTCATTGTGTAATGGGCTTATAAAAATGGAGTGTGTACCAGGATTGGTTTTATTACACTGAAAACTTGCTAGACATCTGGGGGATTTTGTAGTTCATGGACTAGGAAGTTAGAGATTGGATTGGGTTTTTAGATGCAATCATGTGGCAGAAATAGAGTCAGGGTGGGCATCTACTATCCCATCTCAGCTACTCAAATTTTTTAGAGAAGGTGGCAGAGTAATGTCTGGTATTGCTACCTAAGCAAAAAGATACAGCAATGTTCCAGAGCACATACAAACTGAAGGTGGCTACATAGATGGCTGGGATTGCACCTCTCCTATATGGGTCTATAATTCCATTCATTAAGTGAGATGTTTCTTTCTTCATATTTCTTTAATATCATATCATGGGTACATGCAAGAACTGGACAGATGTAAAGAAAGTAGTATGTGTTTCATCCTCCCTCTGGCACAGACCACAGAGGGTATTAATATTTGTGTGCAATCTGTAATAGCAAATGAAGTGAAAGGTGAATAGGGTATGGAGATTAACTTTCAGAAAAAATCAAAGAAATCTAAAAACATTTTTATATTGATATAATAACTGAGCATTGTCTATTCTTAGTGCCAGGGTTTTGGAGGCAGCTTATTGATTAGGAAACAATAAGTCATAAATGCCTTAGTATGTATATTTAATTGGACTTTGAAGAAATATTTGGCTGTAATTGTTTTTGATGGTCTATGAGTAGTGATATGGTAAGTTTTGTATGTAGATGTAGGGTTTATTATGCACTCCATTACTGGAAATCATCTTATGGTGGCTTCTAGGAGGTCTATGGTTTTAATGCATGAATGGAGTAGAGGCTAAGCCCATTGTAAATAGGCAGCTAGCCTAGATGTTTTATGGAGAAGACAACCATCTTTCTTCACCATAGTAGTAATTTGCATAGAAAGGAGATTGAGAAGATAAAAGATTTATCTAATTTTTTGATGAGTTAATAATAGGTAATTTTTGTGGGGACAAGCTGATTGTAGAGGGATAAATTGAAAAGTAAGATTTAGAGAGAATATTAGTGATTCTTTCATAACTTTTAATTTATATTGGAGTTTATGTTTTATTCGCTCCCAAGTAAAAGGAAAAACCAAAAAGGTGGTCAGTTTTTCTTGGTATGTCTGTAAATATGGTTTGCATGTGTAAAGAAACCAGATGACAGTTTTGTTCGTGTTAAATTTGAGACTGTAAATGCATGGCACATACAAACCTGTGTGTGGGATTTGGAGGTTTGGCATTTTTTGCTGAATTTTTGTTAAGAGGTTTGATAAATATTGTGAATAATGGAGCAATAAGAAGTAATCTCTGGAGATGGATTGACTAAGGACAAAGGAGAGTGAAGATATGCCATGAAATGTTATGTGTATTTTAGGGATAAGCAGTAAGTTAGTTAAAACAAATAGAAGAGTATGAGGTATTGACATATCATTGAACATGTGAGGTAGGATGGCAACAGGAACAGAATTGAAGGCAGCTTGAATCTCTAATTGAATGGTCATTGGGTATTTTCCCCTTTGGAACTGAGACCATGATTGTTTTAATCAGAAGTGTTGTTTGTGCCATTGATGATCCTTTCTTGTCATCTGACATTAATGATATTAAAAGGACTAAATATGCTCTATTTCATCTTTTAAGGCTTTTTTCAAGAATTTTTATAGCCAGAGATCCAATAGAAATTGATTGCAGATTGAATAAGTAATGGAGCACATTTTTTGTTATATGTTACTACTACAATTAGTTCAGGTTCTTGAATATTACACATCAACTGAGATAAATAGTTTGCAAGTTCACATAAATATGTAACTGTAAAATGACTAAGATGTAACAAGACAAATTTAGGTATATTATAAGATCCTGGATAACATGAGTTGGCAATTGTAGAAAGTTTGATTGTAAACTTCATGGTGAAGAAAAGGTTATCTGATTTTTGCTTGCCAAAAAAAATTGCAGATGGTTCTAGAGCACTGTGAGCTTGCAATCTTTGCTTAAAATGTTGTTTTATTAGTTATATACCAAGTTATGTTTAGCTCTAATTGAATCCCCAACATTGGTTGCCATAAGGACTTTAATAATTCAAGGATAGCCTATGGTCTATCAAATGTAAGCCTTGGTTCACATGTGAATTTTTTTGTTGTTGCTAGGTACTTCTTAAGGATGTTACATGCATTGTTATGTGTCCTGGTAAACTTTTTATTGTGTATTATTGTTGTCAAGAGCTGGTCTGCAAATAATAATCCTCTTCTGCAAGTCGCCTGCCAAGGCTAGCAGTCTGAAAATTGGAGGGGGGGTTCATATTATGGTTGATGTTAAAAGATATTATATTGATGTGCATGATATATGTTTGAACAGGATGAAGTGGCAAGTTTTAGAGTTTGAACAGCAAAATATAGATATCTGAGTACAAAAATTCCAAGATGTTTGCAAAAAAAATATTCTTATAAAATTTTTGAAGGCCAAGTATTGTTGCTATCTTTGGAGCTAAGGCAAGAACAATCATTTGTGCATTGTGGTCTGAGAAAAAGGAAAGGTTAAGCGTAAGGGTTAGATGGTGATGCACAAGGGAGTAGAAACTTAAATCTATAAAAGAGGTATGATGGTTATTATAGAATGAGTTAGGTGGGAAAACACCCTCAGCACTCATGAGAGGCATTGCAGTTTGATAAAACCATTTAGAAGTAAAGACAAAATAAGTCATATTAAAATCATCTATAAGAAAGACTGGGTGTGTCATTGACAAAAGGAGTAAATTTATAGTTAATAACATTTGGGTGATCACACTGGAGCCAAGAGAGATATAAACAAATATTATGTTGAGAGTGATATTGCAGTGGTGAAGAGTGACTATTAAGAGATTTTAATTTATATAGATAATCTTAATTGATGAAAACAGGTAAACTGGAATTATAATCACAACAGTATTCCCTGATGGTGATGATGCATTTCTGAAGCAGGCATAAAAACCTTGCCTGATCAAATAAGAAGAGGAAGAATCAAATGAGAAGAGGAAGAATTTGAGACACATGGTATATTTTTTTCTCAAGGAGACCAAGGACACATGGCTGTGTAATCTCTAATCATTTGCTGAGATAGTGATTATTTGTAGCCAAGATTAAAGCACTGATGTTAAAAGCTTCTATTTTTATCTCCAGGAAAATTTTCCTCATTAGGAGAGTTATAGAGTTGTAAAAACATGAAGTTTTACAGGAGGAAAATACTTAAACCTGATAACAATTAAGAATTAAATACTAGGTAGAGTTCAAATCTTATGTTATTAGAGCTGTTCACTGTGGCTGATAAGAATATATTATTATTAGAACTGTTTACTGTGGTTGATAAGAATACATTACAACACCATTGCTTACTTGATGTAGAGAGTCTTAGATTTTAGTTTGCATGATATTGCATTTATGATTTAATCTCAAGGACTTGTGTTGGATTTATTATTCAGAAGGCAGATAGACCTAAAGGTGACAGTCTTGTCTGTAAGTAAGACAGTCATATTATGAAACATAATTAAAGTGTTGACAGTCATATTATGAAACATAATTAAAGAGTTGGATTTTAAAAGTATTTTATCTAAATAATTTTTAATATATACACATAGAATTCAGACCCATAATGTCAAATTTTATTATTGATTGAAGCTAGCTTTTTGGATGGCAAATATTTTACTGAATACATATGTACAAGATATTTAATCTAGTATTAAAAAAATTTATTATCAAACATTAAAATAAAATAATTTTATGAAATAAATATTAGTAATAATAAAAAATGAAATGAAACTTAAAGATCTAACATAAATATTCTCCAACAACATAATCGAAAAACTTATTTACAATCTACAGTACCAAATTATTATTTTTTAACAATATATATTTAGAATGTAGATTTAAATATGATACACATATTTGTGATTTAACAATATAAAATATTTTATTTAAAAAATTTTAATCTATTCTTTTAGTTAAATTATTTTCACAATCTATAAATAATTCTTTAGACACTTTGATTATCATTAACATAAAGAATATCCTGAATCAGAAAAATATAATTTGATCATTATTAAATTAATAAATCAACAAAATCATGTTTTAAGAATAACTTTAAAAGAAAATAGGGATTGTGATTTTAGTTCTGACCAGCACTGATCGTCCATTAAAAGCTCAAACTAATTTTTTAATTCTAGAAGAAAGAAGGGGTGGAGAAGCCTTTAATTTTATCTTAAAATGTAGGGTGAGCCTTTAAATACACATTCGTTATAATGGAGAGTGTTAACTTCATTAATCTTGTTCAATGTAAGCAAATACCAACATTTGAAAATAAAGCAGATATGGCAAATAACACCCATGTTGTTTCAAATTCAAAATCAAATTCAAATTGCAAAGAACATTAACCTAAAGAGACCAGAACTGTTTCATTTTTATAATAATTAACCTTCAGTATTGTTAAATATCCAAAAAGTATCAAAAAACAATAAGGATGACTCAATTTCTAGCACTTGGTGAAACTTAACTATATCCAGGAAAACTTAACTATACCCACATCTGTTCACAGATTTCTGCTGAGGATACACTCATGAACTGTAATTCCAATTCTCAATCATAGAACTCCTCATATAAAAGAGAAAATAATTATATACTGATAAATAATAATATCCATCAAAATGATTACAGTGAAAATCCCCTAATCTGCTAAGGGCCAGGAAAAGCACTCCTAATGGTAGGCAAAAAAAAATTAGAATAAATTTTAAAGAACTACAATATAAGATTAAAGATATACACACTCAATTACCCTACAGATGATATAACCACAAATCTATCTAACTGTAGTGAAAAAAGCCTCTTGCAATCAGACATTTAAAAAAAAATGTTATCGGACACTAATGCTGTGGGTTTAAGCAAAAATGTAAATGATACCGAAAATGTTACAGTCGTTAATTTGCACAAACTCCTTTTAGACATAACAGATTATGATACAGAATAGCAATCAGAACTTAACTATAGCTCCTCTGATTATAATACTAGAGACATCAATAATTTAAATGAAGAAATATACCAAACAATCACTAACGATTTTAATAAAACTATACCAAATATCCTATATAAGTCATTCTTAAACTACTACAATGAGAAATCTCTAATTCTAGCTATTACGAACCAAACTGTTCACTCTTCAAGGTCCCCATGAAACAACTCTGCACCCTCATCAAACAACAGCAACTTGGAAAAGGAATTCATTGATTTTAACCCACCCCAAGGACCAATATGTTGTCACTGAGTTCAAAACTTGGGCTGACAGAATGATTTTAATTCTAACTTTAAAGTGTTAGGGAATCACATATTATGCTTCATCGACATGGACAGGCCAGTCACTCTATCTAAAAAAATCAAAAACTGTCTTGCAAACTTCACTGAACAAAAACATAATCCATTAACTATGGCAATATTAACAAGTTTCATTACCTGAATAATCCACATTTTGAAAATCAAATACTGTTTAACACAACGATATTCTCATTCACTCTAAAGTAAACATCTCCCCTCTGATATCCCTACCATTATAACCACCAGAGGTTCACCAATGCCAAAATGCTTTTTCTGCCTCCAAAGGGCACATCTCATAAAAGATTGCATGACTCAAATATGCAACTATTGTGGCCTTAAAAAAATACATCACTGCAGTGAGAAATCTAGTAAGCCAGGGCTCACTCTAATTCACAATAAGCAAACAATACCTAATCCTACCTCAAACAACAAATTTACACAGTGCCATATTTTTCAAACCTCAATAAAAAATCCAGACAAACCTGAAAAGACATACAACAGCACAATCAACAATACATCCTTACAAAACAATATTACTCAAGAACAAATAGAGTTAGAAGCTGATACAAATCTTGGTGGTGATCTTGTTGACCAGAATCTCACATAAGAAATTCACAAGGCCATCACTCATCTTAATAAAACTGACCTACATATAGAGTGTACCTTCAGTGTCAAAAAAAGCAAGAAAAGCAATCAGCAAAATACTAACAAAATATTATGCCTGCAAACGCTTAAGCACATAAAAGAAGAGTGCAAAAGTAAACCATCTGAGGGACAGTAAGTCTCAGGATGGCCAATTGTCCTCCCCATGAGAACACTGTCCAGAGTTTAAAGAAAACCAGGAAAACAATAACCCACAAAAATTTCAACAGTCAAAAAAACCTAAAGAAGAAAGAAAAACTCAAATCCAAATCAAAACAACAAAACATCATAAAAACAGGTACAATTGCAAATCAAGCTAATAACAAGATAAACAAAAGAAAGTCAGTCCTCCCAGACAAATCCAGTTTATACAAAGAAAATGCTCAACATACAAATGATTTACAATCTGCCTCCAACAATCAAACATCAGATCTAGCCCTATCCAAGCATCACAAACCTGAAAAGAAGAGGAAAACTATGGACTCCCCAACCTCCAATCCCCTGGAACCATTGGAAGATACCCTGACAAATTATCCCGCTGTCTCAATATCAGATGATTACCAATTCTTTCCTCTCTTTCTTGGGTACTTTCTGAGAAAGTGACTGCTCAAAAAAGATTTAAATGACATTGGCTGGAAACATTCATTCACTGACTCAGAGCTGTTAAAAGAGGAGATTAAATTAGATCATTATACACTGTAAAATCACTGGAGTCAACATTTGCAGCATCAACTCATTAAGTAGAACCTATACTATTAAAAACTGGATCCAACTCTCCACACATATTCTTAATGGGAGAGACTAAATATCATCTTTACACTGATAACAAAATCCTAGCACTGCTTTCATCATCAGGTTATACCAAATTTTTCATTGGTTCCTTGGCCTCTGGAGGAATTGGCATCCTGATTAATAATGCCTTACCCCCAATAGCTATAATCTTCTATGGTTAGATGCCAACATTGTTATTATTGAGGTTGATTACTGGGGTTACCCTATTATTATTGCCTACATGTACACAGCAAATGACACAACTTTACTACAATATAATCCATATGCTAAATGCCACTATCAGCAACAGAACCAGTCCCATAATACTCTTGTGAGATTTTAATACCATATACAGAAACTCCAACACTAGATTCATCCATCACATAAATTGAAGACTGATGTACAGAGAGAGCTTTTTTCCCTGGTTACCTTCTCACTTTACACAAAACTCAAAGATTTCTGATTGACCTGATATACTATATGCTAGACCTTCACTTTCACAGTGATGCAGCTTTAATTCCTGTCTCCTTCTCTGACCAAATGACTCTAGTTATCCATCTGGAAGCTATTGTGTATCTATTACCACAGAGGGGTCTGGCAAAACTATGTGTATGGTCATAAATTCCAGCATGATAGAAGTCATAGTTTCTGAGGCCTACATCTATTTCCAAAAGATCAACATCCTTTTCCTTCCAGCTCAAGAAGCCTGGTTTACTTACATTGGTATACTCCAATCCATTCTAAATCATCACACCACAAAATTTAAAGACCCAAATAGCCTACTTAGAGACCTCACATATATCAAAAACCAATTACAATTGCTGCAACAGTATCATTCCAATATAGATGATATCATACCATTTAAAACCTTTACCATACTAAACAAAAATAGCTCACAGAATATTCATCACACCAGAAAATTTAAAGTCCCAAATAGCCTACTTAGAGACTCACAGATATCAAAAACCAATTACAATTGCTGCAACAAAATCATTCCAATATAGATGATATTATACCATTTAAAACCTTTACCATACTAAACAAAATGTTGCTCACAGACTATTTATCCATCAGGAGGTCCAAATTCTTTTCGACTCAGTAACATTGCTGGACAAAAGGGTACCTCAGGTGGGCACTAGGGGAAAACAGACAAGAAGTTACTCCATTATCAATTACCAGTGATGGTATTACACTTGTAGATTATCCTATCATGTGACTCATCAGTCAGCAGTATCAACTCATGCAAGCATGTAATTCTTCTTCTGAACTAGACTGGCTGAAAGCCAGGGACCCAGGCAAGCATGGCATCATGGAAGACCTACTTAAAAATAAGCTCATGTCCCTGCCAAATAGCATTTATCCAGGACTGCATAACATCCCTAAGTTCCTTCTAAATCACCTATGCCTGTTCACAGTTCCCATTCATGCTCAAAATGATTGAACTTCTAGCTACAAGACACAGAAATATAGCCAATCTATATCTGGTTGTGCTTGCACCAATTTAAAAAAAAACAAAAACCATTTACTGATCTTAGCAGTATTCAACCAATCTCCATGATCATATTGCTTATCTAGATAATGGAGTCAGTCATCAAAGATCAAATTCAACTTATAGTCCTCAAACATATTTCTCTTAATCGATACAGAAAACAGGTTCTTCCACCTCACATGCTATGGCTAATGTTACTGCTCTCATTGACTATATCAGAGTGCAAAAGAAGTTTAAACCCATTGCTATTTAGCTGCATATGGCTGCAGCTTTCAATTCAGTTCACATAGATATTCTTTTGAATCTGCTGGATGAGGATGATGTTCCAGTCACAATTATTCAGATAATCAACAATCTATTAAATAACAGAAAAACCTTCATCTCTCTAAATGGCAAGCTCACACCAGGCTTCAAACCTTTTAAATCTCTCCCACTGGGCTTCCCCCTCAGTGCCCTATGCTTCATAGAATACATGAACCCTCTTCTGATGGATATTGAAAAAATATCTCAGGTGTTTTTGTTCCTTCCATCAATAAACACCTTAACTCATTTGCCTACATAGATGCCATCATGGTTGTTCTACCCACCATCAAAACACCTTCTGCAACTGCAATCCATGCAGTTTACAAATAAATCTTAATAAATCAGTTATCTGTCAGAAGTCAGGAAAGAAAATGCCATCTCCCTATTCTGCCAAACCACAAAGAATCTTGGGATTTTCCATCTTCAAATCCCAATGGCAATGGCCAGAGACATACAGGATGGTAGCCTCCAAAACATAACTTATCATCTCATATCTCTCTCATGTCTACCTTTTACTATATGGAAAGGGAGGTTTCCTAAATATGACAATATTAGTATTACCTAAAATTACATACCACCTGCCCTTTATCAAACTAACCAGTTTCAGAACAAAATTAGTTGTCTATGTACCTAGCTCTTCTGAGTGTGAAAACTTTGGCTGTCAGTCTCTGGTGAATCCAATTGCCACAGAAGTTCAATGGCCTGTCCTTCCACTCTATTCAAGCAGCCATATTCCCAAAAAAAACTCACAATACATTGCATAATTTAACACATGCCTTTGACTATAACAACATTACTGAAAAGATCACCCCAATGAATTTACCCCCACCAATCATCCCTCATCAATCATGTAAATCAATACAAGCCAATTATAGACATCAACCTCAGCATTAAAATCACTTTGTGGGATGAGTACCAAATAATTGTCCCACAACTTTTCAAAAGTAGCCTCAACCTCACAAATCAAAAATTAATCACCTATTTTAAAAGATGGTGTCTGGAGCCCAAGTACCTTGACTTCATCATCAAAAATTAATCTCAGCATGCTTTCTCCAAACTGGTTCTTGTTTTATCAAAGTGAAACCCTAACATTGATTCATTCTGCTGTTTATGCTCATACGAATAGGAGACCATTGAACACTTCATATATCATTGTCCAAGTCTTAAAACTGTCAGAGATATAGTCTCCATCAACTCCAATATTAAACTGGATCTGATTGTCTCTCTTAAAAAAGTGATCCATACTGGAACATTCACAATTATTAGACTGTCCACTTTCATCCCCTCCACAATTTGGATAGTGTGTTGCAGGTTGATAATGGAACTACCCCATCTAAATCCAGGACCGTTATTCTGCAATAAAAAAGATCATGAAAAGAGATGAGCTCATCTCTGCCCAAAAACCCTTTGAGGACCCCTGGGACCTATTCACCCTCCCAGTTTATAACAATAGAATGCTGTATATGCCAACCCACTAAATCATTCAACAGGAACTCTCAGGACATAGCATAACCTCACTTAACTTTGTATATATTCTTTTCAAATTGTACACATAGTATTTAATAAATATATATTTTTTGAAATTGTACACATACAACTCTAAAAGAAAATACTTAGCTTTTTCTTTTAAAAAAATCTTATTTCTTTTGGGACCTTAAACTGGCAAATTTCAACCTTTTTTCATTAATTTCTTTTTAGTGTTAATTAGCAGCTTTAATTTATTGAAAGTTGTTTACTAGTCTATTTTTTTAAAAAGGACAAATTAATACAGTAGAAGTAAAATTCTCATTCTTTTATGCTCTAAAGAAATAGATTTCTTTTTGTATTTTTTTAAGCACTGGAACTAGTATTTTAAAATAACACCTCCAACATATATGTATATTTATCTCAACAATACCTTAGATGTGTTCATGTGACTGTTTATGTACAACAGACTTTACATATAGATAATAAATATACTAGCAAGTTTATTTTGTTTGTGCTTTTTTTTTTTAAGTGTCATAGCATTGGCCGGGATGTGAACCTGCAACCCGGGCAACTGCCTGCAAGTGCAAGGTAGTTGCGCTGACCTCTCGACCACCAATGCAAGACAAATTTGTTTGTGCTTTAATATGTATACAGATATGTTTCTTTTATAACTAGCCTTAATTAACTTCTTGGTTAGATTAATCTTTTAAATATATATATATATATTTATGACATGCTTGAGTTAATAGATAAACAAGATAAATGATCCTGTTACTCAATTCAGATTTTGTCTTCATAATATCTGAAATTTATATATTACCATGTGCTGACTTTATATACAAATATCATTATTACAAATATTGTAGCATTGCATTTTTAGCAGATGCAAACTTGACCAGCTTAAAATAAGCTAAAACTATCTTTCTTCTTGATTCTGCCAACCTTTTTGTTAAAACCAAATCATAATATTCATAGCTATATTGAAACTAATTTTTATAGTTATATGTCCCTTAAAATCAGTTTTCTTTTTTTTAAAAGTTATATTAAAAATTGAATCTTTTATAATCAGAATCCAAAATAAATCAAATAATATATTTGTATGAGAAATAACTTTTTATTTAAATTTCAAATAATTTGATTCAAAAATATAATAAATCTTACATAATACTCAAAATATTTCAGTCTTTATTTTACAAATTTACAAATTTATATAAATAAATTTTGTCTATATTCATTTTTTTTATTTTCCAATCATAAATTTTAAATTTAAATGCACACATATGGACACTAACAAAATTACAAATCTATTAAGTTGTGGATCATAAAATATATAAGATTCATGTATTCAAAAGCTATTCACTTACTAAAAAAGGTTAGACTGGCATCATTCATTATATATATTTTTCAAGGTAAATATTTGACCATCGAATAAATAGAAATTTAGCACCTGAAAGTCATACCAGAAACAATAACCTAACTTTCAGTTTAAATATTGTGAATTCACATTTATTGATAATTAAATCTTGAATATATTCACAATCAAATGTTTAAATCTCAGTGGGTGACAACAATTTCTAATAACTTTATCACACACCATACTTTAAAAAATATATTGAATAATTAAGCACTACTTTGGAAGACATGCAAAGTTCATATTAGAAATTTTATGAATTAATTTGAATATTTACATTTGTCTTTCACCTATGCTGTCTATTTTAATATTAGTAATTATAAATAAAATATAAAATAATATAACATTACAGTACTATCCCCCTCCCCCCCAAAAAAATTTTTTTTTACTAAAAAATTTTCACAACCTTACTTTCATCTATTATCAAATAGACTTTTTTTTCTTCATATGTCAAAGCATTGACCGGGAAATGAACCAGGGCCGGTTGCCTGGAAGGCAGCTGACCTTTTTTAAGGGAAATTCAACAAGATACATACGACATAAATATACAAAACAAAATAGTTTTCCCATCACTCACTTCATAAAACAACTTCCTTTAATATCAAAGAATGACTTCATGACATTGATGGTTTTGGATTAAAAAAAAATTATCATCAATGTTTTTTGTTTTTTTTTTAATTTCATTTTTTTCATAAAAGATAACCTTCCTCTGCATTGTCAAATAATATTTTATGACTTGTATTTTGTTCATGAATATATAAATTCTGAGTTATAATATCTATTTTCAACTCTACTCTAAGACTTAATTTATTGCTAGGAATTTTATAAATTATACCAGAAATAGATTTGCTATTAGTTGACTGTCTTGTACTATTTAGTAATAAATTTAATTAATCAAGGTCTTTCTTCCAGTCCATTTTATATCACCAATAAAACCACATCATAAATCAATTTATAAACTGATGACTTATCTGGTAAGAAATAAACTTTTCTATTTCCACTAACAATTAAATTTTTATTATTAACAGACTTTTATATATTTTTATTAAATATAATATTTCTAATAAATTCATGATTATAATACAAAGCAGTATAGCCAGAAGCAAATTGACTCATCTGAATATAACCATTATTTTCAAAATTATTAAGCCTTCTATTCCTATAGCAAAAACTCAATAAATTTTCTTATGAGTAAAAAATGATTATTTTTCTGTTGATAAGATTAAGGTTATTCATGATTTGCTATTGGTATTAGACGACTGTATAAGCATTATTTGTAATTATGTGTTTTATAAAACTAAAGAGGTATGTGTTATTGGTTATGTTATTTCTCCTTTAATGTGCTAAGTCTATATTAATTTTTTAGAGAGTAGTGTTATTTTTTTCTGTTTTTTAAAAATATTTATCATGTATGTTGATGATTGTTTGTTTGTTATTCAGGAAAATAAATTGAAAGTTTTTTAAATTTATTATTAAAGGTATACTTTTGAATTTGATAAGTTAAAATTTCTGGTTTGCCAAAGTTGATGATGTTGTATTTTGCAGTCATTTTATTAAACAAAAAAAAAATAGAAAATATGATAAGATCAGACATTTATAAACCTTTTACTCATAAAAAAAACTTTCTTTAGTGAATTTTTGTTTTAAAAATAAATGGTTATTAATTTTGAAAATAGAGGTTATATTCAGGGGAATCAATTTGTGTCTGACTGTATTGATTTAGGTTATAATCATGAATTTATTAGACACATTATATTTAATAAAAACATCTACAAGTCTGTTAATACAAAATATTTAATTATTAATGGAAATAATGAGTTTATTTTCTTACAATTTAAGTCATCAGTTTATAAATTGATTTATAAGAATAAATTTTTATTGGGTAATATGAAAGGGCTAGAAAGAAAGGCATTGACTAATTAAATTGCTTACTAAGTAATTCTAAACAGTCAATTGATAGCAAATCTACTTATAGTGTAAATTATAAGATTCTTTATTGACATGGTAATTAAGTCACAATGAATGAGTTAAAGTTCATAAGAGTAGAGTTAAAAATAAAAAGAAGATTAATAGAAACTTTAATGATAAATCTTTTTGAATCTGAGACCATCAATGTCATGAAGCCATCTTTGATGCTAAAGCAAGTTGGTTCTTGAAGTAAATATGGAATGTCTATTTTGTTATATATACATATATCGTCACCAGTTGGCTACATAGTTGCATTAAAATAATTAGATACATTGGTAGAATTAGGGATAATCAATTAATGGGGAATAATAATATTTAATTTTCCCATGCATATTTTATATAATAATAATAAGTCTTCAATTAAGTAAATATTTGAAGTCCCAATATGATAGTATAAGAATTTGCAAACATTAAATTTGTTAAATAATAATATGATTTTAATATGTGAATATTTTAATGAGTTATGAATGATTGTAGAAAAAAGAGAACTTTATAAAATAATGTAAACAAGTTTTTTTTTGTCTTTCTCTTTAGTAATAATTATAATTAATTAGTAATTTTAATTTAAACTAAAAAAATGTACTAAGAGAAAATATTTTTCTTTTTGATAAGTTGTTTAATGATATTTAATTTTGGCCTTTTAATAAAGATGAAGTTTTATGTTTAAAAAGAAAAAGCAAAATAAGATTTTAATCCTTTTGTTAAATTTTATTTTAATTTATCAAAGTTGTTTTTTCTTTCCTCTGTTTCTTTCTTCATTAAAATACATCAAATTAGTATAGTTAATTGATTATCTTGTGTTTTTTTTTGCAAAAAAAAATTTAATAAAAAAGAAATGCCAAGAATTTTATGATATTATTTAAGTTCTTGATTTGTTTTTCAATGTCTATGATTAAGGAAATATCTTAACAATTGTATTTCTAAAAAAATACCTAATTTGTTATTATAAAAATTATTAGTTAGAGACATATTGTGATTGGCTTGTAGTCAAGATTATTTTATAAAAAAATAATGGGGGTGTGAATGAGTCAAAAAACACAAGTATCTCATAAAACAATTCCTAACTTAGCTGTTGAAAAGAGAGCAGCCAAGTCTTAATCCAGATAATAAAGAAAAAAGAAGCAGAATATTTCACATCAAACTATTGCATATTACAACAGGAATCTTAATTAAGCTGTTGCCCAGAATAGCAGAAGTTTTAATAAAACTTTTAGCATACTATGAATTTAATTATAAAAATGTTTTCTACAATGAAAACCATGTGCTAAGTTCATCTAAAAGATAGACATAATCTTCCTCCATGTAACTTGCTTTCACTGGAATAAAAATATAGAGAAGTTGTCCCCTAATGTAATCTGTAACCTTGTCTTCAACCAAGAGCATGAGTCTCTGTCTGTGTTAGTCTCACTTGAAAATTTTAGTGTAAAATGGATTAAATTTGCTATTTTTAATTTGAAATTACTACAATCCAAGAAAAGGATAACATGTCTAGAAGCTTTCAAAATGAAATTCAATTGAAAAACACTATAAATTGCAACTGGAAAGGCTTCCAGAGAAAGTAAAACCATGGTTAAAAATATTTTTATGTGTTATATGCACATTAAATTTTTATGTAGAATAAAAAAGGAGATTTTTTATTGTAAGAATTAATAATTTTAAATATTTTCATTAAGTTAATATTTTTCATTGTGAAACTTTTTTTTTAATTCCAGTAAATTTTCTCTTTAAAATTATGAAATAGTTTTTAGAAAATTTAATTTTTTGTTAATTTATTATTATTTTTTTAAACAAGTTTTTTCTTTTCATTCATTTTCTCTCCTAAAAATTTAACAAAAGGTTAATTAAGCTAAATCAAAGATTATCTTTGATTTTGAAAATGTTTTTCCAACTCTTAGTTATTTTAAAGAAATAACTTCATTAAAAGTTAATTTATGAATAAAAATCACTTGATTGATTATAATTTTTAAGAAAATGTATTTTTTGATGAAATTAATGTTTAAAATTTTATACTATCATGCTGTTTTTTTGTTTATTTTTAATCAATTAGTTATTAAATAATTGTTTTAAAAAGTATTTTGTAGTCTTAATTTCTTTATTCTATTTAGTTACTGTTTTATAAATTGCAGTGTGTGTGTGACCTTATTTCATGATTACTTAATGTTTTAGGATTTTTTTAAAGATCCCAATAAAACTGTATTTATAATATGATAAATCTAGAAATTATTTGAAGCAATTTATAATACACTGCTTTATTTATTTATCACTTTCTCACATTAATAGTTTATGGAGTTCTTGCTTCCTGAAATAAATTTGTGCATAAGTTATATGGAATACGGATTTATGTTTAATGTTATAAATATCAAGATGATGATGATCCTGGTTACAAAGTGGTTATCCTTTAAAGTTCATTCATATTTCTTTAAAAATTTAGTTTATAGTTGGCCAGTACATTAAGAGTAATAAGTGGTCAGGCATTGATGATGGTCTGGGTGTTTTAGAATCTCAGCATTATTTGACTTTTTGTTGTATTTTGATGGAATAGCATGTAAACATGTACATCCATATAATTATTGTTTGTATTTCTGCTCTACTTTTGGCAGTGGCTAAATAATTAGCCTGGTCTACAGTGGATCACTTTCAAATGCACTCTCAAGATTGACTGTTGATTTATTTTTATTGTTGATCATTAATGATGATGAATGATTATTATTTTTGTGTAATGCTGGTGAACTTATAGTTAGTTTTTGTGCTGATCTCTCATGCTCATTTCTTTTATATTTTGTTTATATGGGGATAATGATAGTTTTCAATCTTCTCATAATTCAACCCCAACAGGGTCTATTGTTACAAATAGCTACCCAATTGTGGGACATTGTAACCTCAGATTCTCTTTTATTAACCCCTATTTTCCATATTTTTACAATATATATATATATGCGTGTGTGTGTGTATTGTATGTATCTCTATCTATATCTCTTTATATATATATTGTGATAGCACGAGGTGATCACATATATTTAATATAATAGATATATTCAGTTAGGTCAAAGATTAAAAAGAAAAAAAAAAGGAAAGAAAAAAGATTTTAGATAAGATGACAGACGAGTTAGATAAGAATTAGTGGTTTGTAGAAGGAATTTGGTATAACATTTAAAGATCGTTATCAGCTAGTAAATGGGAGTGAAAGAATGAATGGGTGTTATAATATAAAATAAATGTCGAATTTTGTTGTACTAAAGCATTTTTCTCGGAAGAAAAAAGATGAAACTCTTACGGTAAAAATCATAGAAATAATTACTGAGAAATTCATAGAGTGAGGGTTAAGAGAAATAAATAAATAAAACAAATGTAATAAGTTTAATTAGAGAAAGAATAAATGTAACAAATGAAAGGGAGAGTAATTAAATTATTTTAAGATCAAAGATGGCCGTAGGTGTGAAAACGTGATCCACGAGACAAAGGAGAGGGGAGTTTTTTTTTTTTACTAAGAGAGAGTAGAACGGTGTAGAGAAAAAAAAAAGAGTGATCCCAGTTTTCAAAACAGGAAACCATTTTTTTTTCTAGTGAAATGTTAACTGCCACACCGGCTATAGTTAAAGAAATGATGATCGAGTAGAAGAAATACTTTCGAACGCCGGTTCGAAACGCTACTCCATACCCCAGCCTGTAACACCGACGAAATGAAGATAACCCCGCTCACCAGCCTATATCTCCAAGCCATTTGGAAACCGTTACGAGGAAACCATCCGGAATTGAACCGCTCTACAAAAGAAGTGGGACGCCCACAACGCGGTTCGAAGAAGTGACTGAATAAATTGCCAGGACCGTTTACCTAGGTAATCGTATATTAGCATGCTAACTTATTAACTCCTATTTTAATCTTAATTCCGAGGGAATCAAGAATGCGAATTATTCCTTTATATAACTATGATACCTAGAAACTTTAATTGAACGATTATTCCTTTATATAATTCTGATACATACAAACCTTAATTGAACGAACATTTATAAGAAACTTATTTACATACATTTCATACTAACACTCTATACACGTATTTGTTGTTATTAATACGTCTCGAAATTATAGAAATTATGTTTTATTTTAGACAATCAATAAACCTCGTTTTAAGATTTGAATTACTGTAATTACTTGCTATGTCAACCATTTTATTTTTTTTTATGTCAGGAAGAACAACCGGTTGGGAAATATAGTTTGATTTGATTTTATTAGGTCAAACTCAACCGGTAAGGTAGTAATTGAATATATTATATTCTTACTAATCCGTTCTATATACATATTTTGTGTAGCTGGTTGCCTCCGTCAGATTATGCTTGACAGGGTATCAACCTAGACACGGCCGTATAGATAGACCGGAGGTATGCCGGTTACAATATGTGGGGGGGAGGAGGGAGGGGGGAGTTGGGGATTTGTTGTGGTTTTTGATATTTATTATTTATAATGAAATAAGATATGATAGATTGTTCTTATTGTTAGTGTGTGATGGAAGTATTTGTATTATGTGGTGTGGGGAATGAGGGGTTTAAAAGGGGGGAAAGGAAGGGTGAATTGAAAATGATTAAGGTTTTTGAGATTAATTATAGATTGGATTTATTATAATTTCTCAAAAAGAATTGAAATTTTTTGTTTTAAATTTTTTTTTTAAAAAAAAAAAATTGTTTAATTTTAAAAATATTAAAAATGTGTTAATTTGAAATTTTTTTGGAAATGTTTAAAATTACTGTTTTTTGTTTTATAAGAATTTAAAAATTTGAGTCTATTATTCTATTAGTTCTGTTTATAATTGAGTGTGGGTTTTTGTATTATGTTAGGTTTATAAAAAAGAAAATAAATAGAAATATTTGAGAATTAAAATGTTTATTTATTTTCTTTAATAGTTTATGGGTTTTGTTCTGAATTTGGAGTATATGGATATGGTATGTTTATGTTATAAAATCGAGATGTGTGATTGGAGTCTAAAATTTTTTAAAAATTTAGTTTATAGTTGGAGTTAAGAGTATAAGTGGCAGGTTGTGATGGTCAGGGTGTTAGTCTCAATTATTTGCTTTTGTTGTATTTTGTGGAATAGAAAATGAAATATTATTGTTTGTATTTCTGCTATTTTGGCAGTGGTAAATAATTAGCTGGTCTAAGTGGATTTTAAATATCTCAAGATTGTGTTGTTTATTTTTATTGTTGTATTATGATGATGAATGATTATTATTTTTGTGTAATGTGGTGTTATAGTTAGTTTTGTGTGTCTCTCTGTTTTTTTTATTTTGTTTATGGGGTAATGATGTCTTCTCATAATTAAAAGGGTCTATGTAATAGTAATTGTGGGCATTGTCAGATTTCTTATTCTATTTTTATTTTACAATATATATATATATATGTGTGTGTGTGTGTATTGTATGTATCTTGTTGAATTTCATTTATTAAAAGATAAAACCATAGTTGTGGAAGAATTTTAATAAATTTGTGTTTTTTGGCTAATATGATAATGTTATATGATTTTCTATTACATATATATATATATAATAGTGATGTGCCAATGAGAGTTTATAATTGGAAGATAATAAAATGATCTGAAAAACTAGTCATTTGATATTTACTTTGTGTTCTTGAATCATTATTATTTTTTATTATTTACATAATAAAAATGATGGCTAAAAGATGAGAAAAAGATATTTGATTAATCTATTTAGTAATCTTAATTATTTTTAAGTAATAAAGTACTAATGACTTAACCAAATTTATAATTTTTAATTTACAATGAACATAAATTGGTTTAGAATTGTATTATAATTTATTAAGACATAACAATATTTGTAATATAGTTAAAAATTAAACTTTTTTTACAAGTATCCATTTTAAATATTTATGTTCTTTTTTTAATACTTTATATTATTTGTTGACACATTAATTTATGCTAAGAAATATTTCATCAAAATTTAAATCTTAAGTGATTTGATTAAAAAAAATTCTCTGCATTTTTTCATCTTCCACTCTTCACTTTTTTGTTTAAAAATTAAAACAATACAAATTTTTAAATCTCATATACATTATTTTATAATATTGTATCTATTATTAAAATCTTAAAAAAAATTAAACCATTTATTGCATGCTGAACTGCCAATTGTCAACTGCAGAGAAGATTGGTTCATATCTACATACCATCTTTATTTTTCATTCAAACGCCACTAATTCTATATAATGTTAAAAGTTGAATCTTTTAATTTAATATTGTTTCAATAATCTCTGTTTCACTAAAATATCATATATGCACAAAACTTTTTTCTTAATAAAAAAAATCTTGAAATATCAAAGCAATAATTAAATGTGCAATAAATAAAAAACTGCACTGAAAATCACTGAAATAATTATATACATTAGTAAAAATTAATATACAGTTATTGCAACAGATATGAAATACAAACATGTTTTTTTTAAAAAATATTAGAATGATTTTCTTTTTAAAGATATAATTACTTGTTCTATCTCTCTAGGTCATAAGAGAATCCTAAGTTTTCATGCCAGATAAATTAGACTAAATAAATTTATGAGAAAATATTTTAAATATTGTAAAAAATATAGACTTTTTTTTTTTTTTAGAGAGAAGTCCAAAATTACGATTGTGATATAACATGCAACAAATTTGCATGACATTAGCAATACTTTGAATTACAAATGATAATGAAGAGAAGAATTACAGGATTATTTTGGAAAATTAGTATTTTTTAAAAAAGAAAGTTAAAACCATTATTATTTGATAGCTTAATACGTGAAAACAATATCTGATTAAAAGTTAAACAATGCTATATAAGATAAATAATATTACTAATGTGAAAAGCGAATAATTTGCACTGAGTGATTGTAAATTCTGATTATGCCATCTAAAAAATAAATAACAAAATACATTTTTAAATTATTTGATTCTTTTACATCTAACTTTTTACTCTCTATAGAGAGAAAGTACCCATGCTTAACATAACTGAAAAGTTTCATTAAATTTATTTAAGAAAAAAACCATTTCAAATATTTTTAAGATATAAATAAGAGAGACACTTTAAAGAAATAAAAAATACTAATGGCTTTATTGCTAAGAAGTTTGATCTTCAGAACTGTGAGCACCAGAATCGATCCTGATCTCAAGTCAGATGCTCTATCGACTGCACCAAACTATGCAGGGGACTTTAAAGAAATGACTAATAATGATAAATAATTTAAATAATTAATATGTTTGCTTTCCAATAAATAAATGCAAATGACAAAATAGTATTCATAGTAGATGAATTTTTTTCAAAACAGTCTATCACAAGTTTCAGTTATCTTATCTATATTTTTAAGTGGGCATCCAAATACAGAGTGAAGACTATGTATTTATACTGATCTCATTGTTCTGACCTCATAAAAGAAATTATTTCTTAAAATAGAAATTTATTTTAATAAGAATATGAAAAGTTTGGAATTTCTTTTCAAAGCTTATATTCTTAACGCAACAAAGACATTATGCTACATTTTTCATCTAAACCATAAAAAAACTTTCAATCTCAATTCAACTTTATGTATCAATAAAGTAAAACACAATCCTGCCTCATGTTATTTAGGGTTTTGTACTTTAACATTATTTTCTCATTTCTCTAAGATTAAATTTATAATAATCTGTAGGAATTACCTTTTTAGAAAACTCACTGCTATTATACTGGTTGATGATGCAAGATCTTACAAACGTCTTTTTTAGAATAAACATATTTAACTGCTATATACATTGCTTCTGTTAGTGAAAGTACACCTTTATTAAATTTCACACATTTAATTAAATTTTATTATGAAGTATACTCAAATCTGCTTTTTTATAATGTCTTTTTTTACATAGTTATCTGTCATATGTCAGAAGAAAACTTGCGTCATAGAAAACTTATTGAAAGCAGTTAAATAGATCAAACATCAATAACTCAACATATATATAGTTTCACTAACTGAGATTTATCTCAAATCAAGATTTCAAGCCTGAAGAATTATAGCATAAAATTTGAAGATTTCAAATTTCATTTTCTAGATTAATCATAAAACCAAATGAATTTGGTGTTATATGTCTAGATCTTTTCATAAGTGGAATTTAACAGCTACTGTCTTTTGCAGATGTAATCATGTACAAACTATGAGCCACATTGGAAATGATTGTCAAATTTACAGGTAGTAGAAGAATTGAAGCCTCTGATAAATATGGTCTCTTAGTTGAAAATTTTTCAAGTTATTTAAAATTTTGTTAATAATTAGGATCTATAAAATATTCATAAACTGAATAAATTTAAAAAATATTAAAAATATATTTTATTAAATGTATGGTTTACGTATGAGATCATATATATATATAGTACTGCTTATAAAAAAGAGATCCATGTAAAATTTTTGTTTAAAAAATATATTAAAATAATTTTATCATAAATAATGCAAAAATTTCAGTTTGAGAGATCGTTGTTTATAGTAATCTAAAGCGTTTTTAGTAGTCTAAATAAAATACAGTTCGATAAAAGAAAATAGTCAGAATAAAAAGTTTAAAGTTTTTTTTTTTATTAAACAACGTTGTCATCCTACCCATGTTGACATTTTAGTCATTCTGGCCCCTCACGTACAGGAGAATAATCCATTTATACATACATATGCAAGGGATGGTCAGACCTTTTACACATTATTTATATAAATTAATACATTGTCCAGGCTTAACCTCGCATTTATATAAGTAATATGCAGGATTCAAATTCAGAATTTCATATGACTCACTACTCTTGGCACTAACATGGGCTTTGAACATTCCATCATCAGATTTTCAAGGAAATGGAAAGCTGAAGAGTTGTGGGTTGAAGTAGTTTGAAGCCTGTCCATTAAAGTAAGAAGATTGGCTACCTTAATATAAAGCTGAGCACTGATTGTATATATGTGTGGAGATGATAGTCTGGATCAATTGATGAGAGCTGGATTAACATGAAATACATATATTAGTGATTATTTATCTTTTCAACATGTGTGTAATCAGGTGGGTCAGCAATATAAGATGGCACTGAGAGTAGTGGGTCGGACTAATCCAGATTCTGAATAGGATCAAAGCTGAGGTTGAATACTGTGAAAGGCTGAACTGATGCAGGGCAATTTAACATCAGATTCTACAGCATTACGAATTATGAAAAAAAGTAGGTGCACCTCAAATGCACTCTTAATTAAGATTCATTACCCCAGTAATCGGTTCTCTGGACCGTGCTGCTTACTATATTAAGAAAAGGCTTTTTAGTCTGCATGAGCAACACAACTGCTTAATGAGTCTTTGGAACATTTTGATTTTTTTCAAATACAAAATGTGAAATATCCCAGTTGCTTCTACTAAGATGCATAGTTTGACATTAAATTCACCTTGAGGTAGGCCACTATAGGTATAACAAGATGTGAACTAGCAACACATTCACCATGCTAATTCCATATGATTAACTAAATCAATTACACTAAATCTCTAGTCTATTAGTGCCAC
The DNA here is from genome assembly GCA_028023455.1 of Epiperipatus broadwayi. Lineage (NCBI taxonomy): Eukaryota > Metazoa > Onychophora > Udeonychophora > Euonychophora > Peripatidae > Epiperipatus > Epiperipatus broadwayi. The sequence goes on from JAQFVV010006252.1 coordinate 6,933,600, forward strand.
TGCCACTGGTCAGTTCAGAAATAGCATATCTAATCATACTAAGGAGGTAAAATAGGAGTCTGGTTCAAAGATATTTGTATAGCTTAACATATAATTAAAAAAGAGTTGCAGCAAATTTAGGAATTTATTAAGAGTTAGAATATTACTTATATGTTGCATTGTATCACTCCAGACTAATACTAAGTAAAATATTAATTTCTAAAATAACATGCAGTACATTACAAATAGCTGGCTCAAATCTAGTGCAAATGATAGTTTGATTTCAGAAACAAGTTTTGCCTGTATTTCTTTATATTGCAATATTTTACTACAATGGAAAGGTGCCTAATCTCAACTCCAAGAATTTTTAAACTCTGCTAAACTCCATTCTGATGAACATAACATAAATTAATAAACATGAATTTAACAACTAAATATGGTTGGCACTATAATTGAGAAAAATGAATAAGAACTTGTGTTTTAACTGTTTTTATGGAACTTAAATACTTATGATCAAGCAAAAAATGTAAGAGTGCTTTAAGTTTAAAATAAATAAATGCAACATGTAAATATTATAGATATATGATACTTGATTATTTAGCTAGCTTCAATTTAGAGTTTGTTTAAAAATGAAATTCGGTTATTCTGCAGAATAATTTACCGGTAAAGCTTGGTAGTCAATATTTCAAGGCATTCTGTATTGGGCATCTTCTTTCTATTAGTTCAGGATCTGGCTTCTCTCCATTACTTTGGGGTCTGTTTCTCCATCACTTGGCCAGGGCTGAGGTTGATGTTCTCTCCATTCTGTAGAGCAGTTTTCCATGGGAGTTAGATAGCAAGTCTATCACCCACTAGACCACAGTTCTCATCTTAACAGCCTTCAATGATTTCTTGGTCCAAATGCAGTTTGGTAAAACGTAATGTGGGAACAAATCTTTAATTTACTATTCTTCAACACTCATTTGGAAAAGAGTCATTTCTAACTAACTTAAAATGGCCATGTCATGTTTTATATCATGTATTTGGCAGTATTTCCCCCCCCTTTTCACTTTAGCAATGTCATTTGTTTACTAGTTCAAATCTTCCCTTTAACTAAGTTTTCTCTATCCTTTTTTTTCTTTCTCTTTTCTTCTTTTTTATTATTATCCACAGCTAAATCTGGACTTGATAGCTCTTTTTCCTTGGGTTCCCCAATTTCACTTAAGATAAATTTACGCCTGACTAGGTTTTAAAATTTGTTTTCGCCTATAATTTAAATTAGGTCAATTTTCAGCTAAAATATTATTTTTAGATGAAATGTTAAAACTTGTAAACAACTTACAGCCTGTGTAATTTTAAACAAAACAACACAACTCAAAAATGATTTTAAATGAATATTAAAATATAAATTCTTAAATAAATAATTTTATAAAATCTAAATTTATAATTTTGTTATATACATAAATTCTAACTACACACTGCCAGGTTTACTTTTGTTTTAACAAATGAAGGGTGGTACATGTGTATAAGCTACCCCTGATTGCATCTGAATATTATAATAAATGAGTTGATTATACATGCACATACTCAGCAATAAAAGGAATATACACAATTTGAATTGAGTCAGATATGAAATAAATATACTACTATAGAATATAGTAGGTGAAACAAACTGACCAATAGATATGACTGTTTCAATATAATCAAAAATACTTTATAGACAAACAAAAAGTCATTTAAAATTATACTTCAAAATCTTCACATGAAAACTAGACTTAAAGAATGTGAATGTCCTCTGAGGCATTTTATTCTGTCAAATAAAACAACCCAAATGTCATAAGTTGATGATCTCTTCAGATTTTTTTAAAACTTTAACATCAATATTATGTTCAAATTTATTTTATAAAAACATGGATCATTACCACCTAGAATAATGTTAATATTACAACTTAATGTTATAAGATGACATCACTTTTTCTAAGAGAACTTCTAATGTTTTTTAATCAAGGTAAGAGTTTACAAGTTAATGAATCCTTAATAAGTGCTGTCATTTTGAAGTAATTATCTTCTAAATAATTTTTGTACTTTCTAACAAGATGATAAACATAATACTGAAAATTTTAGTTTTTGAATTATAATATTTTTTTTTCAATGGTAAATTAATTTTTTTTAATATACAAAAATAATGATGATTTTCATTAGAATTCAAGAATATTAAGATAAATTCATAGCTTGACTTAGTATTAAAATATTATTTTGATTGAAAACTATTTTTAATTATATAAAAAAATGGTTCATTATTTTTTATTTTTTTAAATATTTGTTTGTAAGAAAATAGTCAAATAATTATATATATACATTATATGCATTTTAAAACAAATGTTTGCATGGGTAAAAAATGTTTATTAAATCATGTTTTTAAAAGTAACCATGAATGAAAATAAAAATACTGATTTTAAACAAGATAATATTTAAAAACCATCAACATGGAATACAGTCATTGGTGAAGTAAATATATACCTTTATGATGTTTTTCTCATAACTTCTGAAATTTTTCTTTTCATCTTCCCTGTAAGCTATTTTGAATATAATCATAGCAACTTTCATTACCTTCATTCAATTCCTTAATTTCCAAGCTACCATTTTCTTGTTTAATCCTATTTCTCTGAAACTTCAATCTCTTTATTTAATAAACTGATAAAGATTCCAATCAGAGATAAAGTCTTTGCACCTGCAGAATGTGCTGATATATTCACAGCAACATGGAACATGCTCTATGTGTTGACACTACTGTAAGCAGAGAGCAATCGTAAGTTTTATTATTTTTTAATTCTAAATGATAACCTAGTACGTTATCTTTAATGCATATAAAATATATTTTGCTTTATTATTGCAGAATTGTTATTATTAGTATTTTTAAAGTGATCATAGCATTCTTCCAACTTCTCATTGAGATGTAATAATTGCATTATCTTCAAATTATGCTAAATTCTTTTGTTGATTTAATAAATATTTGAAAACCAGGCACTCTTCATAAACCTGGAGCTTAATTGTAAGTATAGGAGATTTGAAATCAGATTTTCAAACACCCTTCAACTATCCACACTATCTCATACAACTGATACACATGACCACACACATGTAAAAAAGATAAATAATCACCAATATACATATTTCATGCTAAACCAGCACTTATCAGTTGGTCCAGATTATTATCTCCCATATATATATATAATCAGTGCTCAGTTTTATATTAAGATAGCAAATCTTCATACTTTAATGGACAGGCCTCAATCCACTACAACCTCCAACTTTTCAGCCATCCATATCATTGAAAAACTGATGATGGAAACCCAAATCCTATGCTATGCCAATATTATTGCCATGCCCATGTTGACCTCAAGTCACTCTGAGCCCTCATGTATAGGACCTTATCCATTTAAATACATAATAATTTACAATTATAATTTTTTTATATGGATCATGTCATTATGTAATCTTAAATCATATTTAATACTATAACTGCCTATTATATTCAATAAAATTTAGCTTAAAAAATGTCAACAACGATCAAGTGATCTGTTACCTAGATACTATTCTTGCCTTTGGGCTGAATGTATACATTCATAAGATTTTAATTGGATCACATTCTGTAAATAATAAAACAAATTTTTTATTCAATAGAAATCATTCTAAATGCTTTAGTTCAATCATTCTTAAATATAAACATAATATAATTTAAAACACATTTTTTAGAACTATCTATTTTTTACTTTTAAATTAAAATATGGAATTTTTTTTTTGTATATGCATATAAGATAGTAATGTTATTTAGTCATTAATATAACTTAATACTATATATATATTGTTTGCTTATAGATTATTACCTTCAAGGTATTATTTTAAATATAAATATGATATTTAATAATACTTTATAATGCTTGCTCCCCTCCTTCTCTTAGCTTTTTTTTTTATCGATTTAAAAATCCGAAATAAATGCTCTAAAAAATGTTTTATGTTTTAAAATAAAAATGATCAAAGTAAGCAGTTAAAGTGATTTCTATTAAATAAAAACTTGATTTATTATTTACTGGATTTGTTCTTGTTAAAAGCTTATGAATGTACAAATTTATCCTGAGAACAAGTAGTCTATTGACAAAAAGCCATTTGATCATCGTCGGTAATTTTTGCCATTATTTGCTATCTTATTAATACAACTTGTTGGAGGATCTCACTACAAACATATATATATATATTAAAAATAAAATGGTTCAATTAATTTATACATTTACAATTTATATAAAAAATGATTGTACTTGGAGAAATATATATATAATGTAAAAATATGGATAACTGGCAAATATAGACAACACCGTCCCAAATTAGTCTGGGAGAAGTTGGTTTATATAATTTGTAATATATAATTAAACTAATGTCTTCTATATTTAATCTTGGTACCAAAAATGAGATGGTTTTAAAAACCATTTTTTCATTACGTACATATTTGGCAATGTATAATTTTTTTTTTTTAGTTTTTAAATTATAATTATCATTATATTTATTGTTTTATCCTTAAAAAACCAAATGCATATTAAAATCTATTCCATTAGATACCTATATTAAATTGATTAAAATTAGTCATAAAAGAATTTGAGTCATAAAATGTACAAGACACATATGCTCAAAAGCTATACAAAATTATTACTAATTTCAATAGTACTTAAATAATTTTTACTACTGCTTAAATATGTATAACATTTAGGATTATAATCATATCACATAACATTCTTATATTTAAACAAGAATATTACGTGATTTAATTACTATATAGAATATTTTTATTTACAAATTTACAATAAAAAAACAATAACTGACTTGTAGAAGGCCAAGTTTGAACATAATTGACCTTACATTTCAGCAGATTATTTCTAAATAGATTTTGAGTTTTATTTCAATTAGTGTAATAAAATAAATAAATGAAGAAAAATATAATTTCTGTAAAGTACACAAAATCGTAGCATGGTATTCCAAAAACAAAATCATATAAATTACCTGCTTCTCTGGTATGTGATTGATGATGATCAAATCAGATGTTTTATCATGCAGATCCTTTTTTTGTTAACGGTAATATGTGGTTTGTCAAAAGTTAGTTTATTTGACAGTATCATAATGGGATATTGCCAGTTTTTCTTTTGTAACATTTTCAGTAGCAAAAATCAATAATTAGTAAAGGCAAAAATATGTAGATAGAAATAAACTTTTTTACTAATTTTATAAAACAAAAGCAATGAATATCTTCAAAAAATTTTCCTAGTATGGGCACTGGTTAACAAAATACTAGCTTCCTCAGTGTCTACACTAAATACCTTGATTCTCTTTTGACTTTCCATCAGGAGTTTTGAGCAGCATTCTCTGCATTGTTGTGGAAGTCTTTTTTAGATAGGGTTAGATAGAAATAAGACTGAGAAAGTGTCCAGTAGTGAGTTAAATAGAAGTAGGAATAGCAGTAACTCTACCAAATTTTTTGTTTCTGTGTCTAATTAGTATTTTATATTTTTTAACTGTTTCCTAGTTGTCTGGTAGTAAAATAACTACTGATCACAATTATCAATTCCACACACAGTATTATAATCCAACACTACAGTGGGTTTTCTATATATTTTTTCTATCTATGCTTTAAAACTTTTGCAGAAGTGTCATGAATAGTACTCATTTGCAGATAGGTTTTCTTTGTATCCTTCCATTTCAGAGCCAATATTTTTCAATGCCAAAAAACCTTGATAGTATCTTTTTTCAGTTTATCCATTTTTAAATCTACTGATAGCCCTTTTTATAGATAGTGTCATGAATGTCTTATTTTTGTTCCAGACAAAATAATGTGCAAATTGTCCACAGTGACACATATCCTTTGCCAAGTTATCCATCAAATGAAAAACACTTTTTATGCTAACAGATAAAGTAGAAGACTTTTTTGTACACTGTTTTAGCTCCAGTATACAAAATAAAGTCACAAATACAGCCACTTGCTGCTTACAAAGGCTGAGAAACTTTATCCCAAGGGGGCCATTTTCTTAGCATCATATGTTTTTTTCAGGCTATTGACTGGTTTGCAAACTAAATAAAATTACATGTATGTATGTATATGTGTGTGTGCTCATAACTGTTCAATACAAAAAATACTGTAATCACTTTAGAAATAATGAAATGCAAGCATAAATTATACAAAATTAAAGTTAATAAGAATATCCTAATTTACATAAGGACAGCAATGAAATATTTATGGAAATTGACAGAATTATTAAATATTAATGAAGAGAGAAATGAAGGAGAAAAAATGCAGTCAAAGGTAACTAGACTGAGTCAGAGATACTTGAGTGAGTAATAATGTGCTTTTCTAAACTTGGTGTTGATCAACTGTAAATGCTGATGAAAATGCTAGTGGAAAACTAACATAAAAAATTAATAGATTGAAATGAAGAACTTTGTATAAAGTATAGTACAGAGTCAATCTTTATAAAGCACCATTTTATGTGAAATTAAGATTGAATTTATTATGGAATTCAACCAACAAGTCACTAGTTAAAACTGAGAAATGAACTCATTGTTAAGTTATTAAAAATCTATTTGTATTAATTTCTAAAAATAATTTAGTTCACAATATTTAAAATAAAGTCTTGCTCTGTACATATTAATTGTCATAGTCATCAGAAGCTGTATATACTAGTTATTAACATATATATACATATATATATATATATATATAAATACAGAGCAGTGCAATAATACCTTTCACTGTAAACATTCTAGGACAATGGAGGGTATACATAATTCATGCTGAAAACTACATGATAATCAATAATGCTAGCAATAATAAACTGCAATAATAAATTGAAAGTTGCTATTCCAATATGAAAGTAAAGATATGATGTCCTGCAATTATCAAATGATTTGTGTGTTCTGAAACAACCTGAAGAAATCCTTTACAAAGAATTGATAAAAAACTTAAATTATGTATTTCAAATGTACAAGATTAAAATACATAGTTCATCTTCACTTTTATAACAAAATGCAGTTACCAAATTAAAATATAAGAGAGTCAGATTTAGCACCTATAGTTATGAGACATAAGAGCAATGAAGCTTAGACAAATGTTGCTATGTCAATCTATACTGTTAAAATGTTTTCTCTAAATGTAGTATAGAATATGAAGTCATTCTAGATTATGTACAGGAATTTAAAAATGCAGCTGATAAAGTGAACAAATACATGGGTAAATTCATTGAAGGTACAAGCATACAGAAGAATTTGATACTAAAGGCTAGTATCGAATGTGTTATTGCTGCAGAAAAAATCACCTCATAAAAAATGTGCAAATTTAAAACATACAAGTGCCTTGGTATGGTTAAACAGATCACTTGTCAATGATTTGTACTAGCAAATGACAAATTTCTAAAATGGATTTACCAACAAATAATAAATCAAGGTCAGGAGTAGTGAAGAATGCCACACATATGAAATTAATTAAGGAAAGTGAGATACACCAAATCTATTATAGATTAAAGTCTGTAACCAAATCATAAAAATGGAAATAAATAATAGGGCAGGCATATAACTTATGTTGTTTAAAGATTTGACAGCCATTAGTAACAGTGGCACATATAAACAAAAATGAGATTAATATCAAAGGAATAGTATTAGTGCTAATAAAGTAAATAATCACAATAAAAATTTACTGTTATATGTGGCAGCAAAAATATTAGTTTTATACTGGGACATAACTGTTGTAAGTCTTTGGGAATTATGATAAATATAATAAAAAGGTGAAATAAGAAGCAAATTTTCTCACAGCTTTATATCTAGCCCAGAAGAATTAAATATGAAACCAGTTGACATAGGGCGTTTGGAATATAAACAACAAGTTGTCTACAGACCAAGTAAAGTCCCAATTTGCTCTTAAACTCAAAATAAAAGAACTAAAAGATTTATTAAACAGAGGCATCAATATGCCAATGGAAGAATTTCCTGAGCAGCACCTATAATTTCTCCCTTAGAACTAGATGGAAATGTTAGAATATGTGGCCATTATCACATAAATATAAACAAAAACATCAATAAAGAAGCCTATCCTATACTAAGCATAAGAAAAGTGTTAAGCTTTCTTGCAGAAAGCTTTAAATTTTACAAAATTAAATTTGCAGTCAGCATTTTATCAAATCCCTATCACAGACAGAACAGCTCAATTGCTTATTATAAATATACATATAGGACTGTTTAAATTTAGTATATTACCAGCACTTAACATTTTCCAAGTAAAAGTGGAAACCTTTTAACAGCAATAGAAGAGGTTATGATGTATCAAGATGATTTCCTGATGATTTCTAAAAGTGGAATGCAGTTAAATAGATGAATAAAGTTAATGTCTAACAATATGTGCTTTAACCAAAAATATAAACTGTAGGAGAAACTGATAATTATTTCTTAAGTAAAGAAGAATATAATATGAGTATTGCTCACTGCTCAAGTTTTTTGGCTGCTTGTAAAAGTTTTTACTAATTTGATAATGCAAAAATAAATAGAAAAAGATTGTGTTGTTGTCTTATAGATAAATGTTGCTTACAAAGAGAAGATAAAATGGCAAAAGTCAGGATAGGATTTTTTAAGTTTTGCACTATGATATCTGTTGAATGTGAAAATTTTGAGTAGTTTGTTTACATAGATTATACTATTAAATATCTTTTTTAAAAATTATGTTATTAAGATAACCTATAGTTTTTCAAAATTTTGATGAGTTATGTTAGTTAAAGTTTAATTGCATCAAATTTTACAGCTATATATTATATATACTGTGTGTAAAAAAGTTATCCAAATTTTGACAAGAAATTCAAATAAAAAATCAAAAGTATATTATATAAAGCAGAAAAACAACTTATCTCAAGTGTCAATTTTTAAAAAATATAGTCCACAATAAAAATGAACACAGACAATACAAACATTCTGATTAACCTCTTCTAAATTGTAGCAAATCTTTTCTAGAATTTGTTGTTGTTTAAATAAAGCACAAACAAAAGAATCTAATATAGACATTCTACTTTGAGTTTTATGTGTATGTATAAAAGTCATATTTAAAAGACCTGAATTTTTTTTACATTTATTTCTTTTTTTAAAAATACATACAGGGTATTCGAGATATAATATTATTATTTAAAAAATATTACTACTTTATTTTAAAATATTTATTATATCTGACAGTTGTTAAGCTATAAATAGAGCTTTTAGAAGCTGCAGTTAATATTAATAATTTTATTAGGTTTTTTTTTTTTTAAGGAAAGCAGAATTATTTAAGTCATATGAAGTTTGGAATAAGAATCATTGTTTAACTGCATACATTTTAAAAATAATTTTATATAAACCAATGGTGGGAAACTTGTAGGTCATGATCATTCAAGGAATCACAGAAAAATAGTCGGGGGGGGGGACATGAAAATTTTGAGAAATTCTCATGAATTGGATAACAAATGTTTAATTGAATAAACAAAACCTAAAAACTATTAAAAATACATCAAAAATGCTCATTACTGTGTGTCTGATCACTTTTGCGTTTAAATACTTTCTTCTCTATATTCCAATTTGCTTTGATAAACAATACATCATAATGTCATTTCACTTATATTGCTCTCATTTTTCTTGTTCACATTCAGAGTTTTGTTCTTCATGTTAGTATTCTTCTAAATGTTGATACATGGTACTATGTTCTTGGATGTGTTTATTTTCCAAAACAGGCCTAAAACATTGTGCTTGCCACAAATCAACAGATCTACTGAGAACCAAGTATTATTATACTTTTTTGTTTATGTGCAGTTTTTACAAAGATCTTATTACAAATTGTATATACTGCAATATAATATATATATATATATATATATATATATATATATATATATATATATATATATATTTGTATGTGGTAAAACAACTTTCATTATTACTATTGTTACATGGTTATAGTAGGATAATAACATATAATAGATCACATAAAATTTCAGTCAGAGTATTGGGGTTGTAAATGTAAAAAGATTACACACCAATGATATAAAGAATAATTAAAAAGTTGTATCATGTATAACTTTTTATTCAAATAATAATCATCAGTAACCCATGATTTATTTTTTGAAAATATAATGTGTTAACATTATAATCTAAAACAATATATAATTTTAATATGAAAAATAATGAAGAATAAAAAAAAATTAATCATTTAGATTGATCACAAAACAATAAAACCACCAAATAAGCATTTTCAATGTCAATAAACAGGCAAAAACTCTCCATATAGGAGTGCCACCTTGTGCTAATCAGAGTAATCAATGGATGCCAAAAGGCTTGTGCATAAAATCCCTAACTAGTGCCTACTCATCCAATATCCCCATACTAGTTTCTGGCTTGTGGCCTTCATCAGTGAGGAGCCTTGGATCTGAGAGCACTGCATCTAGATCTTAGGATCTAATGCAACCCTCCAGCAGCCACCTTTTGACTCTACTTCACTACAAAACTATGAGAATGAAATTGAAAACACAATAATATTTTTAACCTAAGCTCAATAGCTTATATAGATCCTAAGATCTAGGTGCAGTGCTCTCAGATCCAAGGCTCCTCACTGAAGAATGCCACAAGCCAGAAACTAGTCTGGGGATATTGGATGAGTAGGCATTAGATAGGGATTTTATGCACAAGCTTTCTGGCATCCATTGATTACCCCGGTTAGCACAAGGTGGCGCTACTATATGGAAAAATAAATATGAAAAGAGTGATAATACAGAAAGTGAATTATTGGTTTTTATGCTGGGTTTGGAAAAAGATAAGGGAGATTTAGATATAAAGATTATAGAGTTGACAAAGATTATGTTGTGGAAATGGGATAGAGCAGATTATGGGTAAATTTAGAGTGGGGAATGTAAAATAAAGTGGCTAACAGGTTTATTTGGGCATAATTGCTGAGATATTCTTGACTTCGTTTAAGGAGAAGCCATAATACATCTCATCACATCACATCCTGTTTACTAACAGTTATGTGCTAGCATGAAATGGTGGTCATGTGACATTTTCAATGTCTATGGTATATAGAAGTTTTACATTCAAGGTTTAAACAATAGAGAAAAACCAGTAGGCTAATTTTGTTGAAGCATTTGTGATTTTTTTCAAACACATTCTTTGATACAAATAAACATTCTCTTGGAATGTATACTTTAAACTGTGACAATTTCTCATTAGCATTAAGCAGTCCTAATACAACATTAAGGATTTTGTTCTTAACTTGACCTATAATCAAATTAATTTATATTTCCATATGACATATGTATGACATTAAAATTAAAAATGATGCAGTAAAATTAAAATTGATATTTTTTAAATATTTTTTATTCCTAAAAGACATTTATTTAATATAACATACTTGTAATTTATTAAATTTAATTCCAATATTTAAATTTTTAGTCTTATTAGTGATGTCAGTGATGGAACCAAACTAGTTTTTCATCATATGATATTTCAGTTATATTAGTTTTTGACCATGTGACTTTTCAAGCAAATTATTTTTGGTCATATGATTTTTTGATTGAATAACTTTCCAGTGAAATGAGTTTTAAGTCAAATTACGTTTTAGTTGATTAACTTTTGGGGATTTTTTTTCTTTCTACTGTCAACTATTTGATTATTGATATTTAAAAATCAAAAAAAGTATTTTTTAAACTAATAATAGTAAATCACTTAATTTCTTATATTAAACAATATATGATTAAGCAAAACAGTCTCTATTCGGGTGCCATCTCTAATAAGCCTATGTAAAGCTAGCTGTGAATTTAATCTTTTATTTATTAAATTGGTATATTCTTATTATTTTATTGACTATAGGCACTTTATACAGTTAATAATTAGTGAACAATTATACAACTATAAAAAATTGCATTGAATTAAAAATATTGTGATGCTAATGAATTGAATTTCAAACTAATGGATTGATAGTATAAACTTTTTAGATCCCAACCAGAAAATTAATGAGCCCAAAGAAAAACTATTGTTGCTTGTGCATTTGTCCATTCAATACAAATAAATATATGATAAACAATATTGTATTAAACTACTAACACAGTCTGAGACTGGATGTTAAAGACTTTGTTTATTTGATAACTGATAAAGGTGGAATTAAGATCAAAACGAATTAAAAGATCATTTATACATAATTTATGATTTTGGTAAATTTAAGAATATGATTAAGGTGGCAGTTGTCTACACTGTGTATGTAAATACAAAGTAAAAGAGTTTACATGTGTTAACGATCCATCATTATTTATAAGTAGTTTTAAATGGATCCTTTATTTATGAATTACAATAATCCTAAAATTTACAAAAAAAAAGTTTATTCTTTGATCTAAAATGAATGTACGTTTCCTCATTTAAATCTATAATTGTAGTTTTTGGTTTGTTTGTTTTTAAATTGGTGAGTGAGACCTGTATTCTTTTTGATATTTTAGTTTTTATAAGTATAGAAATTATAAACAGCCTCCAAATAATATATGGCAGATAAAAGATCTTTCCAACAATTCATAAATAAATACCGAAGGTAGCGGAAGCCATCAGATTATTCAATCGCCAGGTAGAAAAGGTTGAAATTGTCTTCCATTATTGTTTAATCTTATAGATAGTGATATTTGTATATATTTTTATGGTTAATATTGGATGATTAGATATATAAACATCTTAAATCAGTTAAGTTTATTCGACCTTACTTCACCAAAAGATCTTAATTCTTCTAATAGTCATTATATTTTATTATCATTTATATATAAAATCATTGTAATAACGCCCTTATCAATTGGCAAATAGTTTTCAGAGATATACATAGATTTTTCGGTTAAAAAAATTATATGCAAACACTAACTGACGCGCGCGCACACACACACATACACATGTAAAAACAATATGCGCTTTAAATTTTTATTGTCATTGTTACATTAATATTATTTTATATCGTATTTAAATAATAAATAAAGATTTAAAAGCAGTCATAACCAATAATGCTGCTAAAACTATTAATAATAATTATACAATAATATTTTATTTAATATAATATTTTTTTAAACAGTTTTATATAATTAATACAAATTTATTCAATAAGTTCAGCAATATGATATATCTGTCTGAGCATTTGTCTTAAGGCAATATTAGTTGCTTTACTGTTTAATTTAAAAACTAGCTTTAATTAGACCAATTTTAAATTGGCCAACTCCATAAAACTTTAATTTTATTTTCTGCTGGATAAGGTGTTAAAATTATGTTAATTTTAATATCGCACATATCTATATTACAACTTAAAAAAAAAAAAAAAAAAAGCTAATACTTTATTTCAAGAAAATCAATATATTGCTTACAGAAAGATTTGTTACACTTGACCTTTTGTTCGCTGCCTTATATTGTCATTGATTCAAAACCTTGGAAAGCATCACTTGAAAGACTATTTAAGAGCCTAGAAACCATATTAACTACAGTTAAGTTAAAAATAATGTTTGTTTACTTTATATATTTTAATCTATATTTAATTTTAAATTTACATTTGGTGTGTTTTGGAAATAAATAATAATCAACATATATCACCAGCAATAATCATCAAGAGTCAACAATCGTCCCTTGCGACTGGATTAAAAAAAAGTACACTGTAAAATCTTAGATTAATTATCATCTAGTAAATGTCAAACTTAGGCCTATTTTACAAGCTATAAATATTTCATTATATGCACACTTTTAAATCCTAAAATAACTACAATACATAAAAAAACTGAGATCAATATATCAATGCTGATCACCAGCAATGCTCTGAGCCATCAATTACCATAAGTGAATTGGTCATCAATAAACTAGTTATCATCATAAAATCGATAAAGTAAGCATACTTTAAAGATGTATTAAATGACCTTAGTACCATCTAAATAATTATAATAGACATCTAAACAAATATACCATGCATATATATTGTAAACACTATTATGTCCAAGATAACTTTGGGATTGTAACAACTCTAATAAATATGATTGTGAACAAGAGGATATATACATGTACTTATGTAATTATCTTCTTGCATTATATTGTAATAGCTTTTTCCGGTATAATATGAATATCTAGCTTCTTATTAAAACATGACATTAGGATGAAATCAGACATGCACCCTGATAATTCACAGAATGGAAGCTAAAAAAATAAAGATATAAAAAATACTTTCAGAAATTATTTTTTATTACTTATTATTTAATAAAGTAAACTAATAAATTAAACAATTTTTTTTTTAAAAAAAAAATATGTCAAAACCCAAATTAATGCATATTGATCAACACTCTCTATGCAAGACATAAATAATTCCATGTCATACTTATAATTATTATTATCTTCTGATTATAATTAATATAAATGAGTTTTCCTTTACAATAATAAAATCCTATAAAATTACTACACAATAAAAGATGAAAATTAACTTTAACTTCAACCTGTCTCCCTATATAATTTTATTCAAGTAAAAAATTTTTTTCATCAAACCTACTAAAAAAATTATTCAAATAATTTCAGTTGTTCATTTCCTGATAAAATAACATTTATAAATGTAGATATGTGCATAATATGATAACTTTATTGCATCATGGCAGGCATAATCAAACTCTGTTGCGATAATTAGACAAATACAGATTCATTTACTTAACGCATTATTAAAATATATATATATCTTATTACTAATGTATTATTAAAAATATATATTACTTTACTAACAAAACTAATATTTACTAGTTGATGTACAATCAACGGTCATTTGCGTTGTCAGATTGGATTGATTTAGTTATTTTAATAAAAAAAAAACCTCATAAAAGAGGTATGGGGGGGGGGTTATACATTTGCTCTGATTTTTTCTTTCTTCTGCCAAACCCAGCTATACACATTTCTATGTATATGTGTGAGTGTGTTTGAACCATTAAAAAATGAAAAATTCACAAAATAAAAATAAAAAGGAAACATTTTGTTTGATAAACTTTTTAAATATATACATATTAAGTCAACAAAAGAACTATAAATGTCAAGATGGAAGACTGATTTTGCAGAACAATGGAAGTAATTATTATAAAAATCATGGAATGTCTAATGCTAATTAAATATCACTTGGAAAGAAATAGGTGTAAAAAGCTTTTGTGGTGCATTCCAACAAGGGCATATGGAATGTGAATGGAAATATAATTGAAAATGAATGAAAAGAAAGATAAATTCGATAATTAAAAAAAAAAGAATTAAGGATTAGTATAAGTTTGGATGGAGAAGAAAGTGGACGGTAGACTGATAAACAGAAAATAAGAATTGAGAGATCAACGTGATATACACTTGATAAAATATGGTCAGGCTGGGGTAGAGGCTTCAATGTGCGGAGGGTCCGAATCCTTCCCCCCCCAAATGTATAGCAGCTGCCGATATCGGAGAAGGGACATCAAGCCAGGAGAACTCGCCTCAATAAGCAAAAATGTTGAATTGCCACAAGAGGAAGAAAATAAATAAATAAATGGACTTTAGCCATGGAACCTGAACTTAAAAAAAACAACAAAGTTCACCGACAAAGAACCGGAGATTCCCTTTTCACCAGGTGAATTCAATCAATTCCCTGAGGAAACACAGGTATTTTTTTTCCTATTTGCATATATATGTCACTTTTAGTAAGCTTACTCCATGAAATTGAGAAAACTGTTATTTGACACAATTGCAAACTTAAAATTTCTTTTCTTTGCCTGGAGAGATCAAACTATTTTCTATGAGTTTATTAGTGTATAAATTTGTCCAATTAAATCTTCGGTGCAAAATACATATAATAGCATATTTGTGGGTGTGGGAGTTTTGGCAAAAAGAGGAAAAAGCAAACAAAAAAAAAGAAACTGATATGAATCTTTGATTTAAAAGAGAAAAGAGACACTAATTCTACTTATGTAAATAATATATGTTTTTTTTTATAGATACGTAAACATCATTGCTGATAAATGTGTATAAAATGAATGGTTGTTTTTTTTGTGTTATGAGTTTTTTTTTTTTAATAAAAAGAAAAAGGGAGGGTTAGATCTACTTCTGGTAAATTTTACCATCCGCCCTGAGCAGAGCTAGTCCAGGTCATTTCCATATTGGTATTCCAGCTCTCCCAGCATAATTCTTATAGAAATATAGGATTGGCATTTGGGGTCATAAATTGATGCTCATAAATATGCTGGGCGATAGAATGGAATACATTTCGAATTTTCTTTTAAACAATTACACATATACATCTATCATTATATATACATACACGCAATCTTACAAGATTACATATATGCATAAGATATATATGGAAAAAGGGAAATCACATTATATTATATTCCTATGGAATTGTATGGTTCTTTTGTAGTTGCATAGTTGAATATCTTTGCTGACAATCTTATGGATGGTAGTTTAATCACTCTCTTGATTAAGCTTTCTCAATGGTTACTTTTATCCATTTTATCTTTTTCTGCTTTTTTTCATTTTTTGGTCCTTCCTTGCTACTCTAACTTCCAACTTTAACAATTTTATTTTAGGCTAGCATAGATTGAGGCAGCTATCTGTTTGTATGATCAATATGAAAGGCTGTTTGAAAGTTTCTCCTGGAGGTATTTTTCTTCTTCTACATTTATTTAATTGAAATTGGTTAAATGATTGGGTCAGCAAAATAGTCAGCTTTCAACCCGAGTTTAACACATATAGTTTTTATAAGTTCCAGCCTATTATGTCACTATGCAAACATCATTGGTTTAAATTTGAGAATGGGATCAATTTAATGCCAAATTTCTAATCTGAGCTTTTGACTTCTAACACTTCATTACTAAATTCTACTAAATTCTTCTTCTAACACACTTTTTTCAAATGAACAATCTTGATATCAATTTTTTATTTACTCACATAACTACTTCAGGAATTACTGTATTAAATCTTGAACAATTGATTTCACAAAAATTATCATTTTTAAAAAGTTCTATTTATACACTAACTTATAAACAACTTTTCAACTAATTTCTTCAGAGATAAAGATCTTAAACCTTTTTTTTTAAAAATAAAAAATATTTAAAAATATGAAGCTAAACAAGAAAAAAATTGTCACCCCCCCTTTTTTTTTCTTTTATAACTTTACTCAATAAAAATTAAATTGTCTCAAATTTTGTCACATGATCATTTCATATATATATATATATATACATTTTTAATAAATACAACAACTAAATTCCTATTTAACAAATAAGCTATACTACAGTTAGTATGAGAATATGTAATTCTCAATAAATTATTGATGCTTGTATAAATTTATTTTTGTTATCAGAATTCTGAGAGACTTCATGAATTCTAATATACACAGATAATCTTTGTTAAAAGAGATCCATTTTTTTATTATTAATTTATAAATATATATTTTTTAATTTAAAATTTTATTTCTTAAACAGTTACAGATATGTCCCAAAATAAAAATTATATACAAATAAGGAAGACAATAAAGAATCTTATATATAAAAATCCATATTTTTTCTGTTACCTAATTGGTGAATATCATATGTCAAAGTAATTCCATTATTAAATAAAAAATGCTGGGAAAAAATCAATAAGAGTGCTTTTAACTACAGAAATATAGTTTATATTTCATAGTAAAAATTCCGAGCCAGCTTCAGAAACAGACACACACACAAAATTTATAATTTGACATTAATCTAAAAATATTTTAAAACTCAACATAGAATTGATTAGCAAATTAGGAACTTGACAGAATGACACAGTAAAACATTTTCTTTTATATATATATATTGAGCTGGCTATATGGTCTCATGGTATACAACAACATTGTAATGTGTGTACATATATACATAAATTTGAAAAAAAAAGTAGAAAAAAAAGCACAAATAAAACACTTTTGTAGATATTTTCCATATTACACTGGAATAACAGTTAAGTATTAAATAATTTTGCATTTAAAAAAGTATTATAAATTAAGCATTTAAAAAGATCTACTTAATATTTTATTAATTTGGATTTCGAAATTAAAACAGGTAATTTTTTATGTTATAATAGATATACTAATAATTATAAAATTCCACTATTTATTATGATTAAAGATTTTTAAAAAAAAAATTAAAGTGTGTATAACATAATTTGATAAAAATCATATAAAGTTGTTTTTGAAAGGATTAAGATGAATTGTAAAGAATCATTACCTTTTTTCAGTCAAAATAAAGAAAAATTATTTTTAATTACTGTATTTTTTAAAAAAATTTCAACCTGATTACAAAAAGCATAGTTTTAAAGTTTTTACAGATTATGACAGTTTTTACATTAGTAAAATTACTATGAAGATATTACTGAAGGCGAAGTTAGTGTAAACATAGCTTTTGTAAATAATTCACTATGGTAGAGTTTGGATTCACATGAAAGCAATGTCCAGCTTTTATGTGGTTAATAGTCTGTATACATGTGTGTATTAAATGACATAAAGACTAAATGGAGCTTACTGCAGACTGATGGTTACCAGGTTATATCTTTCCTGAAGATGACAAGCCAATCTATATTTTTAGAAGGGACTAGCTTACCAAGAAATTACCATTCTTTGTATGCAGTTTTATCAATATACAAAGAAGCACAAACAAAGGTAGTGACATATAAATAAAGTACTTAAAAAATATCATCTAGTTTTAAAGGTGAATAATTTTTGATTAAATTATTCAACTAAAACTAGTGTAATGAAAAGAATAATAAATGTCTGTTTCCAGTTTATTTATTAAAAGTGAAACTCTTTAGTGAAAATGATAATTGTTAAAATCTCTAATTTAATAAGTAAAACAAGTAAATAATATTTGCTTAAATTATAAGTCTAAATACAATGGATTTAATCATAGATGATTTTAGTATAGAAAAAAGGTAAACTCCAAATATCTTTCTAGATTAGGGAAAAAAAGAACTTGCTGGAATATTTTTAAAAACATTTACAATTAATTAGGAATATGGTGGGAAAAGAAGCTTTTCTAGATGGACTGTTAAAAAAGTAATATATTCTTATAAAATGTAAAAAACTTTTTTACCATTAGAAATAACTTTGATTCATATCTACATTTTTATATACACACATATATGTGTCTTCAAATTGGATTTGATTATTAGTTTATCATAATTCTGATTTCTAATTTTAGTTTGTACAGCATGCCTATGCTTATGTAGATGAGTGTCATGTAGATACATATACATGTTAAAATCAATCATATTTTAAGAATTATTGAAATAAATTATTGAATTTTATTATTAGTTTATCACAATTTAGATATGTAATTTTTTATAGTGGTAAGTCTGTGTGCTGATATATACATTTTATGTAAATCTATTGACATATTGATATATTGCAATGTGATAGAATATTTCTTATTGTATTATACTCAGCAGACCTTAGTTTCATTTTTTTGATTTTAATTAATAAATTTATATTACATTGTTAAAGTTATTCCAATGAATTTAATTAATTCTAGAATAGATTTCAAATATTATATGTTAGGATTATATCTCTTGATCACAGTAAAAATTATAGAGCTTTTTGCTCTCTGAATTGAACTCATGCATAACAATCTGTTATATCTTTTAAGATGGTTTATATTTAGTGTTTATGGACATCCAGTTGATGATGATTTCATTACTTCTCTAATGTTGGATGGTGCAAATTGGATATCTTTAAAAATCCACACACTACATTTCATATTATTTATTCAGAAATAAGTTTATAGTAGGATAGTAAATTAAAGATACTAAGTAGCCAGAGCATTGATGATGATCAACATGTTTTAGTATTCCATCATTATTTTTTAAATTGTTATATTCTTATGGATTAGAATTTAAATATGTTCAACCAAATTATTGTTTAAATAATTTGCACTAAAATGGCAAAAGATAAATAATTAGCTTGGTTTATAGTAAACCCATTTCAATCCAGTCACAAGATTGACTGTTGATTTACTTTTTATTGTTGATTATTCATGATGATGAAATGATTATTACTTGTCATAATACAGGTGAACTTATAGTTATGTATTATTAGTTTTGTGTTGATCTCTCATTGCTCATATTTATTTATATTATTTGTAAATTTAAATTTAGATAAGTTTATTACCTGGAGTTGATGATGATTCTCCATAACCCCAGGTTCATCCATTTTTCATAATATTTAAAATGGCAACCCAGTTATGGAACTGATGATGAAGAAGTACTGCTGGCCATTACAATAAAATTGCCACTCAACTTGATATCACATATAATCACATCTGAGAAAGAAAAAAGTATGCATTTTATGCAAAATTAATTTTAAAGAATTATTGTAAAATATGTGATATGACCATTGATTATAAACTATAAATAGTAGTCTTAATGTATAATTGAGGAGTCCATACTTAGAGTTGAATAGAAAATTTATGATTTTGGAAATTGGATTGGGTTTTCAATTGTTGGAGTTTTTTAGCTCTATTTTCAGTTTTGATGATGGATGGAGTGTTTTGCCATTTGCTTGAGAATACAATATTTTCATGAAATTCTGAGGTGTATTCTATTCCAGGCATTGCTATGACCCATTTTCTGATTTTCTATTGTTTATCATGGTACAGTTACCATAGTCTTGCCATGATCTCAACCACTAAGTCTATACAAAAAAGAGCAAGGCATAGTTTTATATTTTCCAATTCCTAAGACTCAAAGGATCAGGTAATAATTTTGTATTTTACAGCCCCAAAGACTCAAAGAACCAAGATTTTGCAATGATTTTTGCATTTTTATTTCTTATCAAAAGTTGTGAAAGCTTATAGTGTGTACATTTATGTATTCCTTTTGATGATTATGATGTATTGTGCATTTATAACCCATTGGCTGAATTCTTTATCTATCTCAGAATTGCAAGTCATTATTCATTTTGTTAGCTGTCAAATGCCTGACTAAAAGTTGATGAGTACCTAGTTTGAGATATGAACATTGTGTTAATTTATTTATTATGTAAAACATTGTTAGGTTGGTGTTTCATTTCTTTTTTCTTTTCACTGTGGAGGGATATGAGAGAGTTATATATCTTATAGTATACAACATAGTAGTGCATGTGCATATATATAAAGTTGAAAAGAAAAGTAAAAATAAACACAAGTATTTTTGTATATATTATCTATATTACACTGAAATAATAGTTAATGGTTAAATAATTTTGAATTAAAAAATATTATAAATTAAACTTTTAAAAAAGTCAAATTAATGTTTTATTAATGCTGATTTTGAAATTAAAACAAGCATGTTTTTATGTTACAATAGATATACTGGTAATTATAAAATTCCACTATCTTTTTTGATTAAGAAAATAGTTTTAATTAAAAACTTGTATAAAATATTTTGATAAAAATCCTGCAAAGTTGTTTTGAAAGAATTAAGATGAATTGAAAAGTGTCATTAACTGTTTTTAAATCAACATAAAGAAAACTTACATTTAATTACTGTTATTTTTTAAAATTCTACTCTGGGCATTTTACACTTTTTACAGTAGTAAAGTTACTATGAAGATATAACTGAAGTCATAATAGTACAAGTCTAGCTACTGCTACTAATTCACAATAGCAGAGTCTGGATTTACATTGGAGCAATGTCCAGCTTTTATGTGGTTCTTAGCCTGTATAAATATGTGTGTTAGATGACAGAAATTGAAGGGAACTCACTGCAGATCAACAGTTACTTGGTTATATCTTTCCTGAAGATGACAACAAACCACTCTATAATCTTAGAAAGGAACATATTACCAAAAGATTACTAGCTATGTATGCAGTTTTTTATCAATATGCAAAGAAGCATAGAACAAAGATACTGAATTCTGTATATAAAGTACTTACAGATATCAGCTGGTTTTAAAGGAAACTATTTTTTTTCTAAATTATTCAACTAAAAGTAAAGTAATGCAAAAAATAATAAATGACTATTTTAAGTTTATTTATTAAAAGTGAAATTCGTTAGTGAAAATAACATTGTTAAAGTCTCTAATTTAAAAGTAAAATGAGTAAATAAAAAAGTAAACTATGAAAATCTTTCTAGATTAAAAAACAAAAGAACTTGCTGGAGTATTTTTTAAAGACATTTACAATTAATTAGGTTAACCTGGAAAAAAACTATTATGATGGACTGTCAAAAAAGTAATGTATTTTTTAAAAAGTAAAAAGAAAAACTTTATTTTAACATTAGAAATAATGAATTACTAAAATTGATTTATACCAACTATATATTATATACACAAATACATGTGCATTTATGTAATTAAAATGAATTGAATTTTATTGTTAATTTATCACAATTCTGATATGTAGTTTTAGTTTATACAGCACATCTGTTCTTAGGTAGATGAGTATCATGTAGACATACACACATATATATGTTAAAATTCAACCATCCTTTATAAATTATTAAAATGAATTATTGAATTTTATTATTAGTTTATCACAATTCTGATATATATATATATATATATATATATATAAGCACATCTGTGTCCTGATATATATATATATATGTTTTAAGTAAATCTATTGACATATTGGTTAATCACAATGTGATAGTTTATTTCTTATTGTATTAATCAAAATCAGAATGGAAAATTTATATTTATGGCATACCACAGAAGAGCTTAATTTCATTGTATTGTTTTTAATTAATAAATTTATATTTCATTGTTAAAGTTATTCCATTGAATATAATTAATCCTAGAATAGATTTTGAGCATTATATGTTAGGATTATATCTCTTGATCACAGTAACAGTTATATAACTTTTGCTCTCTGAGCTGGATTCATGCATAACAGTCTGATATATAAAAGGGGCTTATATTTAGTATTTCAACATTCAGTTGATGATGAATTTATTACTTTCTAATGGTGAATGACTCAAAGGAGATATCCTTTAGACTCCATGTGCTAAATTTTATTTTAATTATATATTTAGAAATTAAGTTTATAGTTGCCCAGTACATGGTCAGGATGTTTTAGTATCTCAGCATTATTTGACTTATTGTTGTATTTTGATGGACTAGCATCTAAATATGTGCACTTAGATATTTATTATTTGTTTTCCTGCCCTAGGTTTGGGAGTGACTAAATAATTAACTTGGTCTATAGTGGCCCACTTTCAAGTACAGTCCCAAGATGGACTGTTGATTTATTTTTATTGTTGATTATTCAGATGATGAATGATAATTGCTTTTGTGTAATACTGGTGAACTTATGATTAATTTATCTTAGTGTTTTTTCTGATTTCTCATAATTCCTCATATTGATATCTCACACTCTTTCCTTTCATATTTAATTTTATATTTTGTCACTGATTTATGGATAATGAGTGTCATGACCCCAGGTTCCTGTAAGGCTTTATTAATTGTTTATTTTTTGAGACCCTTGTTGGCACCAATTGTAATGGTCTGTCCAATCATTACAATGGACTGCATTTGTGCAATGGAAAACAAAATAGCCTAATTGTTGAATATCATTTGTAATGGATCATGATGCTATACTTTTATTTAATTATCCCATAAAATTGGGCAGCAATTATAATGAACTGCATTTATACATGACAAAATAAATTTTAAGCGTAAGTAAAATATGGTCCAATCATAGATACAAAAGAGCAATAATAAGGGACATTAATTGATTAACTCTCAGGGTTTAATATGACCAATGAGATTTGATTACTCATCAAAATATAAATTGAAAGCAAAGGGAATTTCATTGAATCCAACATACATTTTTGAATGGAGGATTATATGCAAAACAATATATTAATTAGTAATGGCTTATGCAAGTAATTATAAAATTGAATATTGGTAAAACTCAAAAATTATCTTATAAATAATTCTCAGTCACAAGCATTGTCCAATGAACTTTGAACTGAAAAGAAAAAAATAAATGAATAAATTTTAAATAAATCATAAAGTCATTTTATATAAAATAATGGTATATCCTTTATTTTAATTGTGGTTTAATTTTCTTTTTAATAGTTATATTCAAACACATACAACATTTGTTTGTTTTCCAAGTTTTCATTTTAATTCAGTATTATTCAAATCCACTATGTTTGCTGCTAACAATAGGCATGGATTGATATTTGTATCTGAATAAGAATTATCTACTGTTTAATATACTGAAAGATGCAATAATGAAAAATAATGAAAATCACAATAGTTTCTTAAAATAACAGTTCAGAATTTAGATACATTTTTAAAGGTTAGATCATTTAACTTTACACAAAATATCAGTATTCTTTTCATACTGTGTTGGATATCTATATACCTCATTTTCTATTAAAATTATATTTCTCTTTTAAACTGCAAGTACACACATCCATAGATTTATTATCTATAATAGGGCTTCTATTATGGCCCCAAAACTTAAAATCTATTATATCATCATTAATTCTAAAAATTTAATAAACATTTGTCACTAGATTACATAACCCTTAGCATACGAAACTTCTATGGATAAAAAATGTAAGAACAACTCCTAATGTCACATATGAAAAAATATACACATATAACACAAATATAAAATGTCTATAACCTGGTATACCTTTTAAACATATTTTATAATGAATTTATGAATTAATTTCTGAAAGAAAATATTAAATAATTATATTAAATACTAAACACTAATATAATATATTATGTGTATATTTATAAATGATTCTTATGAGAGCAAATTACAATAAATTTAATTTTTAGCATTCATTGTGTACTACATATGTAGAATACATGTACAATGCATTTAAATTAAAGCAACAACAGAGTATTTTAATGACAAATTATATCTAGTATATTATTATTTATGTTAATGAATTGAAGTGTAAAACCAATTTATATATAATGTACATATATAAAGCATATGAATTAAATAACAACATAAAAAATTTAATAATAAATGACAACTAGCATTTTACTATTAATATTGATGAGTTAAAAGTTTACATTAATTTACTTACATTACATACATATATATTTACTTACATTACATACATATATATTGCATATGAATCAAAATAAAACAGAAAATTTTAATACTAAATGAAATCTAACATGTTGTTATTTATAGTCATTGATTAAAATTTAGTTACTTTACATATATAAATGGTTAAATTTAAAATCAATCGTATACAAACAAAAAAAAAGTACTGAAATTAATTACCATTTAATCTTTTAGTTGTTTTTTTTCATTTTAAAGTTTGACAATTATTTGATGCTTCTTTATCCATTCTGTCATAGATAACAAATGCATGAATTCATAAGCCATTTGTCAATGATTGTCTCAGAGTATTCTTTTAGCTGGATTAGGTCAAAATGGATTAATTGAAAGTGACAGACAGACTTTGATGACTTAAACAATACTTACATTATCTTGTTGTATGTGAATAGCTATTCATTTTCTGGTTGTTTTCCACTTTGCTTTTCTTCCAATGGATGTTACTTATTGGATAGGATAAGATAATGGGACTAAGTTCCAAGATCACAGCTTCTCTTTATTTACCCTGCCTTTTTTAAATGAAAATCCAAAGAGAATATTGTGATTATGCCAAAACAAAAATGTATATTAAATGACAGCAAAGTTTTGCTTCTTTTTCCTAATGGTGATAATCAAATTATATTCATTGATATTACTAAATGCAAATACTTTAAATACAAACCAATATTAATGTAAAATCTATCTACATACACATTTATATTTATATTACCACTCCCATTTTCAAATCCCAAAAACATAAATAAATGCAAATATCAAAAAAAAAAAAAAAATGAAAGAATAAATAATTATAACAACAAAAAACAACATAACAACAAAAAACAAATCTACAAATATATATATATATATATATGAACCCAGGATCAAAGTGGTTTTGGGAGGATTCATACTCTCATATTCATACCCTCCCGAAAGTGCTCTGCTTACTAAATTGTAGAATATCATTTATTTTATTTTCTGTTATCAGCTTCATTATCTGTGCACAATGTACATATATATATATATATTATGGACTTATATGCTAATGAAGTAAAGCTTTAACTATTTCAATATATATATATATATATAAATATTGAACTATTTCAATATATATATATATATATATCATATTGACCTTTGAAAGCAAAACATTTTGCTTGATATTCTTCATTTGACCTTGAGCAGACATAGAAAAATTTAGAAAAGACAAATATTAATATTATTAATCATAAATTAAACTATTATTTACTATATTTTTAATAAGTTTTTTTGTAATCTTATGAGTTTTCTATTCAAAAGAAAAATGAAATACATTACTTTATAATTTATGATTGTTTATAGATAAAGATGTATATATATATTATAAAATTATTTTTGCCACAATTGTGTTAAATTGTAATTTAAACAACTTTTTTAAAGTTTTATTTAAAAATATGCTCTTACATATCTCTTCAAATCTTTTAATATTAATTAAATAAAGTGTAATTAAGTTTTTAAAAAAAAGATGATTATGGTGGTGGTAGAAGTTTTAGTAGGGATTTATAAAAAAAAGTTGAAATTATAACATTGAATATTTTTTAATATATATTGTGCCCTTTTCTTTAGGTCTAAATAAATTTATTATATCAATTTCTTAAAAATTTTAAATTTAAGATGCATTCTATTGGTATGATTACTATGTTATGCTGACAATCTTTTTAAAAGCTTAATTAAAGTAAAATGAGAATATTTAATGTCTAAAATTATGCTAAATATATTAAAAACAGTTGAATAAAGTTAAATGTTATGGTTGTAAAAGCTGGCCATAATGAAATAATGTATTAATAAGTCTTTTAAATAAGTATTAAAAGCTGAATCTTAAAAATAATAATCTACAATTAAATAAATAGCATATTTTAAAATGAAAATTATATTTAATAATTGCTTTTAAAAGTATTTATTTGAATGAGTAGTATTTGTGATGAAGAAATGTGTATTCAATTTTAAAGTATCAAAATTATTATTCTAAATTATATTATTATATTATTTTTTAATATAATAATTGTTGCAATTAAACATTTATTTTATTCCCAGACAAAATTTGATACAGGCTATGTCTGGATTGTAAGTCATGTGACATATAAATATTTATACATGTGTGCTTGCAAGTTTTCATGTTAATAATGTTTCAAAACTGAACATAACTATTTATCTGAGCTAGTCCCATTTTGTTATATATTATATTTCCTGGAGGTAAGGGTACAATATTTTCTTTTCTGGAAAGAAGTGCATATTAAAAATAAAATTCTTTCTAATAAAACTTTTATTGAATTAATGAAACATTAATTTAAAAAATGTAAAGAAATTAAAATCACATCATATCAAAAACATTCCATTTAAACTATCTTTACATATATTGTAATTTTAATTAAATTTCACATTATGTTTTTTATATATAGGCTTTAAAAGTGATCAAGTGTATCATTGCATTCTCTTCATTTTAAAATATATTCAGAAAAGAATTAAATATACACATATACATATTTAAGTGGGTTTGATCTAGAAATGTTGTTGGAAGAGATGGAAATTCAGAAACAATTAGTCCTAAATACCAGATCCCAAGAGATTGTTAAAGATATAGCAAAAGAAGAATAGACAAGATAAAAAAATTTGCTCAAATGACATAAAAAGGAGGCTATAGATTAAAAATGGGATTAAAATTAGAAAGATCTTCATCTTACATTAGATTGATAATGGTTAAAAATGATGAAAATGTGTGTGTATATTTTAACAAATGAAACTAATGTTAGCTGTAATTTATTTACTATATCTATTATTATTATTATTATTATTATTATTATTATTATTATTATTATTATTATTATTATGTTAACTGTAATTTATTTACTATATCTATTATTATTATTATTATTTAAAAAGAAAAATTAAGCAATGAACTGAGCCAATTGGTTAGAGTATTATCTGAAGAATTGAGAAGAAGAATATTATTTGAAATGTTATGCATATACTAACTTGTATGCTATTACTGACAGTTGAATGTAATTAGAATATTTAAATAAAGTAAAATTTTTCTAAAGACATTCAATACTTAATATAAATGAAGCACTGATTATATACAGGTGTGGGAGATGATGGTCTGGACCAGGAGATGAGTGCTGGTTTAGCACAAAATACATATATTGAGGATCATTTATCTTTTCACATGTATGTGATCATGTGTATTGGTTGTATGAGATAGAGTGGATAGCTGGAGGGAGCTTGAAAGTCTGTGTTCAAATCCCTTATAATTTACATTTAAAATATTGTAGTACACTGATTGCTAATTTATAATTGATACTGATATTATTTTAAACAGTAATATAGTAAAACTATTTCTGAGAAATTGAATGTTTGTATGTAATGAGTATCAGCAATAGATGTTATATTATAACCAGATGTACCCAGCCTTTTAAAAGACCATTATTTTGATATGTTTGATTTTACATTATTACTTTCATTGCATCAAATTCTTTATGTATTAATAAATCTAATATTTGTAATTTTTTTTAATTGGTTGCTTTAACAATTTTTTTTAAAGATTAAATATAAATATATTTTTAGTAAATATTACTGAGTATGTCATGCATCTGAACTATATTAGAGAATTGACAGACCGTGAAAACATGAAGCACTTTAATGCTGAATTACAAACATTACAAATTTGTGGCTATTTCTGAAACTGACTGGTAATCTTTACCTTGCAGTAGCTGAGCTAACTCACCTGATGCTGGTTATATAACTGGCAGCAATCAATCACGCTGGATGAAGCCAGTTAAATGCTGAAGTAGTCACCATCTCACCCCACTACCATTCATAAATTTGACAGTGTTAGTTTGGTTTAATGATTGAATAAATATTTTGTTTTCCTTGAAAAATATGCCTCAGTGAGATTTTGGCATGTAACATTGGACAAACATTAATACATTCACCAATCAGACAATGGTAAAAATAGGGTTTATATATATATATATTGAAGCTGTGCATATATATATATATATATATATATGCTGCTTTCACCATTCACTGTGGACTAACTACGACCCTAAGCCCAACCACAGTGAATGTATGTTTCTTTTTCAAACTAAATTTATCGTTTTCTCAAATAGTTGCCTAAATTAAAGAAGGAATTGTGTTAAAGAGAAAAGATTTAATAAAATAAAACATAGAAAGTTAAAATTATATTTGCAACTATTTTTAAAATATATTTGGTAGAATTCAAAGATAAAAATTTTCTTAATTAAATAGAATCATTAAGAAAGGGAATTAATTAATAAAACATTTTCTGAATTAGATAAAAAAAATAGATAACAGGAAAAATTTGAAACAATGGGCATGATTTGCTACTAATTAGCAGATTAAAAATATAATGGAAAAAAGGGTATAAATAAAGAACTTTTCTTTTGTTCTTGGTCTTATGCTTGCGGGTAACCAGTGCTGAAGGTCAGAGAGAAAATCTTAAGAATTTTGTTGGAAGAAATTTTGCTGAAAAATTAGACAGTATAGCAAACTCTTGCTTGCTGTACTTACTTCAAGCTGCACTCTATTTTTTCGGCATATAAATAAAAAATCCAGAAATGTGTTGCTCTGCAAAAATGCAGGGGAAACCTCTTTGCCTTCACTCTCCTGAGCCATTCCTGAGGCTGGAGTTTGAATCATGTAAGCCAGCCAGAGAACTAAAGTGTCTGCCCTGTATCCGTAAAAATCTGCCCTCAACAACATGGAAAAACAAATTTGAAGAACCGGGAAGACCTGTGGGAAACATCTAATGAACTTATTTTAACCCACCCATCTAGTTACCGGTAACGTTCCCATAAATTATTAAAATATCTTTGTAATTTGCAAATTCAATCTATATTTATGTTTTATATATATATGTGTGTTTTTTTTAATCTACATATTCATATCTTGTAAAATGGTATTTCATTAATTGCTTTCTTTTTTTTATATCGTAATTGGTGACATTTATTATATATATATATATAATGGTGGCAATAGCTTTTATAAATTTTAATTGAAA
Source organism: Epiperipatus broadwayi (assembly GCA_028023455.1). Taxonomy (NCBI): domain Eukaryota; kingdom Metazoa; phylum Onychophora; class Udeonychophora; order Euonychophora; family Peripatidae; genus Epiperipatus; species Epiperipatus broadwayi. The sequence goes on from JAQFVV010006252.1 coordinate 6,963,708, forward strand.
ATTACTTTGTTTAACTTTCCGCCATTATACTCCAGTAATTAAGTTATTTATTTTATATAGACGTTTTGGAAAGAAAGGAAAGCAAATCATAGAAAGTACAAAACCCTATTTTTAAAATCAAGATTTAATTGCTAAAAATTTTATTACAAAACTTTCAATATTTTAATTTGATTTTTATATATATATAAAAGAAAGATCCTTATCAAATGCCTGTATATTTTAGTAAATGAAGAGTTACAAATTTAAAGTTATATTTTAAAGAAAGTGACATAAAACGTTCGCATTTATATTTTAGTAATAAGAGTGAGTACATTTTGACAATATGTATTAAAAATTATTAAATAGCATTGACTCTGGGGTGTGTTGGTTAAACTTCAACTAAATCAATAAAATATCCGCCCTTTTGTTTTAGTGATCTGAATTTTATAAAAGGGAAGTTACTATTTTTCTGCGGATTTTCAGTGATAGTTGAGCTTTCTTAATATATATATATATTTTGCGGAGGGTTTCTTTTTAAATTTAAAGGTTGTTGACCATATTTATATGGCATCGTGCCTCGGGTGATCTACTGGGCCACTCAGAATATATTACAGTGCTTCTTTTGCCAAGTTTGCTTAGGTTAACATACCTACACTTGGACCTTCTGAAAAACAAATTGTTCTGGATCTCATATTGATCTCAGTCCTTTCAGTGTACGTAACTGGACATAAGCAACAAAAACTCTGATCCTGAATCTGGGTCACACGTTTAGTGAATGGGTTCCATTTTTTCTCTCTAACCTAGTTTAGAGATGGAGAACTATCCGGTCTTGTGTTAACCTCTTGGTAACTGTTATGTCTCGAGCCTCACAACCCACTATATGCTCTCACCTTTGTGCATACTCTTGTATATTTATATTTATTAGGAAATATTTTTCAAAATCTCATAGAAATGTTTCAATTGTGGCTGAAAATTCCTGCTGGGGTCACTTTATCATTCTTCTTAAATCATAAGTAGGGCTGTGATTTAAACCTGTCCAAAGTGTTTAATTGAGTTTGACCACCTATTTATTTCTATGTTCTCCAACCACAGAGTTAATGAATCATGTCTCTCTCTCTTGATTTCTTTTACGTAACACTTCCATTAGCTGGAATATTTTAAAAAGAAATTATAACATAAAATTTTGTCTGTTCTTATCATTACAATCAATGGATCTTTTATATATGTCTATCCGGTTGCAGTGAAAATAGCCTGCAACACTATTAATAAAGCATTGTGTGAATTATTTTAATGTCAATAATAAAAATTTCTGTTATCTTTCATTCACTATAAATAAAACCACTTAGTATTGTTTTTTTTTTTTTTGTGACATACATATGTACATCTGATCATTATCTATGTAAAAATTCCTTTTCGTGGTCTCTTCTCTCCCTGACCACCGGGCATACATTAAGATTAAATTCTAGTGAGGTTCAAGGAGTAAGTCGCTTAGTAGCAATCTAGATGAGTACGTGAGGTTTGAACCCCTTCTATCTGCATCTCTAGGTTAGGTTAAAGCAGCTCTACTTTCTTATCGTTACAGTTTTTTTTTTGTATAATCTGGCATCCCAAGTGTGGCCTACTGTTTAGAGATAGACCCTGAGATATGATAATAGGAATTTCATGATCAGAAGAAATTTTTTTTGTGTGTTTTTTTTTTTGAAAATAAATATAATGAATGACAGAAGGTTATATATTTTTCTTTTGCACTTTCTGTGTTTGCTATCAGTTGTGCAGTTTACAAGATCTGAAATCAATCAGTTCAGTTGAAAATTAAAACCAAATCAGATATTAATGTATTTTTTCTTTCTTTTGCTAGGAATAGAGACAGAGTGATCAAACAAGGAGCAGAGAAAATATGGGCTCAAGTAGAATTTTTTACCCCCCCCCGGCAGTAGTAATCATATTCTATTGAAGTGTATATCAAATACACATAGTTATAGTCACATATATAACACACAGAACAGGGTAGTAAATAAGTAAATAAACACGGATAGGGCAGGAACTATAGATAGAATAAGAGATAGATAGAAAGCTGTCAGGTTAAAAAAGGAAGACAGTTGCAGGAATGGTTGGGAGAGTGAAGCAAATTTTTGAAAAGTAAAAGTAGAAAAATAAGACAAATTTTAAGAATAGTATTAGTACAAAGACTAAAAACAACAGCAAACCAAATATTTTTTTTCTTATATATTTTTTTTAGCTATTCGTATTTCTCTAGAAAATATGTATAGTCCAGAAGAAGACATAGATTCACTGGAACCACAGTGGGCACAAAAATTGATGGAAACTATGTTACAAAAAGTAGAAGAATGTAGACAATATAGAGCAAAAATCAACAGGATGAAAGAAGAGAGAAACAATGAAGCAAAAATGACACAAGAGAATCAGTCAAGAAATGAGAATCTCCAACATGAAAATAAAAAAAACATAAAGGTCATGGAAAGAACAGACAACCCAATGGTGGCAAGATTTATCCACATCAAAACTTTTTGGGGTGACATAGGAGAAAACCCCATGGCACACTTGCAAAGTTTACAAGAGCTGTTCATGTTTCAGGAACTCAGAGAAGCTGAAAAGTTATCAGTTGCAGTTAATCATTCACATGGATCTGCCCGGAATTGGTGGGACTGTATAAGTAACAAACCAGTAACATTTGCAGATTACCACATTGCCTTACTTAAAAGTTTTTGGAGTGAAGAGAGGCAAGATGGAATAATGCACTATATATCTCAAGAAAAGTATTGCACTTCAAAAGGAGAAACTCACACCCAGTTTTTCTTGTGGCAAGTGTCTTTGTTAAAATCATTGACTGCTTTTCACTTATCAGAGGGGCAGATTATTCGGACAATAAGGTACAATATGCCTCTCCACATACAACAATTGATGCTGGGCTGCTGCAACTGTGGAATTGATGAGATGGTAGACTTACTAACTGCTATAGATTTTGGCAACCTAAATAAAGAGCATGCAGACAAAAGAAAAAGAAATGACACACCCAAAATACAGATGGTGGCTGTCAGGAACTGCAATGATGATGATAAAAACATACAGCAATTCCAGAAAAATTTGAGTCCTAGAATTTATATACCCCAGATAGAACTCCAGGATGAAACAGAAGAAATTATTGAGGGAAATGAAAGAGTGGCATCAGCATTTAGGTGCGAACTGGAAGATGATCACAGACCACCACTCTCAGAGTGCCCTACAATTAAAGCACTGTTAGAAGATGTCCCAATTACAGCTTTAATATACACTGGCAGTCAAGTGTCACTGGTGTCAAAAGAATGGTGGGATGCAACAGTAGGAACTCATATACTACCGATCTCAGTGAGAAAATCTTATGCTATATTAGCAAATGGAGAAAAATCCAACATAGGAACACATCGTTTGGGACTGGATATTAAGATAGGAGCAACAAATGTAAATCATATATTTCAGATAATGCCAGGTTTGATTTATGATGTACTGTTAGGGTCGCACTTCTTAGAAAGACATGACTCAGGAATAAGCTATAAAGAAAGTAAGTTTACATTTTACAACAAGTTTCACAAATGTAAAACCCAAGAGACAACCAATATAAGCTGCATACAGGAACCAACTAATCTTGAACGAACAGAAAATAAAACAAAAGGCCAGATGGAATTAGAGATAGTAGGACAGAGCATACCTCACCTTGCCTTCAAGCATCTTACTCATCAATTTAATGATCACGAGATATTTCCAAAACGCACCATGGCAGGTCAGGCAAAACAAACTACTTTATCAAGTGGCAGCACAGTTCTAGGTTTGAAACCACATTTACCCATACCAAAATCACTGACCAAGGGATTTAACCATGAGCCAGTTTCATCATCAGAACACATAAGAAGGGAAACAGCTAAAGAACAGAGCACCATTAATAAGGAATTTCAACTTGACTTCTAGCAAAAGAATTGATAGAAGACATGGTAATAAAGTGGATACAGCTCAGAGAGCTAATAACAATGCCCAGAGAAGAAGGTCCATTGAAAAAAAATAGTTTAAATAGAGTGCTCCACTCAAAAGTAATTTTTTTTACAAGATCCCCAAGGTATGACCAGGACACATCATATGGATAATGAAATCATATTATAGGGTTCGGTTTTTTTTGTGTGTATGTTTTGTAAATATTGGCATTGTTATAATATATTAATTAATATTATTATATACTTCTCTTTTAATATATATATAATTTATAAATCGGTATTATGATAAACTTTCAGTTTTTTTTTTTTATTAATATAATCTATTTATCAGTATTATTATAAACTTTCAGTTTGTTTATATAAACTGCACATATCAGTATTATTTCATGTAAATACACTAATATTCTGTATAATAGGAGCACTCTTTCTGGATCATTCTGCTTCTCTCTGCAAAACCGTAGTTTTAGTCATTTTTTTTCTATTTGTTTTTTTTTAATGGGTTCTAGGAATATGAAGCTGTGCATGTATATATATATATATATATATATATATATATATATATATATATATATATATATATATATATATATATATGCTGGCTTCACCATTCACTGTGGACTAACTAAGACCCTAAGTCCAACCACAGTGAATGTATGTTTCTTTTTCAAACTAAATTTATCATTTTCTCAAATAGTTGCCTAAATTAAACAAGGTATTGTGTTAAAGAGAAAAGATTTAATAAAATAAAATATAGAAAGTTAAAATTATATTTGCAACTATTTTTAAAATATATTTGGTAGAATTTGATAAGATAAAAATTTTCTTAATTAAATAGAATCCATTAAGAAAGGGAATTAATTAATAAAACATTTTCTGAATTAGATAAAAAAAATAGATAACAGAAAAAATTTGAAACAATGGGCATGATTCACTACTAATTAGAAGATTAAAAACATAATGGAAAAAAGGGTATAAATAAAGAACTTTTCTTTTGTTCTTGGTCTTATGCTTGCAGGTAACCAGTGCTGAAGGTCAGAGAGAAAATCTTAAGAATTTTGTTGGAAGAAATTTTGCTAGAAAAATTAGACAATATAGCGAACTCTTGCTTGCTGTACTTACTTCAAGCTGCACTCTATTTTTTTGACATATAAATAAAAAATCCAGAAATGTGTTGCTCTGCAAAAATGCGGGGGTAACCTCTTTGCCTTCGCTCTCCTGAGCCATTCCTGAGGCTGGAGTTCGAATCATGTAAGCCAGCCAGAGAACTAAAGTGTCTGCCCTGTATCCATAAAAATCTGCCCTCAACAACATGGAAAAACAAATTTGAAGAACCGGGAAGACCTGCGGGAAACATCTAATGAACTTATTTTAACCCACCCATCTAGTTACCGGTAACGTTCCTATAAATTATTAAAATATCTTTGTAATTTGCAAATTCAATCTATATTTATGTTTTTATATATATATGTTTTTTTTTAATCTATGTATTCATATCTTGTAAAATGATATTTCATTAATTGCTTTCTTTTTTTTTATATCGTAATTGGTGGCGTTTATTATATATATATATAATGGTGGCAATAGCTTTTATAAATTTTAATTGAAAATTACTTCGTTTAACTTTCCGCCATTATACTCCAGTAATTAAGTTATTTATTTTATATAGACGTTTTGGAAAGAAAGGAAAGCAAATCATAGAAAGTACAAAACCCTATTTTTAAAATCAAGATTTAATTGCTAAAAATTTTATTACAAAACTTTCAATATTTTAATTTATATATATATATATGTTAAAACGAAGATTTGCACGGGTTAAATATATAAAATACATATTTTGCGGGTTCATCCGTGTTAAAAACTTTTAATATCAATTTACTGACGTTTCGACTTGGTCACACAAGCCATCCACAGAGTAATATGTATTTTCTATATATATATAAGAAAGATCCTTATCAAATGCCTGTATATTTTAGTCAATGAAGAGTTACAAATTTAAAGTTATATTTTAAAGAGCGTGACATAAAACGTTCGCATTTATATTTTAGTAATAAGAGTGAGTACATTTTGACAATATGTATTAAAAATTATTAAATAGCATTGACTCTGGGGTGTGTTGGTTAAACTTCAACTAAATCAATAAAATATCCGCCCTTTTGTTTTAGTGATCTGAATTTTATAAAAGGGAAGTTACTATTTTTCTGCGGATTTTCAGTGATAGTTGAGCTTTCTTAATATATATATTTTGCAGAGGGTTTCTTTTTAAATTTAAAGGTCATTGACCATATTTATATAGCATCGTGCCTCGGGTGATCTACTGGGCCGCTCAGCATATATTACAGTGCTTCTTTTGCCAAGTTTGCTTAGGTTAACATACCTACATTCGGACCTTCTGAAAAACAAATAAATTGTTCTGGAGCTCATGTCGATCTCAGTCCTTTCAGTGTATGTAACTGGACATAAGCAACAAAAACTCTGATCCTGAATCCGGGTCACACGTTTAGTGACCAGGTTCCATTTTTTCTTTGTAACATAGTTTAGAGACAGAGAGCTATCCAGTCTTGTGTTAACATCTTGGTAACCATTATGTCTCGAGCCTCACACTCCACTATATGCTCTCGCCTTTGTGCATAGTCTTGTATATTTATATTTATTAGGAAATCTTTTTCAAAATCTCATAGAAATGTTTCAATTGTGGCTGGAAATTCCTGCTGGAGTCACTTTATCTTTCTTCTTTAATCATAAGTAGGGCTGTGATTTAAACCTGTTCAAAGTGTTTAGTTGAGTTTGACCGCCTATTTATTTCTATGTTCTCCAACCACAGAGTTAATGAATCATGTCTCTCTCTTGATTTCTTTTACATAACACTTCCATTGGCTGGAATATTTTAAAGAAGAAATTATAATGTAAAATTTTGTCTGTTCTTATCATTACGATCAATGGATCTTTCATATAAGTCTATCCGGTTGCAGTGAAAATAGCCTGCGACACTATTAATGAAGCATTGTGTGAATTATTTTAATGTCAATAATAAACATTTCTGTTATCTTTCATTCACTATAAATAAAACCACTTAGTATTGTTTTTCTTTTGTGACATACGTATGTACATCTGATCATTATATATGTAAAAATTCCTTTTCATCATCTCTTCTCTCTCTGACCACCGGGCATACATTAAGATTAAATTCTAGTGAGGTTGAAAGAGTAAGTCGCTTAGTAGCAATCTAGAGGAGTAGGTGAGGTTCGAACCCCTTCTATCTGCATCTCTAGGTTAGGTTAAAGCAGCTCTACTTTTCTTACCATTACAATATATATATAAAATAAGGATTAAAAAATTGCAGTTAGTAATCAGAATAAATATTAAAACTCAAAATACATAATTCAGGAATATTTCAATTAAAGAGAGCTCTATTATGTGTTAGTGGTAATAATTTATCTTTTCCTTAATCCTTATATATCTAAATTTGAAAAGTTTGTTTGCTAGGTAATGGATTTTTGCTTTATGGCACTTGTTTTTAAAAAGTTTAATAATTTTTACTGACTTGAAAAAACTGTAGTGAAACTAGTACAATCTATTTGAAAAATACTAAGTTTTCTGTAAATTTAAGATTTTAATAATAGATACTGTAGTCATTAGGATACATTGCTGTATTAAAAATAACAATATTTGGCAGCATCCTTCTTTATCTTAAAGTTAATTAAAAGTATTATTTAATTTCCCATACTTTTTTAAAAAAAATAATGGATAGTTTATTTAATTAAATATTTTTTCTTCCCAAATGATAATATGAAAATGCTAGACAATTTAATTAATTTTTAAACATTTTTAAACATAATATGAATATTTTAATATCTAATACAATTTATAAACATTGGTAAAAGAGACAGAGAAACCAAAATCAGATAAATAATTTCCTTTGTTCTCTCTCTTCAATCATTTTATCTAATTACAGTTGATTTTAATTTTTAAAAAATGTACTAAGAGAAAAAATTCTCTTCAGTAAATTATTTCCCAATTTTAATTTTAACCTTTTAGTTTGGAAGTTTGAAATGATATATATATATAAGATTTTAACATTTTGTTAAATTTTAATTAATTATAATTGTTTTTTCTCTTTATCTCTCTCAATATAACAAGCAGTAGTTATCAAATTATTGTAATTAACTGATTAACTTATTTTTCTTTTTGCAAGAAAATTTTAATTAAAAAGGAATGTTAAAAATTTTATGATTCCAATTTAAGTTTTGCCCTGTTTTCTAATGTCAATGTTAAAGACAGAAAATAGTTGAATAAATGTGTTTATAAAAATTGAACTACTTGGTTAATACTAAGTTTTGACATGATTGAGACAAAATTGTGATTAGTTGAAGACAGGATTGTACAAAAACTAGTTGTGTGAGTAAATCAGAAAAAAAATCAGTGTCTTATAAGTCAGTTTTGATCCAGCTGCTGAAAAACATAGTAGAAGAAAAGATGTTTTTGCTGCAGCTAAAGAAGTCAATAGAAGGAAAGAAATTCCTTTCACAGGCTAAAAAAAAGGTGACTTATCCATGTTTCTGAAGTTTTAACAAAGCTGTTAGCTCACAGTGAAATTAGTTATAAAAATATTTTCTACAATGAAGCTTGTAACCTTCTTCACTGGAATAAAATGTAAAGATAAAGAAAAATGCCTCTGAAGAAATCTACAACCTTGTCTGCATTCAAAAATCTGAGTATATCTATGTATTAGCATGTTATAAAAATTTATTGGAAAGAAAATGGATAAATGTTTACTGTTTATTAACCTACAAATACTGCTCACCAAAAGGGACAAATTAATCATGTATATTGTGAAGAAGTTTTCAAGCAGAATACTTAACTAGAAAAACTAGAAATTATAACTGCAAAGAAGGACTCCAAAAGAATAAAGCCATGGTAAAATGTATTTTTATGTCCACATTGTGTTTTCATTTATAACTTAAACAATTTTTTTAATAAAAGGATTAATTGCCAATTTTGAATAATTTTATTAATGTAATATTTTCTGGTGAAACATATATTTTTGTTTAATCTATTTAATTTTTCTCTTCAAAATTATAAAAATGTTTTTTTGAAAATTTAATTTTATTAAATTAAAAATATTGTTTTGGTTCATTTTTTTTCTTTTCATTCATTTATCCCTCCCCCACCAAAATATTATGTATCATGTATTAAGTAATTTTGCCTTCTTATCTCTAATTGAAAAGGTTTTTTTCCACTTTTTATTATTTAAAGAAATAATATAATGAGAGCAAAAGTTAATTAATTTAATGTATAAAAATCAACTGGTTAATTATAATTTTTATGAAACTACATTTTTTTGGATAAAAGTAATAAGTTTACATTTTTATATTATCATGTCATTTTTTAATTTTTGTTTAATTAATGATAATCAGTTGGTTTAGTAAGTAATTGTTTAAAATATTCCAGTGTTAGTGTTTTTATTTCTTCAGCTAAGCTTTACAAGATTTGGCAGTGTGTGTGACTTCATTTCAATACAGCATAAAGTTTGAGGGATTGTTTTCAAATTATTTTGGTAAACTTACTTTAAAATAAATTAGAATAAACTGTTATATTTATTTATCGCTTGTTCACAATAACAGTTCATAGAGTTCTTGCTTTCTGAGCTAGATTAGAGCATAACATTTAGTTATATGGATATAGGCTTTTAAGATGGTATTTGAACACCCAAATGATAATCCTGTATGGTGCAAATGTATCACCTTTAAAGTTCATGCATTATATTTTATGTTTTTATTAGAAATTAGGTTTATAGTTGGCCTGTATGCTAATGGTACTATATGACCTGTCCATTAATGTTAATTGGCATGTTTAAGTATCTTGGCATTATTTTTTATTATCAATAATAGATTAGACTTAGGTGTTTGCATTTAAAGTTCTGTGTTGTATTTCTGCCCTAAGTTTGGCAATGGCTACATAATTTGCCTGTCTACAGTAAATCTCTTTCAAATCCAATCACAAATTTAGCTGTAGATTTTTGATTGTTTTTTGATGAGTGATGAGTTTTGATGCTATTCTCATGCTGATTCCTTTTATATTTATCTCTTCTGATTAAACTATGGGGATGATAATAGTTTCCCATCTCACCATATTCTTTCCATATGCACTCTCTAATTTGTACCACTACAATACTAACATGTTAAATAATTATGTTATAGAATTTTATGAAAAGAAAAGCATCATCAATAAGATGATTACATGATTATAAAAATAAAATATATTGTCTTAACAATCAACCTCCTTTTGGATAAAAAATTAGCATACAAAATTTGAGCTGATTAATCAGTGGTTGTATCTTGAGAAGTTGAAACAAAAAGTATCAACTTTAATGCTGGATAGAAAATATATATTGTATACAGAAAGGATTATTATACTATTTGGAATATTTTTCACATTCATTGTCATTTTTTAGCCTTGATAAAATCGATTCTGAATTTCACCAATAGAAAAAAGATTCAGAAAGTATCACTATATAATATTTCATATGTAGGAAAAATCTGCTTGTGAATAGTTCTATATTTTGTTTATATTTATATATTAGTAAGAAAAATCAACCACGTAATTTAATTTAATAAACTCACACTACAAATGTAATATAATGAGCATGCTAATAGCTCTTAACAAGCACTTCCAAATATCCCTGTCCCCAAACTGGTTTCAAACTGCTGGCTGTCATCAGTGAGGCAATTTCAGATTTTCTACTTAATAGTTAACTATTAGATAAATGCTGGTCTTGAGATGGTATTTTTAGATCTATTATCTGAATATTGTAGCACCTCACTGATGATAGCCAGCAGCTTGAAAACAGTTTTGGGATAGGGATAATTGGAAGTGCTTGTTAAGAGCTATTAGCATATTTATTATATATACTGAAATGAACAATTCATTACTAATTTCAATAAATAAATAAGTTCTTCTAAGCAAATTGATATGCAAATTTGATTTTTAAAAAATAAAAGAACTAAAATGAAGTTCAAGGGGAAACAAAATTTTGTATATAAAAATCAATTTTTGCTTTTCTTTTGAATAGGTTGGAATACTCCTTCATTTAAACCCCAGGATTTCACTATGCTTTGTGAATAAAAGGGAGAGGCACTGCTAAGAGTCAGCTAGATCTAATCTGGAATACTTTGAATGATACTTTGAATAACTCTGGCTGAAATGAAGAATTATACAAATGACGGCTAAAATTACAATACTATCATCACTCTAAATAGACTGTTAATATTTTTCAGAATGAAGTAAATGACAATTATTTTATTTTGGTGAATCATATATTTAAAGTCAGATTTGTACTTTATTTGAACTAATCTGAATTTGTAAATAAGGCTCATTATCTGGATATTATTTAAAGAAATTGTCAATTAAAAAGAAGAAAAGAAATAAATTTGTAAGAATGTCTCTTTACTTGTTAAAATTTCTTTTTAAAGGAAAAAATAATTATTGTATATGCTAAGCTTTTGAATTTAATATAAGTTATTAATAAGCGGAAAGGTAAAAAAAAAAAAAAAACAATGCAATGCACACTTATAAATTATCTAAGTCTCAAATAATCATAATTAACATGTAATTATTTCCATCAGTCTTATTCATTCATAGTTAAACTTATATTTGATTACTGAAAATTGGATTTTATATAAATAGATTTATATATGTATGGTTGTTTGTTCAATGTTTAATAGTGTACATGTGCTCACATCTGTATGGGAGAATACATTTCTGTAAATTTACTGAGTTAGGGATCAATCATCAAAATTAGTCATCCCTTTGTAAATTATATTTGTATTAAATTAGGTTTAGGACAAAAGGCCATTCCTTATAATTATTGTATAGAAGGATTATTCAGTTAGGGTTAGAAACAAAGTGGTCATCACTTTATAATTATTATTATATAAACCGTTATGTTTAAGAATAGGATACAAAAAAGACCATTCCTTATAATTATTGTAATAAAGATAACATTGATGTTTATCCCATATAAAATACATGTATATGTAAATTGCTAGGAGACATGCAAGTCAAAAAAATGGTATATTTATGAATTCATACATGCGTATAATTATATTTATGTTTATTGAAGTCAGGATTGAAAGTACAGTGTGTTTCACTATCTATGAATGCATTAATACTATGATGTATAAAGATTTAAGGACTTTGTGAAAGAAATAAAGTGCTAATCAATTAATGATTATACTTTGTAAATAAATTACTGATACATTATTTGATAATTTTATTAAAGAAAATAAATTGTACATCAATTCTTAAATATACTTGCCAATAAATTATTATGGCATGATTTTTTTTTCATGTGTCGAATGTGTTGACCGGGATGTGAACCTGGGCTAGATGCTTGGAAGGCAGCTATGCTAACCACTAGGCCACCAATGCTTGACTGATTTATTACTTTATTTATGTAAGATTGCATGGTCTACTATCATTCATTAGGAGTAACATATGTTATTCACAATTAACCTCATTACATTATTATATTGACTAAAATATTGTTTTAAATATATATGTTTATTTTCTGGTGCTTAAAGCCAGATGGCACTCATGTAATTTATGTAATTAAAAGTAGAAATAATAGTGAGAGATGTGGATGGAGAGTGAATGATACGAATAAGTTAGAAGAGTATAAAATACAAGTTGAAGAAATCATGGAAGTTGATTGGAGATGAGTATAAGGACTGGTGTAAAGAAGTAGAAAAAGTGGCAAATAGGGTTTTAAGTGAAAATATTCAGAAGAATAAAAGTAATAAAAAATGAGAATTAGTAAAAGTGTAAAAGAGAGGAAAGAAGCATGCAGAGAATATAAGGGTGCTATTAAGAACAAGGAAAGTGAAAAAGATATTAATGCTAAATGAGAAAAGTACTTAGAAAAGAAGAAGTTGGCTAAAATAGATAATTATACAGAGAGAATGAAATTGAATAGTAAATTGTTGAAGGATATTCATAAAAGTGGAAGAGATGGGAGTAAAAAAATTTGGAATTACATTAAAAGGAGAAATGTAGGGGAGAGAGAGATGGTGTTACTAGATGATGAGGGAATAGAGTGTAGCTCTAGAGATTTAGAGAGAGTCTTAAATAAATCTGAAATGAATATAGAAAATATGTTAGATATGAAGGGTAGAGTGATAGAAAACATGAAAGCATATAGTATTGGGAATATTAGGTTTACAAAAAAATGAACTGAATGAGGTAGAGAAGAAATTGAAAAGTTGAAAGGCAAGAGGTTTAGATGGATGGGCAGCAGAGATAGTAATAAATTTAGGATATAGGGCAAAAGTAAAGTTAATATTCTATTTTAATAATGTGGCACAGAATAGAGTTTTTCCGAGTAGTTGGAGTAATACAAGAGTAAGATTATTATTTAAAGCAAGGATAATGATCATAGAAAGTTAAATAATTATAGACCGATAGCAGTAACATCAGTTTTAAATAAAGTTTTCTCATATATGGTGGCTAGAAGAGTTGTAAAATGGAAGGAAGGAAATAATGTAGTGGTGAAAATGCAAGGAGGTTTAAGATTAGATAGATAAATAGAAGATAGTTTATTTGTAGTTTCACAACTTATGGATATGAGTAGGAATTCAGGTAAACAGGAATATATGAGTTTTATAGATATAGAAAAGGCATATGATAGAGTAAATAGAAATAGATTATGGATAAGTTTAGCAAATTTGGAAATGGATGAAACTTTAGTGGATATTATTAAGAAATTATATAAAAATATTTATTATATATATCAATTAGAAAATATAGAATCAGTTAAAGTTAAAAATGGGGTGGGACTAAAGCAAGGATTCCCTATGTCACCAATTTTGTTTGTGTTGTATTTGAGTGAAATGGAAAAAGCAATAGAAAGATTAGGAAGAGGGATAGACATACCATTAATAGGTGGTAAGGGAGTATATATTTTGTTAGGTCTTTTTTTGCAGATGATATATTTTTGTGTGCAGAAAAAAGAGAAGATATGGAAGTTATACTGAGGACATGTGCAAGGGTGGGTAAAGAGATGGGGATTAAATTTAGTGAAGAAAAATAAAATATAATGATGGTTAATACTGGGAAAGAAAAGATGTAGAATTTTTATTGGGAGATATTAAGTTAAGTGTGGTGAATAGATATAGTTATTTGGGAATTATTTTAAGTAATCAGAAAAAAATTATTTGGATGAATGAGAGAAAAAATTGATAAATGAAGCAAAGAAAAAAAGAGATTGATAAAGAAATTAACAGTGTTTTCATATAGTAAATATGATCTAGCTAGAGTTATATGGAAGGGAGTTGCAGCAGCAGGGTTAACATATGGTAATGATACATTATGTGTTAGTAAAGGGGTATTAAATTACTTAGAAAAAGTTCAAAGGGAAGTAGGAATACATGCATTGGATGCAGATGTATAGACAGCAAGGGAGGCAATTCAAGGAGAAATGGGATGGTCAAGTTTTCACATGAGAGATGCAAAAAGTAAAATGAAAATGTTTGGTAGATTGCAGTTTATGGATAATAAAAGAATAGCCAAAATAGTATTTAATTGGGTTATGAATAAAGGGCAGATAACAAGATGGGTGAGAAAGGTAATGTGGTATGCAAAAGATTTGGATAAAGAATTTATATCAGTATATTTGTACAAAAGATGGGATTATTGTGTTGGATGATTGTTGAGTGTCATAGTAGTAAGGAATGGGATAAAATAATAGATTTATTAATAAACACTGAATTTAAAAATGACTTTATATAATCAATTATTGAATTTTGGCATAGATGAATTTAACATATGCCCATCTTATGAAATGATTTACCACTGATATATAAATAGTCACTATGTTATTTCTATAAATGTAGTTATGCCAAATCCTATTAAATTTGTGGCTGTTATATAAGTAATTATATTAAGCCTTGATCAATCTAATAATTCATTATTTCTTGCAAATACAATATTATTTAACAACGAGCGAATACCAGCTCAAGTAATGTTAGATCGAACCTGACTTTTAAGAGAAATATTCAGATCAATGCTGAAAGTCCTATGTTAAGGTGGGACAGTTGGCTGCATAAGATATTACCAATGTGCTATGGCACAGGTAAATGACAATAGAAAAAGTTGCTCTGTGGATGGATGAATGACTCCAGGGTTCTTGTGACCAATGCCGGTACCCTGTAACCGATCGTCATGCTGCAAAAAGGGAACATTTGTGTTTGGAAATGGCGTGAAACTTATGTGCTAACCTGGCCTTGGCTCAGGCTTTGCAACTGCTCTATCCTATAAAAGAAGATGTGCCAGATTCACCATGGCTCCATCTTAATATACATATTATATGTAGCAGCAAAATGAGAAGAAATTTAATAAAATAATAGATCATATCTGCCAAGCAAAGAATATTATATTTCATACTATAAAATACAAGACAATAACATATTAGCTCTATCAATGGAAGCAACTCTTGTGTAGCCTGATAATAAATGTCTATGCTATTGATGGGGATATTAATAAATCTTTACTTCAACATGCTCAACCTATTTGGTTACTTTATAGATAATTAATACTTTAAGGATGTAAAGTATATTTCTATGGATTTAGGAATAACTTAGATGACAAATATACTTATAACTATCATCAAAGCTAATCTAATTCTTAATAAAACTATAAGGTTTAAGCTTTCAAATTGTTGATTAAAATGAGCCACATTTCACATTTTAAATGATCATTAATAAAAATAATAATAAGTGCAAGGTGAGTCATTATTATTTATAAAAATAGGATTTTGAAACAGCATGCAGAAAGATGATGCTATATTACATGAAGATGTTTAAATAATATCTTCTTAAAAACATTATATTAAGTGCTCACTGTTTTGAAATATTGGCATATGAAATATAATAAACATTTAACTAAAATAAGCAAAGAAATATAGACATAATCACAGTGATATAATTTTAAATTAGACATTAGTAATTTACTTTTAAGTGAAAGGGAATTATAAATAGTCAGGACATTTTAACTTTAATAACATTAATTTTTATAGCAATTTGCACATTATTTTAAACATTAAACTGGTTTAAATTATAGTTACACTTGGTTTTACAATTATTTTAAAGAGAGTTCACTAACTTATACAAAAATTCCACGAAACTCTGCGGTTTTGAAAATAAAACTGTACCGGTATTAATCATCTGGACTACAAATGCTAGGCTATAGGTTTGGTGAGCTTGACTGGATGGCTGGTGGTATCATCTTCTTTCCTGATCTCTTAGGCTTGAGTCTTCTAGTGGCATAATGGTTAAAACGTTGCGATGAGTGACACCTCATTCTCCCTGTGGAGTAACAGCAAAGAAATTCCAAATTTTAGCTGGACATATTAGAAAATAAACAGACGTGGAAACTGGCTGCAATTGCTCTCTAAAAATAGCTGTCTATCTCTGGTTTAAAAATGCAGAGTATTTATAGGTTTGGTCTCAAGCATTTACATTATCAGAATCTATCACCCCAGAACTCATTAACTTAAGAATTTAATTAAATATTATAAAATTTGTAATACAGATTTGAAATCTGAGATAACTTATGGAATGTTAGAACCATTCCCTAAGCCATTATTATTAAGATTTTTCGTTGTAAACAATTTCCAATTTAGATTTTAAAAATAACTTTCAATTTTTTCTAAGGTGATTTTAATTAGTGAGATTTTGAACTAATTTTACTTTTACTGAATGCAGGTGTGGCCGTTAATGAGATTCTTGTTTACAACCAAAAATCTTTTTTTTAATTACTTGACCAGGGCTTTTATTTTTAATTTTATATAAAATAAGAAACTCTTTTAATTAAAAACAACCTTTTAACATATTTTACAAACCTTTTAACATATTTTTAGATAACTTTTAAATATATTTTGATAAAACTTTTAAATATATTTTCAAGAAACTTTTGCCTTGATATATATATATAAAACAAGAAAATCTTTTAACAGATTTTTAAAGAAACATTTAACATATTTTTAGATAACAACTTTTAAATATTTTAAAAATCATGCCTTACCTATATGTAGCACAGATCATATATCCACATACGAATTTACAATGTTAACAACACAATTAATAATTTACTTCTAACTTTAATCATTTAATAAACATTTTTATAAATCTTAAGTAAACTTTGTACACTATAATTTTACTAATCCTATCTAATTATAGCATTCTTTTGTAAGTGAATAAATAATACTGTCAGACAGACATGAATGTTTTAAAAGCTATTTTAAAAATATTAACATTAAATAGGTTTGAACTTAGCACAGATGAGTGTGTCATTAGGTTTGATGATGAAATGATAAGGGCTTGGAACATTATCTTTTTAATATCATATAGTTGAATTTTTTTACGAATCCTAGAGTTGAGATCTTATTTATTCATTTAATAATTGAAGGTCAGTAAAATCTCCTGATAATGAAATCATTAACATATATAATTTCTTTATTTAAGTATTGCTATGTTGGTAAAACAATATTTATAAAAATGACTAAAACATAAAAATAATTAGAGAAATAAAGTAAAGTTAAAATTTGTAATAGACAGAACTGAGAAATAAAAAGAAATGTTGTTCCATTGTCTCATTTTAAATTGTAACAGAACAAATTGAGTTTTAGCTCAAATTAATTCTATTACAAAGCTGCATGAATAGAAAAAATAAAAAAAACTCTGACAGAAGTATTAGCAAATTTATATATTGCAATGTGTGTGTGCATATTTAATATATACATAGCTAAATTGCATTATTGTTAAAAATTAAAAAAAAAATAGAACCATAGAGAAGAAACATACTATGTAAATTTAAAAAAATAAACTGATAACGTGTATAATATCCAACATTAGACCCATCTCTATGTCCCCTCTACTTATCAAAATAATAGAGGGAGTCATTAAGGACAAGATCCAACCCATTATCCTTAACCAACTCGCTCCATCACAATATGCAAAAAAAGGATCATCTGCTCTGACAGCCATGGGTGAGACTAAGATACTACTTGACCATATTAGGTCTCATAGGCAGTCAAGACCCTTGGCAGTTCAACTAGATATATCAGAAGCATTTGATACAGTAAACATAAGAGTACTGCTACAATCTCTCTCAGATATAGACATTCCATCTGAGATGGTACAAATCATAGAAAATTTGCTAATCAATAGAGAGATATATATCTCACTAAATGGCATAATCACTGAGGGATTCACTGCCACATCATCTATTTCACAAGGCTTGCCTCTCAGTGCCCTGCTATTTGTGCTATATATAAATCCACTTCTCAGAAACATAGATTCTCTACTACCTGGAGTCTTCATTCCAGAATTGAAAAAAAATATAAAAGCAATAGCGTATATAGACGATGTACTTATCATCCTTCCATCCAAGAAATACCTACCATGTCTATATCACATCATCAACTCCTTCTCTAATGTTTCCGGCCTCAAAATCAACACCAGAAAATCATCTACCTGGTGCCTCCTAACAGGAAAAAAAATAGCATCAAACTATCATGCTGATCCTCAAAAATTTCTGGGATTTCCAATATACAAATCCCAAACAGCCATGTCGAAAGAACTCCAAGATAACATAATTCAAGCAACCGAAAAAATAACAAATACCCTATCAGGAGTCTATCTCTCTCTACAGGGAAAAGTGGCTTTATTGAACATGAAGGTAATGAGTAGAATTTCCTACTATTTGCCTGTTATGTCCACACCTAACTCCTTCATTAAAAAAATCAACAGACTATGTGCAAGGCTCTTCTGGAGGAATAAAACAGTGGCCATCAGCATAGACAAAATGCAGTACCATCGCAAATATAATGGTATGTCACTACATGCCATCCCAGCCATACTCATACAAAAAACACACACCCTTCTACACAATCTAGGAATCAAATATGGCTACACACAAATACTAGCAGCAGTACAGCCAACAGATACACCACCTCCAAAAAGAAATAGCTGGCTTTATACAAAAGCTCATAATATACAGCGCTATGATGAAATTACAATAGAACGGCTTAAAAAAAATAAACATCTGGGAAGCGCATCAGTTAATAAACCCAGATCCACACATCCAAAACCCAAAACTGGGCTTAACCAACAACAGGATAACCTCGTTATTTAAATATTGGGCTCTGGAGCCCAAGTACCTTGATTTCATAATCAAAATAAATCTTGAAGCTATGCCAACTCTATCTTTCCTTTGTCATAGACGGCATATCACAAAAGTAGATCCGATGTGCCCCAGATGTCATAGAGAGGAGGAGTCCTACAACCACATCATTACAACATGTAATGCACTGGGAACAGTGAGGCAAATAATATATAACATCATCAAGACAGACTACTACACTATAATCTCGCTGCAAAAAAACATCAAAACTAAACAATTCCCAGTCATCAGATTATCAATTTTTATAACATATTCAATCTGGTTTGTGAGGTGTAAAATGACATATACACAGCCTCACCCAGATCAAAATGCCTGCTTTTTGAAAACAATGGAAAAAATTAAGAAGAGAGATCAACTATTGTCATCAAAATTTATTTTTGAAGAGACTTGGAAACTATACAAACTTCCCAACCACTCAAATATACATAATTAATCACATCACCTGTCAACATTGGTCAATACTATATAATTTGAGTCTTTCAAATTTCAATTGTTTAACAATAGTCTCAATCATTTCAAATGTGTGTTGTTGCTTTTTTTATTCCTTTAACTATGTTTTTATACAAAAATGTAACCTTTATTAGACCTAATAAAATTTGTTTTAAAGTAAAGAAAAATTGTTTTAGTACATGCAAATAAATTTTAATTGTGTAGTTTAAAAAAAAGGATTCCTGCTGAATGATAATTTAACCCTTTTACACTCTGCTAACATTCTGATAGATTTCTTTATTCTCACTAGATTTAAGTTTTCAACTTTCACTTTAATATTAAATCATTATTATTTATCAGAATATAATAAATTTGATCTCATTGGATAGATATTTTTGTTTAGAAATTAAATACATTTTTCAAAATCACATTTGATTTTCAGAATTATTTTAAAAATTAGATTTGAATCAAAACAAAGTGCTGTCAAATCATCAAATTTTAGAAGGAGCTGATTCACTTTTCAAAATAAACAAAATCTTCTTTGTTTGATGTTTATTTAAAAAATCTAAATGAATTATTTTTAATATCTAGTAAAGTATCAATTTATACATTAAAAATTTAAATTTTTTTTATAATATTTATGATATCACTAAATGGTATAAGAGTATGCTGATTGACATAATTTCTAGACAGTTATATTTCCCATTACATTAATCTCTATGGTAATGTTATAAAGAGGTATATATTCTTTTATATTTAAAAATAAAACATTTCTGTAAAAAATAAATATGTAATTATATATTTATTTGATTTCTAATAATTATTACACAATTACAATACAAAAGTAATCATAAACTTTCCAATAAAATTAAGTTTTTAAATCATTATAATATTTTCTCAAAGTAATCTTGCAAAGTTTGAGATTGCCAAATATATGATAGATACTCATTATCATGAAGTTTAAGAAACATTGAAGACACACTCATTTGATTATCCTGCCATCCTTCAAATTTTTTTGAAATTAAAATATTAGAAAAAAATATATAAGTGAATTTAAAAGCTGTAAAAAAAAAAGCTTCACAAAATTTCTCAGCAGAGGGTGAAAAATGCAAATCCAATATCTTGGCTTCTGGCCTGAGAAAATTTTATAATTAAAACAAAAACTGGTTAAAGAAATAAATTTGCCTTTTTTAAATATTAATTGAATGGCAAATCTAAATACATTATTAAAAATTATAAAGCATTAAAATTAATAAAGTTAGAAAACAAATTTAAAAGTTTAATCATATTTTTCTTCTTCCTATTATTACCATAAGTAAATAAAAAGTATTTTGTTTTATATATATTCATTTATAAAATAATTTAATGAATGAATAATGTATTATGAAAAAACATTTTGTAAAAAAAATACATATCAAATCAACACATTATACACTGATTACATGTTGAGTGTTAGAAAAATATATTATAAAAACATAAGGTATAAGTAAGTTTGAAAAGAAAAAAGGCAATAGTCTAGTCTAAGGCTTGACTTATGAAAAAGGCAGTGCAATGTGATTTTATGATGATAGGAGAAACCATTATTTAAACCAATCTACAAAATTAAAGGTACTTTAGTATTATTCAACTGATGACATTTTATACTTACCGATTTTCCTTCAGGCAAACATCTTCGATGATAGCATGACACCGTTGTCATGTCAACCAAGATACTGACATGATTAATCCAATTTTTGGATTTTTTTGACCTGCGACATTTAAAAATCGGAGAAAGCTTTGGGAAATTTTGTCATTTGTCTGTTTTTGCTACTAGTCCACCACAGTGGATGCTATTTGTAAGTAATTTTCATTTTTGTTTCTAATAAATAATGTCATTTTGATGTATATTATTTTGTAAATTCTTCTGCAATTATAAAAAGTACAATTAATTAATTTTATTTTTAATTTCTGAATTATATTATACAGAAATATTTTTTTTAAAAATTCATCCGCAATTATAAAAATTATAGCTATGAGAGTAATACAATGTCTGGTGTTGTTGGTGGTTTTGTATTTTATAATTGAGCATAATATTGGCTGTGCCTTTGGCTCGTCAAAAACAAAAAAGGTCCCTCCCCACCCATTACAGTGCTACGTGCTGACTTTTCTAATTTTCAGTCTAAAAATGAGACACATTTTCAAATTGTTTGTTTTATATGTTTTTAAAATGAATAATTGAGTTAAATACCATCGGAAATGTTGTAAAGATAAGATAATTTTTAATACAAGTACATTTTTTGGATTTTTTTTTCTTATAAAAATTCGTAATATAGAGTACGTTGTCCAGGTTACCATTAATAATGCCAGATAATCGGGAAAAGTATTCTTTATTTGTCTATTTATTTTAAATTTACAAAAAAAAATTTGTACAATTACAAAATTTACACTTAGTTACTTTCAATTTCTAAATTATCACACACTTAATTACTTTTAATTTCTAAATTATTTTGACACACGCATGTACTTTTTTTAATTTTTAATTTTTTCTAACCAATGACGTATTACCCTGAAGCCATATCAGTCTGATCTTGCGATCTTTAATGTACTGGGTTCACATGATTTGCTGACAAATTTTAGTGATTGCATTTGTCCACTAATCACTTGGAGATGTTATCTTAAAGATCTGAAGATCAGACTGATATGGCTTCAGGGTAATATGCCATCAGTTGGAAAATACTAAAGAACCAAATTAAAATATTATCTATACAGTTTTCTTTTCAAAAATAGTACATAACTTTCAATAAATATAAATCAATACACCAACTTCTTTTTAAATCTTGTTTTTATATGACTATTATAAAAAATATAACCATACACTAATGTTCCTACTATTTTACAATATAGTCTTTATCAAGACAATGAAAAATAAAAATGCAAATACATAATAATAAGTATAAATATCAAATGTTCCAAATAATAAAAAATAAAAAAAACACTAAAAAATACTCAAAGCCTTTCTTTTATAACTCCCAAAACTTTTTACATTTCTTATATTTATATACTGTAGCTAAAAATATCTCCCAAAATTCAATTAACAAATCTATTATTTTCTTTTTTCCTTTCAATTAATTAACCCCCACCCCCAACAATCTATTATTTTCCCTTTTTTCTTCCAATTAACATTTTATTTAATTCCAGCTTACTTTCACTAATTAAATTCTTTTCTTTATTATATTTTTATAGTATGATTTTTTTTACATTTTAAAGGCTTTCTTTCAAAATCTTTATGTTTAAATTTAATCATGTGATTATAAAGAGCAGAATTTTTATCATTTAAATGCCTAGTTTTTAATTTATATTTTGTAGTTTACATAATAAATGTTTGAATTGTATTAAAAATAATATAGACATGTCATATGTTGGAACTATAAAAAAATTAGAAACTAGATTAAAACAGCATTTAAATGATAAAAATGCTGCTGTTTATAATCATATGATTAAATTTAAATATAAAAATTTTGAAATACAGCCTTTAGAATGTATAAAATCATACTATGTATAAGTAATAAAGGAAAAAATTTAAATTAGTGAAATGAAACCTGAATTAAATAGAATGTTAATTGAAAAGAAAAAGGAAAAAGAATGGATTTGTTAATTAAATGTTTTTTTTTTTGGGGGGGGGGGGTATTTTTAGATTAATTAGTTGAAATGGGAAAAAGAAAATAATATATTTATTAAAAGAATGGGGGGGGGGTATTTTAAATAGGGCGTATAAATATAAAAAATGTGATAAAGTTTTGAAATTGTTGTAATAGAAACGGTTTGAGGTGTAGTGTATTTTTCTAGTGTTATATTTTTTTTGAAATTTTTGAATAATTGATATTTATACTTATTATTATTGTATTTTTATTTTTAGTTGCCTTGATAAAGACTACATTGTGAACTAGTCAAAACATTGGTATATGGTTATATTTTTATAATGGTCATATAATAATAAGATTTAAAAAGAAGGTGGTATATTGATTTTTATTTATTAAATGAATCTCTATTTCAATAGTTTCAGCTGCTGTTCCTTGTTGACTAATGTTACTTTTCAATACTCCATCTATCTCAGAAAGTAAGATGGCATTAGCTAATAGAAATCTATTTAACATGCTTAGCTAGAAAACTAAAACTATGTCACTCAAAGACCTGGAACTATGAAATTGTATCCAGACAAATGTTGAAATTGCATAGAATTTTGTAATGAAAGAAGTGGGCTCTGACATAATACCTATTGAAGATTTCTAGTGGGAATAATCTATAGTGTTTACATCACCAATGTTTGAAGAGGATAATCACAATCAGGACTTGATTGCTTAAAATGTGCATGTATAGAAAATCATGATTTAAAACCATAAAAGATTTCTATTATGGTAATCTTTATACTTAATCATAAAGCCATAAATATTTAATATTATAATTACGTTTTTTTCTTTTGTATTTATTGTAGCAGTTGCATATGTATAGTATTATTATTTATTTATTGTAAGTTATTTTATTAATCAATTTAGTTGAATTTTTTTTTTTTCAAACTTATTTCAAATATATGCCATGAATATTAAAACTATGGCAGGTACTGGAAGCATGCAAGGTTAATAACAATAATCTAAAACAATGATTATCAGCAATATTAAAATTGCAAAAATAAGTTCTATTTAGAAATCTTTATACCTGAAGATTAATTTTAAATTGAATCCAGAAACAATAATTAAAATTACTTTTGGAATAATTGCATTTAACTTTAGTGCTAGGTGATTTGATTACCATTAGAGTAGTGATTACATTAAATGTATACATTGCAGTTAACTATTATATTTGAAGTATATATATATATATATTCGTATTTGAATTTATATATTAAAGATGTCTTAATCTATCTGTTACAATATATATATATGATTTCATATTATTATTTTCGGGATATTCCATGTGGTAAAATAGCTAAATAGCTGACGTTTTGGTACAATAACAAATACCTTCTGCTAGGTAGTTGTTATTGTACCGAAATGTCAGCTATTTAGCCATTTTACCACACAGAATATTCCGAAAATAACATAAAATCATCATTTATCCGTGAAAATATTAGAATTAATATATATATATAACCAAGTCACATATTACATGACCTATATAGCTTGTATTTACCAATATGTAATAAACAGTATTTATTTTTTTATATGATAAATGCTATAAAAGAAAGGGATTCAAATCTTTATCTATGATTGTCTCGATCCCCAGACTGGTTTCAAGCTATGACTCTCTTCAGTGAGGAGCTAGGACACCAGATTCAAAAATACTCTAGCCAAGCATTTATCAAATACTTAACTATTAAAAAGAAGATCTGAAACTGTCAGACATCTAATGTTATCAAATTCAGCTCTCCAACTAAAGTAGCTATATGAGCCTGAACTAAATTCATTTACTTCATATATTAGTAACCTTAGCAATTTAATATAGCCAAATTATAATAGTAATATAACCAAGTCAGATATCACATGACATATATAGCTTGTATTTACCAATATGTAATAAAGAGCATGTCAATATTTCTAACAAGCTTATTTTATTATTTTTTTATTTATTTATTTATTTTATATAATAAATTCTATAAAATAGAAAGCATTCAAATCTTTATATATGATTATCCCCATCTCCCAACCAGTTTCAAGCTATGGATCTCTTCAAGGAGGAGGTAGGACACCAGATTCAAAACTACTAACTCTAACTAAGCATTTTTCTAATACTTAACTATTAAGAAGAAGATCTAAAACTTTCGCACATCTAATGTCATCACATTCAAATCTCCAAGTAAACTTGTTATATGAGCCCAAACTAAATTCAGATACTCCATGTATTAATAGCCTTAATAATTTAATATAGACAAAGCTTCAATAGCCAAAATTATAATAGTAATATAATCAAATCATATATCAAATTACCTATGTAGCTTGTATTTACCAATATGTAATAAGGAGCATGACAATATTTCTAAACAAGCTTAATTTATTTTTTTATTTATATAATAAATGTTATAAGAGAAAGCATTCAAATCATTATCTATGGTTGTCTCCAGCCCCAGACTGATTTTGAGCTATGACTCTCTTCAATGAGAAGGTAGGACACCAGATTCATAACTCTAGCTAAGCATTTATGTAATACTTAACTATTAAAAAGATCTGAAACTTTCAGACGTCTAGTGTCATCAAATTCAGCTCTCCAACTAAAATAGATATATGAGCCTCAACTAAATTCAAATACTCCATATATTATTAGCCTTAATAATAAAAAAATGAAGCTTTGGCTATATTAAATTGCTAAAGCTATTAATATATGGAGTATCTGAATTTAGTTCAGGCCCATATAGCTATTTTAATTTGAGAGCTGAATTTGATGACATTACATATCTGAAAGTTTCAGTCTTCTTCTTAATAGTTAAGTATTAGATAAATGCTTGGCTAGAGTTAGTATTTTTGAATCTGATGAGCTTTCCCCTCACTGAAGAGACCCATAGCTTGAAACCAGTCTGGAGATGGGGACAATCATAGATAAAGATTTGAATGGTTTTTTCTTGTAGCATTTATCATATAAAATAAAAAAAAAACTTGTTTAGAAATATTGGCAAGTTCTTTATTATATATATAATTGAGTGACTATCCAAAATATACAAAAATTTTCCATTAGGCATTGGTGGTCGAGAGGTCAGCCACGGCTGCTTTACAAGCAGTTGTCCTAGGTTAGCGAGTTTGCTTCCCAGCTGATGCTATTACACATGAGAAAAATATATATATATATAAAGTGGAAGCAAACCAAATACATGTTGATAAAATTGATTTTTTTATTACACCTGTACTTATATATGCATGTAAGCTTGCATAATTGTATATGCATGGCTTGCCTGGAAAAAGCAGACTTTTTATGTTATAAAAATTATGACCAATGCTCTAAAAAGTTGTGATACTGATTGCTTTCATTGGGAAAATGTGAATAAATATAAAATACAATGGAGAGCTATATACAGAAAACTCGTTGAAGTCTTTTGAAAAGAAAAGTTGTTCCTTATAAAAAGTTAAAAGATAATAGTACAAATTATTATACAAGAAGACTACTGAACCAACATATTTTATAACTGGGTATATTTGCAATTCACTATTTAATTTGTAGATTCAAAATTAATCTTTATTGTATTATGATTTTTATTATTTTATCTTTCTGTCTTTTTTTATTTTTGAATGAAAATAACCATATTCATTTGTGAGTGGATGATGTTGTTGTTGATTATAATAAGTTTTTATTATTTTTTGTTTCATTAATTCATTTTCATGTAATGATAAAAAAATGATAATTTATTACTTCTCTGAACTGATTAACTTTAAGCTGTTTTTATAAGATTTAGCTTTTGTTATAACTTGAATTATAATGTTATCTAGAATAATAAAAAGGGCATATTTTGCATCATTTTGTTTATATATCAATATGAAGGGACACTGCTTGCAAAGATATTAAAATGTATTTTAGAAGGTCTGACACAGAATTGTCATAGTATGCACATATGAAAATTATTACTTTAAAAATTTTATAAGTGCTACACATGTAATTATCAATATCTTTTATAGAGTTGTTAAAATTAACAGATATTTATTATATACATTTTTTGAATGTCATACTCAAAAATATGAATCTGTTCATTACTAAACCTAAAATTACATGTGCATGTGATAACTGTACTAGGTGAGAGTATTAAAAATTCTGAGTTAAATTTAATTTTTTTAATATTCTCTATATAGATCCAGAATTATTTTTTATTTATTTTTATTTATTAAAATAATTATTATACTGCTAAGATTGTGTGGTGATTAAGAGATAAACAAAGCAATATCCATAATATATTGGAAGCAACCAAACACATTTTCCAATGAAATCCAAAAACTTAAGAAATATCAGGCTTATGTAAAGTTAAGTGATTTTATATAGATTATATCAAATTACTTTAATATCTGAGATTGTTTGGTGTAACTCATTGAGAGAATAGTGGATTCTAAATTTAAAAATAAAAACAAATATTTCAATTTAGTCAAATGAGTGAAACTATCACGCTCATCTCTTCTATAGACATTTACCAATAAAGTATTACATGCAAAAGTAAGTTGCAGTATACAACCAATTAGAAGTCATGTTTACCTGAAGATTTGGAAAGATGGAATTTTGGTTGCATTTATATATTGGATTATTTTTATCATCAATAGACGTTCAATATTTAATATTAGATAATGAAATAGTCCAACATATAAATACAAGGTCGAAGAAAAAATGTTATCCCTTTTAAATTATTAAACAATGAGTGACATCTCCAATTACTTAAAAACTCTTCATCTCTTTAAATTATCTTCTTTACTGAGATTTTACTTTTTGATGTTATTCATTACCATTACATTTTTGAAAAAGTAAATTTAAATTTATTAATATATAGGGTATATGAGCACAGATTTTAATTAAAATATACAAGCATATTTCACAAGTTAATTGAGTAACGTTCTTAGAGTCATATTTTTAATCATTAACTGATATCTCTGCCTGAACATAAATAAATGATAACTAATTGTGTAAATATTTCTGTAGCATCATATATATATATTGTTGAAGCACAGAGTTTAGTTATCTGTCCAGTGACATAACAAAATGTTTTACCTCAACCAAAGCAGGATAATAAACAAATTGGAACTATCAAAAAATTAAATTAAAAATATTAGCTTTTTGTCTTGGTAACTCTGTCAACTTTAACTTGAAGACACTTATTTACTTTATTCTCAATATGGAGTTTATTTAATATCAGGAGTCTTTATTAACTATTACCTTTTTAATCTTAATTTGAACTTATAACTTTTTCTTTAAAAAAAGATTTTCTTCTTTTTTTCTGCTTAGAGAAAAAAGCTACAATTTGATAGTAAACTATATTAAAAATTTAAAATCTATGAAAAATATATAAAATTACTATAAAAGATATTTAAAATTTATTAATTCAATTGGACTTGTCTTCAAAGCGATTTTTTTTTTACCGAATTAAAAAAAAAAAAAAGCTTTTTAGCTAACAAACCTTTCCTACAGCGTTTAAGATTATTTGAGAGTTTTCGAAAAAAAAATGAAAATACCCTCCTTAAACTGATGAAAGTTAAAAAAAGAGAATTTTCAACATATCTAATCTGATTAGATATGATAAATCATCTTTCGCTATTATCGAGCAAAGTATTTAATAAAAAGTTAAAAATTAATCTTATGATTTTATTAACACATTTCTGATATTGAAAAGATATATAATAGAAACGTATTTTTTCTCTTTTTTACTCTTTAAATCATTGTTTTG
Source organism: Epiperipatus broadwayi (assembly GCA_028023455.1). Lineage (NCBI taxonomy): Eukaryota > Metazoa > Onychophora > Udeonychophora > Euonychophora > Peripatidae > Epiperipatus > Epiperipatus broadwayi. The sequence continues at coordinate 6,992,712 of JAQFVV010006252.1, forward strand.
AATAAAGTTAAAGTACTTTGCTTAATCAATAATCATTACCTTATTTGTTTAATTGCTTCTATTTGTCATTCATGTTGTTTCCTGATTCGATTAGCAATATTTAATTTCTCAGCAGAACTACCGTTACTCCCACATTGGTATTCAGATCTCTCAATCTCTTTCTCTCTCTATCTTTTTTTTTTTTTGATTAATTTACTTTGCTGCTTAGAATTTTGAAAAAACACACACTTATTTTATTACTAATATAAATGTATTATTAACATTTTCAATTATTATTAATCTCTGCAAAAATATCTATCTTAATTTAATTCAGTTCCTTCTATCTATAGCTGTTCTTCTCCATATCATTCATCAAAACTCTTTATTTTATTTTTTTATAAAACTAACATTTTATGCCTCTTGAAGTCCAGTTTAATGTTCAACTTTTTATCTAATAGCATATCTTCTAGAAGCACACCAACCAACTGTTTCTTGTAGTATTCAAATACTTTACTTTCAGTTATATTACTTCCAAAATACATCTACACATAAACATGTTTTATTTTGATACTAAAGTTATTTTTATTAAAATACAAGACTAATTTTAGGTTTAATTAATAATCTGGTTAATATATTTTTAGTTGTTTTAATTCATTACTACCAGTCTTCAGTTGTTTCTTTTTAGAAAGAAAGATAAATCAATATTAAATAGCTCACTGAAAAGCCTCTCCAGTAATCTTTCATAGAAGAACAATGAAGATAGATGCACTATATACCAAAATAACTGTTTGATGCATGCCAGTTATATTGGCCGTGAAAATAATATTAAGCTTGCTTGGAATTCAAGTTACAACTGGATATGGAATTTAAGCAGACATGGAAGACATATGTGCTAACCACATTATGATGTGATTCTTCATATTTATAAATATATAAAGTACACAAAAATAATTATATATATATATGTAATACCAAATACTTATTGACATATATTATATTTACAAAACATTTAACTAATATATATATATATATATTATAATGATCGGATGATAGGAGTCTTAACATATCTGCACTACAGGGCGCCACTAGGCATTTGAACTTAGAAAATTTACATAGTAGGCAGATACGTAAGTTAAAAAAATTTTTTATTTTTATATTGGTTGATTCCGACCATTAGCCCATTGTCACTAGCTCAGCAGAGTAGCAGAGATTTATATTTATAAATTCTTATCTTAGACTATTTTTAATATTAAAAAAAGAATAAAATAAACCACTGCCAGTAATTAATACACAAACAACATTTATTTACGCACATATATAATCATTTTAGAATTTGAGGAATAACATTTATTATTTAGATTTTAATATTAACTTTTAATTTAAATTATTATTTTAAGATTAGAAATCATCCACACAGATAAATTTTATATTTATTTTAAGATTGTCGAGTATGAATAAACTACATAGATTGCATTTGGTAAAGAAAATGTTCTATCCCTTATTTAACCTTAGGCCAAAAGTTTACAGCCAAACCAATGTCGATCCATCTGATATATCGATGTATTCAATGCAGTATAAATACAACAGCACAAATATCATACTGTCAGGAATGTACATCTGAACAGTATAGTTAAGAGAAGAAATTGTTTCTCACCCAGAACAGGAATGTGACATCTGTTGGGCAAGATGAACAATAAACAAAAAACTCCACAGGAAGGGACTGCGTTCTCCATCTTACTATCCCTTCCATAGGCAAAAAAAGGGGGTGCAGTGTATAAATCGATCCTGCAAGTAGCGAATCTCATACTACATCTACTAATTATACCGATATATCCAATCCATTGACCCAATTTAACTACAAAACAAATAACCTAAGATTACCTTCCCTTAAACTAACATATATAATTTTACAATTTTATGCAGACATTCACGCCTGACTTAAGTTTAGTTTAACGAAAAACAAAAATCATAAAACTTAAAAGAACAAAAAAAAATAAATGGAAATGATTTTAAATAAAAAAAATACATCAAATAACATTATTAATATTAATTTACGTTGGTCAGATAGGATTCTATTTGTATTATTTACTGAAAGGTTTAGAATTTAGAGTTGTTATTGTTTTCAAATTAACCCTTTCAACGATTATTATTTAATTGGCCGAATGAGTTAAAAATCAAAACTTGTAATTGGCCAACTCACAACTTTAACAAAATCTATTGTTAAAATAGATCACTTTTAATAATATAAATACGTTAGTTTCGTTTGTAAAAAGTATATTACTGAATTCTCAGATTACGAAAGCAAACGAAAATCTTTTCAAAAATAAAATTTGATTTATAATTTAAAAAATATTCAATTGCAGTGAAATAAAAGTAACCGCTATTCAACCAACCAAAAAAGATTGCTGACGCAATCTTTTTTTTTTTCACTTTAATGTTACGATCAATATGTAGCAATAAATAAATAATTCTTGGTAATATCTTAACTATTTTTCTAAAATAATTTGATTTTTAGTATTATTTTATCAATAATAATTTGTAATTCAATTCAAATATTGTTTAAAATGTTGTAAACATTCGTTTATCATTTTCGTAATAAAAATCAAAATGAACGTAACTTTTTACTTTTTGGCAGCCATTTCCCTTTCTCACAGAAGTGGGACAGCCAATAAGATTCAAGAAAAGTTGGTGAGGAGGCAGTGCTTTGGTTTTGTTTGACATATATGGTCATTTTTATTGATTTTTTACTTGTAAAATAACTCTGAAGAGGGCACCATCTTACAGAACTTTTGATTTTCTTTTGAATGACATATCATATGTATACGTGCGATAAAAAGTAGCAGATTTAGAGTGACGTCAAATCTTCTCATTTTTAGATGAGTCATGCATTTTAAGCGTTAATATTCCTTAGAGTTCATAAAGTTCTTATGGTTTTAGAAATGTTCATTAGTTATATAGTTCTTACTGTTTTAGAAAAGTTCATCCTTTACAGTTGCTTGCCATTTGGAATCCAATGTTAAATTCCCCGATGATCCTGTGGTCCTCAATATAGGAAAAGCAATGTTTCAGTTTTTTCTTTTATAATAACTGAAGGAATTGAAAGTGCGTCTTTCAACTCACCGACTTAACACATCTCCGTCTTCTCTTAAATTTTCTTCACTCACTAAAAAAAATTCCAAACTTTTTCTTTTATATGTAAACTTTCGGATCCAATAGGCATTACGTCATTGATGATGATGATCCTTTCACTGAGATCCAATTCCCCAATGGATTTTTTTCATTGGCCATTCTATTCCTATTGTTTTTCCTCTCCTATCTGGCCTTTGCTTATGAATTTTGAAATGCCCAAGGGCTAGTTTACTTTTACTAATTAAAATGATCATTTCCATTTTATACAATAAATTAATTAAATTCTTTTGCAAACTTAAAGAGATATTTTTATCTCTAAATCTTTTTAAGTTTTTGCTTTTAAAATACTTTTTCTCTTTTTAATAAAGTTTTATTTTAATAATTTTTTTGATCTGTGCGATTTGATATATATACGAGTTTAAGATAGAATTAATTTTCAATTTTTATGTCTTAAAAAAAAGAAAGAAGTTTTTAAATGCGAACCTTTCAATGTCTCAATTTTTAAAAAAATAATGTAATGGTGTATGTGCCCATTACAATATATATATATATAATGTATCCTCACTATCGAGTTGATATAATAATAGGAAAATACGACTAGTTCAGATAAAATGATTACGCTCAGTTAAAATACATATAATCAATAATAAAGATATCCTATGATAATATCTACTATTTAACTAGCTCTAACTAAATGTTTTGGTTTATGAAAAATGAAGTAAATAAAATATTAATAAATCATGAGACCATAAAGTGAAGGTCAAGCAATAAAGAATTACATTGAGCTAATATCCCACATTACAATCTCAATGGTATAAGAAACTATCCTCCCTATTATTTCAAATAATAATAAATTAATAGCATTCTTAAGACTTTAAAATAATATCTATCAATTTAGTATAATGTTACTAAATAAATTCTAATCTATTTATTAAAACAATACAATTATAATTATTTCAGGTTCTTTAAAATAACTCTAATCAATTTATAATCTCCTGTAGTCAAGTATGATAAGGGATTTTGTATCATCCTCAACTACACCTAACTAATAATAATAATAATTCAATTCAATTCATTTCAATTTATTTACCGTACAAAACTACAGCATTAAGCCAATTACAGAATTGCACTTTATTAACTATACAATAATATACATAAATAATATACATAAATGAGTAAAAATGATGAAAATAATATAATTATATGCCATACTTTTTTATAAGATAAGTAACAAATTTTTTAAAGTCTAAAGAAAAAATATTTTCATTAATAAAATCATGATTATAGGTATTAGGCAAACGAAACAAAGGTGAAAATTTTAATATGTTAGAGCGACAAACCTTAATATAAAATAAAGTACATGTACATGTTTTATGTAAACAATTATTAAAAGTAATATTTGAAATTTTGTTAGTTAATATAATTTTTTGATTTACAAGGTTATATAAAATTTTAAGATCTCTCATTTTTCTTCTAATGGATAGGGATAGATAATGGTCTTTTAATTTAATGTACTAATTTAATAATAATAATAATAATAATAATAATAATAATAATAATAATAATAATAATAATAATAATAATAATAATCATCATCATCATCATCATCATTAATCTTACCCACTGTTCAATATTATAGTAACTAACAACAATAATAATAACAATAAGTAATACAATTATTTTATTTCTCAGGTGGAATTTTAAATAGAATATGTGGCATAATCGGATACAATCTGTAAATATGTGGCAACAAACGATGTTAAAATTCTATGCAATAAATTATGCAATTAATTATAACCATAATAATAATATTAATGCAAAAAAATATTTCTCATGTATATTATATTCTGAATCATTATAATTTCCTTAAGTAAATAATTATATCTGTACTGTGCAAATATTGTTTATTTTGGTATCTGTCAATCATGTATTTGTGATGGTGAATAAATCAACATAACACAAAGTTTTATAAAAACAATTTAAAATTTTTTTATTATCCTATACATTTAACAAAAACTATATCCACTATTTACAATCGTCCTTAATAAAATGTAAGCAATATAAAGCTAATTTAGATAAATTGGGTTACATACTTCCACATTATAAAAAAAAAATACAATAAATGAACAAGTAAATACACCTTTACTCTGACTTATGTACTATTCATGGCACATTTATTTAAAATATAATACAAATTTAAGACTACTCTTATAGTTTAATAAAAATATCTCTTAATTAACATAGCTAGACCATATAGTTTTCATAAGTGTACACGAAAAATATAAAACATGAAATACTTAAATAATACTCATCTTTAAAATATGTTCAAATATTCTTACAATAAATAAATTAAACTTATCTACTATAATAGTGTTAGTGTTATTTTAAATATTTTTTTCTTGGTTCATTCGATAAATAAAATTGACTTTAATAAAATAATAATATTGGTGTTCTTCTACATATTTTGCTTGATACTACTCTCTAAATAAAAATCCTTATATGTGTGTTTCACATATGTTTAAAATATAAAATAATATTCATAAAATACAAGCATTCATTCTATTTTGTGTTGTTCATTTTGGATGTTTTATTTTTTAAAATATGCATTAACATGTAAAATCAAAATATCAAAATTATTCAAAAATCTTGTGAATAGTTGTCATCTCTTTTATTTTTTTTAAAAATAGTTTAATAAAAATATGAAAATCTCTATGATTCTTTATTATTCACTGATAGCATTTACATTCAATTTCATTTGTATTTGATCTTAACCTAAACCAAAAACAAAAAAAAAATCTATCTCATCTCCTTTCAAAATAACAACAATACTATAATCCAAAATTATTCATAACTTTCTTTCATAAAATACAATGCTATATGATGTAATAACTGTTGAAATTAAGATAGCAATATGATGCATAGGCATGAAGAAATAACTAGAGTAAAGACTTGATAGTATAAAAGATATTGGATAATCTACATGGAATCAGTGTGAACGAAGAGGTATGACTTTTCTGTCTAATGCCTTCAAATATAATAATAAGGTCCAGGCTATTTATTCAGCACTCACTTGAACATTTTAAAATACAAAATATTAAGAAAAACACTGTCCATGGAAAATATATACAAGACACAGAGCTACATTATCTGTACTTGCATAAACTACTAAGATAACAATATAGGTTACTTTCCTATTTTCTCCATAGATCCTACATATAAGCATCCAAAGGTTTCTTTACATACTCCCAAAGTCACTATCGATTAAAACTTCACAATAGATTTAACAACCTACATCGCAAAAATAACTAGCATTACTCCAAATAACAAACAAAATTCGCATATGACTTTAACAATCTAAAGCTACTACAAGAAAAGGTTTTATTCACTTTTAAAACCCAGCAATAAAAAATACAAATGATTTTGTTTTAAGATATTAAAATCAATATACAAAATATTTCCAAAAGTAGGGTTCATCCATTAAAGAATCATATAAAAATTATGAGTATCAATAAATTATATTACATTGGTAATATAAAAAAAATGTATGCATATCTTTCTAAAATCATGGCTTATATTTTAGAATAATCAAGTTTTATGTGTAATTAATGCACACACACATGTTCATATGTTCATATGACAAAGCAATATCATAAAAATATTCCAATCAGTTCTAGAAAATAATAAAATTTAGTTTACCTAGTGACCCTACACTTGTCAGTCACTATTATAGACATCTTCTGGTCCAATATTTATTTAACATAAGAAAACATATTAATTAATAATAACAGCCATTCAGCATAACACTATCATACCTTAAAAATGTTTATGAAAATTTTTACAAAATACTCTTTAAAATATTAATTTTAGAATAAATAAAAATGTTTAAAGAGTAATCTTTCCTACCCTAACACTAAAAACCTAGTACTACAATTAGTATGTGAAATGATAATAAAACTATAGTTACTAAACTGCAACTCCTTCTTCTCTTCACAAAGTTCAATTTTTAAAAAGTTTCTTTTTTCCTTCCAATATTTTTATAGATGTTTTTCTCATCTGAAACTTTTAAACACAGAGCTCTTTTTTTTATCCTCAGCATGCGGTTGTTCACAAACAAACAAAATATATAATATTGTCAACTTTTTAAATCCAAAATTATTTGAAAATTGGCTATATATCCTGTTTTGAAAGTCTATATAATACAGTCTATTGTCTGTAGCTTTCCAGGATAATAGCTATTGAGGTGGTATCACTTGGAAAAGATTTTATAAATAGTCTCCAGAGTTTTTCCCATTTACTTGGATCCTATCAGCTTTAGATGTATCAGTGTTGGCAATATAAACTTAACACATATATTTATGAAAAATACACAGTTTTATATTCCATTCAAAAATATTATTTTATAGTAATGAAAATTTTAAATCATTTATAATGGTATATTTTTCAGTTACATTAATATTTATTCTTTTAATTATCCACATTTCTTTTTCTGATGAATAAGTTTTAAAACCAGTTTTTTATAATATCCAAAAGAATTTATGGTATTTTTTAACAACAACTTGTCATAATAATTATATCCGTAATAATGTTGGTTTTTACATTTAATAATTTTTTCAAGAAAGATTCATAATAACTTTTAAATCCATATTTTAAAAGATTCACTGCAACTTTTAAAAAAAATAAAACTATGCAGTACAAATGTAAGCATAAATGATATCTTTTCCTTATAGGTTCAATATTAAATTCATTCCCCAATTTTTAAAAAATACTAATTTTTAAAATTTTCCAGTAATTATTTGTCATCTAAATAAAGACTTTAAGATTTTTAAAATATCATATTTCTAAACAATAATCTTGCAAATATCCAAAGTATTAAAAATAAATAATTATACAAATTCTTTCATAATACATTTAAAACTATACTTTTCTTTATCAGCTGTATTTTTGTCATTAATTTTTTTAAGCACATTATCTCTGGTATTAAATCCATAGTTTTACTGTGAAGTTGGCTTAAGCTTCAATAAAAATAACTAGTAGAGAATTTATTAATTTAGGGACACATTATTACTTTGATTTAATAAATTGATAATCTTTCAAAACTTTTCTTAAAAATAATATTATTAAGAAGTAGACTAAATAATACTCTGATATTAATATATATTGATATGATAATAATATTGATAATAAGATAATAAGTTAACAAGTTAATAAGAAGTAAGTAAGTAAAAGCATCTACTTTTGTATCAGATCTAATCTACATTCTGATTGGTTATTTAATCTTCAACTTATGATCTAATTTACATATTTGTCAAGTTTAGGTTATTAAAATTTAGAAATACAATTTATGACTTGTACTAAAATATTAAATATTATTACAAAATTTAATTCTAAATTAATTTTATACTTTCATCTAACAAATTAAACACTTTAAAATAACATTTTTTAAATAGTACTTTACCAATTTATCCAATATTTAATTTTAATGTATCTATTTTTAAAATTTAACTTTACTAACTACACTTATTTTAAAGACAACTAATTAAATAATTTTCCTAACATTTATTTTTATGATACACAAATGTTTCAATTTTTTAAAACAATTCTAAAAGTAATTTTGAAACTTTTTTTAGAAACCTTGCAAGTGCAAAGTATGTGTATTTGCGGGTCATGTGAATTTAAAAACCAGACAAAATGTATCAATTTTTCATATTAAATTTTGAACTTATTTAAACAGTAACAAATTAAATACATTTGTCTGTCATAAGATATTATACTTTTAATAAATAATTTATAATACAAATATTAAATCTAATTTTCATTTAAAATACATTAGCTTATTTAATTTTAAGTCATTATTTTTAAAATTAGCTTTTAGCACTTTGTTTAATAAGACTTTTAGTATATTGTTTCACTATGGTCAGTTTTCTCAACCATATAAAAATCATAATATTTAGCATTTACTATATAATTTTAGCATTTAAACATAACTTTTACTCATTTATAACTCTTAACATTACTTTAATAGAGTTTTAAAAATCTTATAAACATTATATAGCATTTATACTATTTAAAATTTTCCCTTAATTTAAAATTTTTCTAAAATTGACTTAGTAAACCTATTTGGACCTAGTAAAAAGGGTACTATATATATATATTTGAAGTTTATTTGATTGTTCATTTATTTGTTACTTTATAAAATCAACAAATATTATATCAATTTTGATGAATCCTGCACAATTTTTTCTTATTTTTTTGAAAAATTACATAGGCTATGGATTTATTTCTTGATGGTAATTAATTATTTAAATAAATTTGATAATTTACTATTAACATGACCAAAGCTGTAAATACAGAATTTGAAAGATTGTACCAACAGTGACTTCTAAGAAATTTTTCATCAACTAAAAGCAATATTTTCTAGCAAATTCAAAAATTATCAATATATTATTTTACTGAAATAAAAGTGTTTACTAAGAAGATTGCTGCAGTATTTGTGAAGTTATTAAGAAACAAATAAACAACCAAACAAACAAATATTTAAATATATTTGAAGAATTATTTAAAATATTACAGTGGGCTGATTGTTAATTTATTATGAACACTGCTATTATTTTTAAAACTAAATAATTTAGAAATCACACCCGAGAATTGATTATCTATGCATAGTGAGCTTCAGTAATAAGCTTTATCATATAATTCAAATATTTCAAAAGGAATTAAAGAATTTGCAGTCAACAACCAGGTAAATACTAGAGCTTTAAAATAACTAAGTCAGGAATATTTAAATTAAAGACAACTCTATTGTGTGTAAATTATTGGTAATCCTTTACTGTTTATCAATTATCTTTTCCCATATTCTTATTCTTATTAATTTGAAAAGTCTTTTTTGTTAGAGTATGAATTTTTGTTTTAAAAAATTTGGTAATTTTCTACTAATGAAAGTGAAGTCATGGAAATAGGTAGTAAATAATAATTCATAAACTTTGTTATTAGCAAAATGTTTTGATGATAACATAAAACTAAAACCCAGCTCAAGATAAATATATTATTTTGTAAATTATTATTTTTTATTAAAGTAAACATTTTGTAAGAGTTGTGTATATAAAAGCAAGTGAAGACATTATTATGGAGATAGTTATTGGGGAAACTTAAATGCAGACTTGTTTTTAAAAACAAAGATCAGTAAAATGGAAAGGCCATTTAATTAAGACTTTTTAATAATTTTGTTTTAATTAATATACAATAATATGTATATAGCAGCTTATTTTTAATATCTTGATTATTATAGACATATGATTTTATGGGTAAATGATGTTTCAAGATTCTATTATTCTGCTATCTAGATATGTTTTTTTTTCTCATTTAAATGTAATATTATAAACATTGTCCTAAATAAAAGTTTAATATCATTTTAAAAACATTTCTTTTGTGATAAAATTCATTTGATTTTTTTCTTTTAACATTACCAATGTAAGCTAATCTCTTAATCATGTATTTTGTCAATCTCTTTAAAATATATGGGTTAATCCTTTTTGAATAAATAATTCTTAATATAATAATAAAAAGAGGAATGTTTAAAGAGCTTTCCTGTATTTATTGCATTAAAAAGATTATTTTTTTAAATAAAAAAATTTAAATAGCATTAAAAAAACAAGATTAAATATAAGTTACTGAATATAATTTATTAACAAATATTACTTAAAATAAATTAGAAAAAGAAATCATTACTTATATTTATTTGATTATGAAAAGTTTTGTATTGTATATGTGGCCAGAAAATATTGTAAGATCAGATATAAATCTTTATCATTCTGTTTCAAAAAGTTGTGATCTTTAAACATATATGCTATTGTAAAAATAAATAATTAGTTACATATTTACTATCTTTGTATTATTTTTGATATTTTGAGGACAAAGTTAATGTAGAATTTTAAACTTTTTGCTATTTTATTTTTTATGCAGTTTAGAATTAGTAAAAATAAATTAATCTGATTGCTTAACAATTCAATTTTATCATAAATTAGTTTATATAAATATTTATTTGTGCACATGTTAGTTGCATCATAACAGCAGATGTAGAAGTGCATGATATTAGAAAAAGATTATTAATATATAGATATGCATTATTTGCACAGATAATGAAGCTATGGATTTTTTTTAAAAATTTATTAAAATATAAAGCTGTTAAATTAAAGAGCTGAGTGCTTTCAAGAGACTACTTGTTCTTATAATCATAGCTGTTATTGTTATAACTGCATTGTAGAAAAAGAAATGGAATTTGTGCAAATTAATGTAAATGATTTATAATTGCCATTTCTGAGACAGAGCAAAGCATGCTTCTCTCCTATTGATGGATTTAGGGTTGCTAGCTATGTAAAATGCCTCTCTAATTTTCTGTTGGGCATCATGTCTTTCAGAGCATATGAGGCTGACAGTGATAGGTTCAAACTTATGGTCTGATGCTCTTTTGTTTTTGCAGAAGATGGAGTTGCCACTTGCTTGGTTTTGGTTTTATTGTAGATATATCTACTCTATTGGCTATGTTAGTCCGGGTCTCTCCATAGTATACAGCTGAGCAGTGGGCAGATCACTTTGTACATCACCTGAGGAATGAGATCAGGTGTGATTCTATGTTTTGAGTTGTTTATAAGTTTGTTTGTGTTGGAGGTGACCAATAAGCAATGCTAAAATCTTTGGATAGTGTGTTGTTGTGGCATTTGGCAAGGGGTTGGATATATGGTATGAGAAATCATGGCTTAATGTCTTTTATGTGGTTATGCTGAATATTATAATAGAACTTATTGACTTTCCTGTTGATGGCTAAGTGCTACATACTGGTTCATGTTATGACTCTTATCAGCTTCATATTTGCACAACATGAGTTTTTTTAATAAAAATTAAGATAAGCCTACCCTCTTATTGTATTGTCTTTACAATTGTTATTTATTTTAAGGATAAACATTTAGCATCAAATGACAAACTTTTCACATTATATTTTTAAAGCAACTGAAAATCAAAAAAAAATATTAAGTGTATTCACATAACATACTTCTAAACATTCTATGATATTGAATTATAATTTGCTAGCATAATTTATTAAATGCTTTTTATTAGAAAATATTGCTCAACTATTTCTAAGTCATGAAATATAAGTAAATCAAGTCTACTATTATAGTTTAATTTTGTATGTCTGTGGCTTTAATTTGAATAGAGTTTTTAGAAAAACCAATTTTTTTTTAGAATAATTATTAAAATTAATTGCAAATATAAATAAATTGATGAAAAGATATTAGAAACACATTTATTTAAAGGAATAAAAAGCCTTTTTATAGTAGCTAAAATAATTTTTTGAAGGAAGTTTAAATCCTTAAAATAAAAGCATGATATAATTGTACAAACAAAACATATTTTTTAAATATATTATTAAAAACATTTTTTAAAATAATAAAAATAATCTTGAAATAAAAAATAGATCATTACAATTTTTCCTATTTGCAATTATAATATGAGAAAATGCTTTATGATTCTGCAAGTTGACTTTTGCATTATTCCTTATATTCTAGAAACAAAAATAAAAATTAAAATAGAGATTAATTTCTAATACATTAGAATCATCTAATGTAAAATTATGATATTAACATTAATATGTAGATTGTTTAAATGTCATGATGAATTACTTTTATGATTTACAATACCATTGATCGTATAACATCCATCTGGATTTTCCCAAAACCTGGAATTAGTTGCAAATGATTAATTAAAGAAAAAAAAACAAAACTTTTACCTGCATACTTTTATTCAGGTAGCATTATAATATGAATAGTTGATAAAAAGCATTTAATAGTGAATATTATGCACTTTTTATATGTTTTTCTACAAATTTTAACACTCAGGCATATGAGAGGAAGTAAAAGTGATTGGATAAATTTCATCACTATTGATTTTCCATTGACATTTTTGTCAGCAAATATCAAAATAGTATTTTTTTAAAAAATTTATATCTCATTTATAAGTGAGAATCATTAATCAGTATTTCAACTTTTTGATAAATAATTTATTATAAAAGTTGTAGTCTTTGAATGCATTTTTGCTATGCCATAATGAAGTGCTTAAAAATGTTTGAATATTAGAAGTTGAGTTTCAGAAAAATACAATTTATTGTTATTTAAGCAGATTTATGCCATAGTTGCAAACAAAAGTACCCATCAGTTCTTGTATTTTGCATTTAATTTATATCTGACAATATTAATGTAAGTTAGAAGTGGCATATAGTTCTTAGTTTTAACATATTATTTATTATTATTTCACTTTCAAGAGGCATATATACATACATATATAAACATCAGAAAAATGGCAAGATAACAATTAACAATCACAAACTGTTGTCAAGGCAATCTCCTTTTAATACTAAAGGTGGAATCCCATCTTTATTTACCATCCCATATATTTATATAGACACTAAAGATTGCAACTTGATCACAGAGATTCAAATTATTGATACAAAAACGTTTGAATAAACCTACTTAAACAGGTAAATATAACTTATATATATATTGTGCCCTTATCTATAGGTCATAATAAGGTAGAATGGTCAATTGCTAAAAAAAAAATTTAAATTTTAAAATACGTTTGTGTAATATATTGATAATTGTATGATCGATTAGATTTTATAGTACAATTTAAGGCTGAAAAATACCTGGTATATAAAAGTGTAATGGATTATTTAAAAAAACCAGTTAAATAAAGCTTAATTATATCCTTGCTTATGGTTGTAAAAGCTGGCCATATAAAATAATACAGCTATAAATAGTTAAAAGTATATTAACAATTCAATTGTAATGTTTTAAAACTAATAAATTAAATAAACGCTATATATAATATTATAATTATAATTAATATTCAAATTTAATCTAATATATTTTAAGATAAACTTTGGGATGGTGAGAATTATATTTAGTTCACATTTTTAAATTATTTTCCAAATTTTTATAAAATATATCAGTTTTGGTAATTTAGACCGAGACAGTAAATTAAAAAAAAAATCATCTGATAAAGTTAGTAATCATGTGACTGTATATTATATACCTTCACACACACGCTTGTTAGAATATAATAATAAAGTTTGTGAATTATAAAACTAAATGTAATTGCTATCTATCATTAAAGTAAAAGTTGAAATATTAAATGTTGTTTTAATAATTGTTTTAAAGTTTAAATGATTTTGATAAAACTATAATTGAGTTTAAAAATACTATTCTAAGTAATATTTTAAAACATGACGTCATAAATTCTTTATTTTAAAAAGTTTAATCTATTATAAAACTAAAAATGTGTAAATTTGTTCGCGCTAACAAAGTCATTAACCAATCAATGGAGGTATTTTAGCAGACGAAAAATAGGAATTAGACGGAGCAGGAGAAGGAATGTGTAAGTAAAGGAAGGAGGAACATATTTTTTAGCTGTATAAGATCGTAAGCTAGAAAAGTGTTATAATTTAAAAATTTTGTATTTATTTTAAAAGTTTTGTTTTAAAATATAATATTTTGAACTGCCTTTAAATGGAAGGCTAATTTAAAAGATTTCTTACCAGGATTTTTATTCAAGTTTAGCCGAAACCTTGCAGTAAAATGGATATACTACAGAAAAAAGTACCTAAAAGTATTGATAAAGTAAAAATAATTGTAAAGTGTCTTGAATACAGTTTATTTGTGATCAACCAGAAAATCATTAGAACTCAGATAAATATAATTTGGACATTATACAGAAAACTTAAAAGAAAAGTTATTTGCCGTCAGGAAAAATTATGACGCACAATTTTAAAAGGCTACTCCGAAGTTTTTTTTATTCTTCTCTATGGAAAAATTAAGATGCGTATATCATAAAGAAAAAATTATGTAAAAGTTATAATGGAGAAAGAATGTTTGTCTTTTTAAAGGAAACATTACAAAGTATATAGTACCAGAATTTTAAAAGAAGGAAAAAAGTTACAGAATAATAATATGAAAGAGCTATTGTGTTTTTATGAAAAAGGAACAAAAAAAACTTTCTCTAAGAAGAATTAAAAATATTATAAAGTGTTCATTAGAGAAATGCTTAATAAAGATAAAGATTTGGAAAATATAAATCTAATTTACTTAATGAAATGAATCCATGGAAACAGAAAAGTTTTATTGAATATTTAAATCAAAGTACTGAGAAGATGCATCGTAAAAGTCGCGCGGGAGAAAATATTAGCAAGAAATATTAGAAGAGAATATTTAGAAGTTTTCTTTACGGGATTAACTAATATCATAATTAATAATTGTATTAAATATTATAAAAACCAAGGATTATCATTCATGAATATTTATTGAACGAAGTAATATTTGTTTTACCTTAAAATTGAACAAGCAGGGAGAGGAACATTAAGTGAATGGAAAAGAAATGATAAACAATTTTTTTTGGCTTTAGTATGAATGGTTTTCAGGAAAATTTGATGAAGGAGTACAGTAAATATAGTTTGAATATTTTTTACTAATTTATTTTAAAATATAAAATGTTATGTGAGATTAGGGAAAAATAAAACATAAATTTAGTAATATTAAAATTTAAATATAATAGCTTGATAAAATTATAGAAATAGTGTTTAAAATAAAGTGTATGGATGTGAATCTTATATCTACAAGGATCAAATGGATGGTGAAGCCTACGGAACGCGATCGAGGAGATAAAGTCATTTGGTAATTTTAATAGTTATTTATAATGCATAATGTATTTTTTTAGATCATCTATTGACCTAAGAATGAAGTGTGAAAGTCTTAATTATATGCACACATTTTATGCAACATTTTAACATATAATGAGATAGGAGTAATTCAGAATATGCATGCAACAATTTATTTAAAGTATATTAATAATATAATTTAACAGAACAATTGTGTGATTCTTTTGAACTTTCATGTGATAAAGTATTCAGATATTTTAAAATAGTTAGTATATGATTAAATATACGGAGGAAAGTAGTAAAAAGATTTTCTTATAGAACAGTGGAATAGTTTTAAATATCAATGAATTTATTATTGTTAGTAATGCAGATATGTATTGTCGATGTACAGTATAGAAAATCTTGAGAAATAAGATGGATAGTGACTTGGAAGTACTAGTGGAGAAACAAGATGATGTTTTTTTTTAAGAAATAGGAAAATATAAGGGATTTGGATCATATTTAGTTTTGTGTGATTTAGTATAGTTAACTAAGTCCTATGACTAAACACATATGGTTTGGACAGTGTTTTGCATATCTTTAAACTTTTGATGTTAGAATAAAGCTGAAGAAATAGCTTTAGCATCGTTTCTATGATAGAGGTTGGTAGACAGGTAAAGGTCACTCCTCTATAGTGTCTTTTAATTCACTGTGCCATGATTTTCAAGGTATATGACGAGTAATATTCTAGTTGTATTTTGATCCTATGCATCTATCTTCGCTATCCTTATTTCATGAACTGCATCGTCAGAAAGATATTTTCAAAGAAATAATGAATAAAATAGAACTGAAGATATGTTATCGTTTATGTAAGAATAGTTTATTTGCTTGAATGTATAGAATTGTGTAACTTTAAAATTGAAAGTCCAAAATATCATAAAGAGAGAAAGAATCATATAATACATTGTAAAATTAATTCAGAAATGAATATAAGATTTTGAAAAGAAATCTAAACAAGTATTTTAAAAGTGATAATAAAATTTTGAATTTTTTTTAAATATTAATGTTGGAGGGAATGAGTATTGCATATTTATCAAGAAAAATTCAATAAGGTATAATAAACATATACTTGTGATGGTATATTAATAGTTATAATTATATAAAGTAAGGCTTGAATGAGAATATTAGGATTAATAAACATCGGATAATGAATAATAAAAACCTAATACGAATGTAGAATAGTGTTTTGACTTTGTAAGATTCCATACAACCAATATGAAACTAAATTTTATTGTTTTGTAGAATTTATTACGAATGTAAAATTTTGTAAAAAATGTAATTTTAATAATATTAGGGATGAAAAGTGTTTGTGATAATCATATAAGAAATGCATTTTGTAATAAGCTAACCATAATAATAAATCAAGTAATAATATTGTATTTTCTCAAGTGTTTAAAAAAAAAAAAAAGATTTAACTAGGAAAAGTAAATAATATTTTGATTTCATTTTATAAACTAATAAATTAAGTTGAGATATGAAAGTAAGGGATATCCAATGTATATAGTGTAAAAATATTGTTAATTTATTTATGTTGTTAATAAACTTTGTTTTAAATTTGTTTTAAAGTTTTTGTGTCCGAGTTGTTATTTCTCCACATGGATGCATGAAATCACGATACATTTATAATTGAAACAGACATAAATTTTGCACATAAGGTAAACATAAAAGTGTTATAAGAATTTTGAGAATTTATTGGTATGTTAAAATTAAAAGATCATAATTTTATATTATTTATTGGTCATAAGTCGGTTGACACAATATTACATTAAATTATATGCTAATGTTCCCCACACGTATTCTGTTGTCAGATTATTAAAATACTACCACGTACGTATTTATTTATTTCATTTAGGAAGAAATAAGATTATATTATATTATTATTGTTATTATTATTTTTTATTATTATTAGTTGCTGTGTAGTAGATTATGACATAAAATTCCCTTTTCATATTTTACTACCATAATTTTAAATCAGTTAGAATACAATTTATGAACCTGAGATTTTATTTTATTTTACTTCATTTTATTTAATTGAGCTAGATTCTTGTTATAAAGAAGATTAAGATATGATTATTATTTTAATCGTAGTGAATAGAGCTCAGAAAGTCGTAAGAATACTATGAGTTAGTTATTTGGTATATTAAAAAGGGGGGATAGTGTTCTTATGCCATTGAGGTAGTATCGTGTGGATAATGGCTCAATGTAGTCTATCTCGTTCCCTGTATTGTCACTCCATGTCTCATGAAAATAGTAAATATTTGTTAATTCATTTTAAAATTGAACCCTATTTGTATTTTAAAATTAGAGCTAGTAATCATTTTAATTAATGCTGAATATTTCATTTATTTATTTGTTAACTGAGCTAGAACCCGTAATATTTGTAATAAACAATATATTTTGGGGTGAGAATGCACGGGGGGAGGTTAGAATATATATATATATATATATATATATATAAACCAGCATATATAAAACAATGTTTTGGACAAATCACACTGGTCATTAACTGGGAAACAAATATAAAATAATTGTAAAGGCACTGTAAACACTGATGTATAACAATATAAATGTTCTATTAATAGAAAATAAAAATAATAATTATAAAAAAATATTTTAGATAATGCCTTTTTAAAAAAAAAAAACTCCAAATGTATCATCACATTTGTTGATACAGTCTAACCTTTTAAAGTTCTCATTGGTTTCTTTGATCTGTCATTGTGGGAGAATCTTATATCAGAAAAGTATTATTGTATTAGAAAATCAATGCTATGAGCTGAACAATTAATATGAACATATTAATGCAGTTAAAAATACTCATCAGCAGCAGCACTATCTCTTCAGGTTATACATACATATCATAGTATTGATTTTTCTAATACAAGAATACTATCCTAAGTTGACACTCTCCAACAATGTCAGACGAGAGAAGCCATTGAGATCTTTAAAAGCCAGAATGTATCAACAATTATGATGATACATGTCAATTACCTTTTGTCAATTTGAAATAATTTCTCATAATTATTATTTCTATTAATATAACATTCATTATTGTTATACATCAGTGTTTATAGCACCTCTACAATTTATTTTATATTTGTTACCCATTTGATGATCAGTGTGACCTGGTCAAAATGTCGGTTTATGTATATTAATAAATTATACACGGATGTACCCAGATAATATTTCGTTCATATTTGTAGCCCATAAAAATCTTCGATTTAATATATATATATTAATTTTACTCAGTTGAAAATCAATACAAAAACTTTTAACTCTTGGCTCTATTCTTCTTCTACTGCATTGAGCGATTCAGGGCAAGTTTTTATAATTGTAGGTCTTATTACCATTCTGAATAGTAGGTAGTAAGAATTGCTTTATTAATTAAAAATTATTGAATATATAAAGAAGTGAAGTATTGGACTTTTTAAAAAAAAAAAAAAAAATTATTGGCGTTATTTTCCTTTGATTTAAGTAGCAATAATATTAATCACGTGATTTATTGCTATGCAGTTCCTAAAAAAAATTTAAACACCGGAAATGACGTCCGCGATTGTGATTCGTAAATTTAAGGACCCGAATCAGCTCCTCTATGATTAAATCAAACTATCCAGAGCATTTAAATAGTACAACTTTAGTAAATAAATTTTTATGACCAGTTTATTTTATTTACTTATTTTTATATATATTGGATAAATATTAAACATTTAAGATAGCTTAAAATACTTCTTATATATCTGAAAATTGATTACTTATTTAAATAAAATTTGTATTGATAAGTAACACTAATGCCTTTTTAATAGTTTAAATAAAATACGTACTAACGTTTTGTAAGACAGATTGGTGCTTATCCAAGATTAATTATTCTCTTCTCAGATATCTATTAAGCTGCCTTTGTCTTAAGAATAATCAGCATTTGTTTATATAAATATTGTTAGATTTTCAAAATAATTAGACAGACATATATCTATGTGAGATTGTCTATATAGTATAGATGATTATTTTAATTTAAAATTTTTTAAATATCATTTTTATAAATGTAGATATATAATAAAAAATTAAGTCGCCATTTTTCCTTTTATTTTTAAATGCATAGTCTTTATAATACTGCAAAAAAAAAAAAAAAAGTGATGAATCAAAATTTATGTAAACAAGATATAATAATTGTCTTGTTTTTGTCATTATATCGTTTATCTTAATTCCACTGTGTCATAACCATCTAATTCTTCATGAAATTTATATAGAGGGTATTTTATATTTTTCAACTAGGATATGGTTACAGTATGGTGGAAATGAGATGAATGCACTGATTAAATTTTGTTTTAATATACAATATTTTATATCAGTTTTTTAAATCTGCATTTGTTATGTTAAAGCCATTAACCTAAATACAAAATAAAAATGTGATTGTAATAAATAAAACTATTATATAATTAGCTGTTTAGAAAGTTATTTAACATTTAAGCTAGTTCTATTCAATTGATATGATTAAAATTTTTTTTTTACTCTCAATTACTTAGCAATCCTGGACATTTTAAGTCAGTTTTACATTTTACTGCAGTATCAATTTGCAGAGGACACTAATTTTTATGCGATTGATGGCAAAAGAGCAGACTCAAGAGTTAAAGTCCTTGATCAAACTCTGCATATCATTTCTAGTGCTCAAAAATATCACATGACTTGTCAAGTGACTAATCGTTCAATTGTTTTTTCAATGCAGTTTAAAGCAGTGGTAGAACAATGGTCTTATGAGATCGAAGTTCTGAATCAAAGCTTAATCTATACTTTTTGTTGTTTTAGTATCACATGATCTTGTAAGTAACAAACCATTCATATATTATTTATGTTTATAATGTGATATAATTAGTAGTGAAGAATGGTATTATACAATCATGAATGCTAAGTAAAAAACTGTATAAAATATTTTCTTTTCCTGTCACAACTTAAATATAAATGGATATTTTTCAAAAATTAAAACCAACAGCTTATAGAATTACAAGTAAAAAATTTAAAAGAACATATAAAAACTAATTTTAAGATAATTGGCATTAAAACATTCATTAAAGAAATAATGTGGCAATAATATTGATATTGAAGAAAAAAGAAACTTACGCATCAGTGAATATCATGTAAAGACTGTTAGAACATTTTTGTTTGGCTTAAAAATATTATACAAATTCCAAATTTTATTTTCTAATATCCCAGAGTTGAAAACAAGAATATGAGATACACACACAGCATCCTAATTTCTAAGTCTCTTCCATGTCTTTAAGAGCAGTGAGTTCACTTCATCATCTTGCAATCAAATTTTTACAAGTTTTGAAGTAAATAATGAGAATGTCCACTAAACACTCTCACACACTCACAAATTTAAATATTTATAAAACATATTTTTAATATTTAAATATAAGTATATTGTCTGTGTTGAACTTAACGTAATTAGAAAAGATTTGAACTTAGACTTTCAAGCTTCCTACATCTATCTACTCTATCCTATACAACCAATACACATCACCACATACACATGAAAAAGATAAACCTCCAATATACATATTTTGTACTGAACCAGTATTCATCAGTTGGTCCAGAGCATAAAATATGTATATTGGAGATCATTTATGTTTTTCACATGTATGTGGTTATGTGTATCAGTTGTATAAGATGAAGTGGAAAGCTAGAGAGAGCTCGAAAGTCTGACTTCAAATCTCTTCTAAAACTTATTTTTGTTGTTAATTTAAAAATGATGTTTTGATTCTGTCATTGCTAATAAGAAAATATGAATCTCATGTCCTATTTTTAATTTATTACAATTTGATATACAAATGTTAAAGTGCCTGCATTCACAACTTTGACACCATCCATTTCAAATTAACGCATTATTGATTATTACTAATCTTTTATTAGATTAGAAATTATCATTTTATTCCAGGATGCTTAGAAAATTTAATTTGTAATATTATTTTATGTTTATCTTCATATTTGAATTTTTATTAAATTTTAAAATTTTATTCTATCTTTATAAAGAGGTTATGGGAAAAAGTAGTGTATCAGCTTACCATGTTCATGATCTAGGTTTGAATCTATATCAAATACAATTAAAACTATTTTATAGTTAATTTCATAAATGAACTCTTATTAAATGTTAAAATTGTATTCTTTTCATGAACATCTTGTAGTATGCAATAGTGTCTCAACTTACCCTGCATTTGAAACTGCGTCAAGTAAACTGAATTTTTTTTAATAAACTTAGAAATTTTTTTAGTCAGCTAATTCATAATCAATCCACATTAGGATTTAAAGTTCCAAGGAGATTAAACAAAAAAAAGTAATTTGCAGAGAAAATTGTGAAATAAAAAAAAAAAAAAGGATTGATTATATATTTAGAAAAAATATATTTAAAAAAAGTGAAAATAAAAGAACTGAGTGAAAAACTAAAGAAAGGCATTATGGTGTGGCTGTTTGAAGAGTAAAGCAAAATACAAAAAGGCTTGGAATAGTTTTGGATGGGGCCTGATTTTTGTTAAATAACTAATGTTATTCATAATTTGCAAGTATACATAAATAAAAAATATAAAGATTTGTCAAATTTCCATATTATAGTTTTCTTTTTAAAAATAATCATATACTGTAAAAACAAATTGTATTCTTTTTTCTTATTAATGGGAGAATCTTATTTACACAACAGTAACTACTATTTTTGTCAAACTCTGTTAACTATCTTCAGATTTAAGTATTATTTAATTAATTTACAAAGCCACATACAAGTAATTTCATTTCAGTAAATTTACTGGATAAGTGGGTTTGATCAAAATGGTAATAATTCTTGTTTTGTGAATATTTTTTTCCCATTAATAATAAAAAAAGAGTGCAGTGGCTTAATTGTATATATAGTCAAAAGTGTTACAGAGCAGTAATAATATAATTACCTACTATTCCTTTGAACTATGTTTGAACTGGAAGATTGGTAAACTTGAGGGTTTTTTCCCAACTGCCTCAGAACTATAGCCAACTTAGTTCATTTTTTAATAGTTTTTAGTAAATAAATATCTGGAAAATAAATTTGTTGTATCTTTTTTTACTGTTATGTACAAGTGATTAATGGAGAGTTCTTTGGCTTGCAGTGAACTATTTAAAGGCTGTTTTACTTTTTATCTACTCCATAGATATGAATAATGTAATATGTCTTATTGTATTTATTAGATTGTAAAAGATGAGTTTTGGGTTTCTTTGCAAAGTAAGTAAATTGGATCAATATTTAAAAAAGGTAAACCCAGCAATATATCTTTTGAAAATTTTCCATTTCAGCTAATGATAATAATTGTCTATTTATTTGATCTAGTACACTTTGATCTTTTAAATATTTAATAATAATAATATATAAAATGAGAATATAAAAAATGTAAATAAATAATAATATAAACTAATTAAATTGAAATTATAACTTTAGAATATTGTTAATTATTAGCAATATGTTTAAGTATCATATAAAAACATTCACATTATTCCACTTTTTAAAAAAAAAAAAAAACATTCATATTATTCCAGATTTTTTTTTTTTTAATAAGATATATGCAAATTATACAAACAACAGAATATTTTCAAGAATATTTCCTATTAAATATTTCTTGCAAGAACTTATATAGCTACAAAAATCTCTGAGTATAGTTGCAGATCATCTAATTAAAATTTGTACAATCTAGGTTTGGATCCATGCTATATTTTAAACTGTTTTTCACTTTCTAATTAGTCTTATGATTTTTTGCAATAACTGACAAAAATTTAACCAAGCTGGCTAGCTATTTCTATATGGATAATAAAACAAGAATGGAAAAACCTTGATAAAGAAATTGATGAGTTTGGAAAGTAATATTTTAATCTTTTATTGTATATTTGTGAAAAAAAATCATTATAAAAACATTTTTTCTGAAGCAAGCTATTAAAAATAGGTTTTTTTAATCATTTATAGATACAAATATGCATATATCAAAACTTTTTATATGTTGAATGTATTAAATCAACATTTTAAATATATAAAATATTTTTTCAAAGGTCTGTCAAACAACAAACAGAGATAATATGTATTCAGTCATAGCATTACTTAATTCTTATTTGGTATGTACTAAATTTTGTAAAAGCTAAACAATTATAATTTTGATATTTATTTTAAGTCTATCATTATTTGCTATCAGTTAGATTTTTAGTAATGTATTAATATTTATTAAGGCAATAAACCTAAAGCACGTGCGGTTGAAAATGCAAAGGTAGGGACCTATACAGGTCTTAGCCACAAGCTTACATATTAAATATTTATCAAAACAACAATGTGGGATTACAAATTTTTATTATTATATGATTCATATATATTGATTTGATTTTTCAGCATCAGTGTTCAAATTCCTATTAATATGTGATCCATCTGGAATACAGCAATTCACATGTGGGATTCTTTACAAGAGAACTATTAAATAATTATTTAAGTTATTAAAAAAATTACTTTCTTAATCAGTAACAAGTTTGATAAAATTCCTATTTTTTAAAAAAAAATTGGTTTCTATGTTATGATGGCAAATAGCAAATCGATCATTGACTATTATTTATTCCATCCATTCATCCAATAAGGAACTCATACTACACTTTTTTTTAAAAAAAGCTGGATTTAAAATGATTCTCAAAGCAAATTGAAAATAACTTGCATGTCAAAACTAATTTTGGGGAAGTTAATATACTTTTTGACCTTACATACTAAAATTTATAAACACCCATACTTAATATTAACATCGCACATGAATGTCAATTTAAATTTTTAAATAAAATATATCAATACAATTTTATAAATAATAAGGGATATACATAAAATAAATTTATGTAGTAAATTTCTTTTCATACTCCAATTCTACTGCTAAGTAAGTGTGAACTTGAATAATCAATAGATGTCTGCTGGTAGCCTAAATGTCTAAAATGTAGTAAAAGAAATAACTTTGTTACCTAAAAATATTATAAATATAGGGGATTTGAACTCAGACTTTCAAGCCACTTCGCTATCCACACTATCTCATGCTACTGATACACATGACCACACACATGTAGGATCATGTGCATTTCCATGATTTTAAGATAAATTTATAAATAATTTCCCTTTTATATTTATTGTTTTGCATTTAACTTATTTCACAGAATAACCTGCAGACTAAAAGTAAACTATTAAACTTTATAAAAAATGACTAACATATCTCTATTTGATTGGAGTTTATTAAATGCGTTTCTACCTAAAATAACTGAGCAGCAAGTAAAACAAAAACAAATGGAGATTTCAACAAAGATTACAACTATAAACAAATTGCTGTAACTATATATAATTATTTATTAGTTTTGTTGACAAAGTAGTACTCGTGCCTATTTTGATAGGTGATGTTATATTAATTAATATAATTGCAAGATTAATGTGAATACTTTCACTGAATAACTGAGCGAAAGAATATACCTCTATGTGCATAAAGCTTTATTTTTATCCTTATCTAACACACACGAATAAGCGATTGTTTTTATTTATACATTCAGCTTAATTTAAACAAATTGAAATGATATACATTGTTCATTAAGTTAATTGTTAATATTCAACTTATTAACTGAATTTTAAAAATGGACAGAAATTTTAAATAATTTTAAAATATATGTAAGACTGTAATGGTAAAAAAAAAGTTGTGAAAAAAAAACTGCGAATGTAATAAAATAATTGAATGGCTTTATTTCTCACGAGTTCATAAATACCAGAAGTAAATGCAGGAAAATGAATATAATCTAAAATAGTTATTAAAGATAACTTTATGAGAATAAATTTTTTTATAAAGATAGGATTAGTAGATAACAAAAAAATAAAATATTGATGTCTTCTAAAAAGTTTTCTGAATCATTAAATAAAGGATGAGTTTAAAATAGAAAATTGTTATGCATTGAGGAAGTTATGAATTTATAAAGAGCTATTATTTTGTGAAATCCCAATTAGGGGGCTTAAAGACAAGAATATTCTTAGATGAGTAGTAGTCTCACTTCAGGCAATTAAATAAAACTGTAGTGATGGACCTGATGCTTGATCACTCCAATGTCACCTAAACTAACCAATTAATTATTTTGATCTGTGTGATTCTTGGCCAAGAAAAGTAAAAAAAAAAAATCATTTTGGTCAACTAAATAAAATTGTGTTCAACATGACCCTAAAAAAATCAAACATCTCTCAATGTCTGCAATAATTAAAAATATAAAAAATATTTAGAACTGATGATGTAAAATAAGTAAATAATCGATTGATAATTTTTTCCGGAGTTCATAAGAAATCGAGTGCACAAAATGACAGAATTAATTCATGGTTCCTGGTCTTTGAACTCCGCAATCTTCCACTCTATTACATTCGTAAATCATGCAAGGTGTTGAACATACATAATAAACTGTAAAAGGTGCTAAGAGGCAATTAGACAATATTTACCTCCAATATCAACAGTTGTAATTTGCCTTTGCTTAAAATCTTTTTAACATAATTTATTTTAGCATCTCGAACTCAGACAACATATTACAACATAATATATCTTAAAATTACTTACTAATTAATTTATATAAAGTGCATCTAAGGCAAAGATATCAAATATCAATACAGTATTTTTAATGTTAATCATTATTTAAAATATTTCAGTTTTGATTCTTTAGATTACAGGTCTCGTTTTTTTTTTCTCACAAGTAAAACGCTGGATTTTTTTTGCTGAGTTTTGTTTATTGACTTTTTTTTTTATAAAAAAAAAACAAAAAAACATTTTCATATTAATCTCCCTTTTTTTATAATTACTGGTGTTGTAACTGAAATAATTGTTTTGTTAACATTTTCTGTTTCTCTTCTTTTTAATTATTCTAAGAGTAAGTTCTACTACTGCGGTGCGCATGTATATTTAGAGAAGAGGAAAAAACATCAGCTGATACTTCAGTGTGTTTGTAATAGTTTTATAATATTGCTTTAACGACATCTGATGTTTTACTGCTTTTTAATACATTTCTTAATGCTAAAATTTAGTGAAGTTTTTTTTTTTCACTCTAAAAGGATTTAAATAAATTTGAGTGTTATATATTTTTCCTGGAGTTAAAATATAGCCAAATCATTATCTAAACAGAATTGACAGGATAGTTTCAATCTAATGCCGTTGCGACGGCGTTAAACTATATCAAATTATCATTGAAGCTCCACGTGAGAACGTATTTGAACATCTTTGATTGTTGATGTCGACGATGGCTCACCGATTAGCTAGGCCGAGAAGAAATTCCGCTCCATGTGCACCTGAAACAGCAACATCTGTTAATATTCTTGATTCTGTGCCTGGTTAGATCTATTTGTTTATTTGTTGTTTGTCTAATTATAGTTATGAATGTATGTGCATTTATTTATAGTAAATAAAAATTATGATTTGTAATAAGCATTCGCTTTTTTTTTTTTTTTTTTAGAATTACCGAAGAATCGTTTCGCTAGGCGCAAATCAGGTAAGTTATATATATTTCCATAGTATATTTTTTTATTGAAATTAATTTTTTTAATAAACATTGACTAGAAAGCATGCCTAAGTTCAAAGGTTAAACGACTTTGACGTCACATTGTAGTGTAATATTGACATATGTGAATGAAATAAAAAATTGATTTATAATGTGTACTTTAAAATCATCTCTGATTAAAAGGTGTTATAAATCAAATAGTTGATCACTGAATTAATAAAATTGTAATTGCAATTATTGTAATAGTATCCAATTATAATAGCAATAATAATCAAATTATTAGAACTAATATTACAAATTTTTTTAATGTAAATGTATATCTAGTTCCTTATTACCGGTAAAAAAAAAAAACCTATCCTGTAATTGAATCTACACCTAAGTAAGAGTAATAAATTATTTATGTTAATCGATTTGATTTTTTTAATACAAATATTATTTAAATAGTGAGATTTAAATAAATACAAATAAAACTAAAGCAATAAAAATCGTTTGCAATATGAAAACATTTAAGAGTAAGCATTGGTTGGAAAATTATACATCATTTAAATATTTAGAGAAGTCTGATAATCGATGATAGAAGTAGTGGTTTAAAAAAATTAGAATAAAAATTGTCAAAAGCATTGAAGTTTAGTAAATGTTTTTGGAATATAGTTTTATATGAAGTCAATGAGACCCAAGTAGGAAAAAAAAAGAGAAGATTGAAGCAATGTGCTTAAAATATATAAGAGAATAAATTGGAAAAACAAAACTAGAAATGTAGAAATGCTAAAAAAGGTAAGTTAAAAGTTATTCTTTGATATAATTATGAAAAAGAGAAATTGGATTGGGGATGTTTTTAGATGGGAAAATTATGAAAAAGATTGTGAGGTAAAAAAAAAAAAAAGGGTAAAAAAAAAGAAGTTAGCCAATGATCTTAAGATGAAGAGTAGGTATGTGCATTTAAGAAGTTGAACTAGAACTAGAATAGTTCAGAAAATGTAGCTAATTTGCTAAAGGAGTACTATCTTTTAGCAAATAACTAATGATGATAATCAGCATTGAGGCCATTACATTTGAATGCAATGTACTATTGTTAAAAATTTGCAGTAAATTTTTAAGTGTAATAAATGAATTTAAAATTGTATTTGTAAATCTTTATACATATTACAAAATTACTCATTATCGAATAATGTAATATATATTAATATATAGAAATAATTATTTTTGCTAATTATATCATTAAAAAAAACTATGATTAGGAAATTATGAATCTTTTGTTGATTCCTGATTTTAAAATATATACTCTGTTACATTAACAATTTCAACTACATTAAATAAATTGGTGGTAACAAAATTCAGATATAGTTAATTAGATATTTTTTTGTTCTACATTGATTTATGAGCCAATAGTCAATCCATAGTGAGATACAGAGTAGATTGTTTTAGCCTTAGGTATTTTAGTAAATTATACTTTTAAGTCTTTATATAATCATGCTATGTGCGTGTGTATATGAGTAGAAATTTTTCAAATTTATCCATATATATATAGTACCTTGTTATTAATATCAATGTTCAATATTTTAGTAAATCACACTTAACTACACTAGGTAGCAAGTCGTTCAAAATGCTGCTGCTAAGATTGTAAATCAAAAACAACAACAACAACAGTTCATTTTAGTACATGTCTTAAATATCTGACTTCATATCTGCAGACTTATATTACAATATTTTGTCAAATAACATGGATTAAGAAAACAAAAGGGGAGTATAACAATATATGATAAATCTGATAAAAACATAATGTCTTTTTGATTTAATATATTTTCCAAACAAAGTTAGCTTTTGTTAAATAAATATGCAAAAATAAATTACAAGCTGAAAGGAGTGGGTAATGGTGAATATTAAATATAAATTTGAAATTAACAATTTTTTGTACAATATGTTTTATGAATTTTTTTTTAGACCGGAAATAATTTTTTAAGTGTTTCATCATACTTTTTGCTGTAGTTTAGTCATTTAAAAATTTTAATGAAAATCTGTCCTTTCAAGAACCATACTTGGAAAGAATTTCTATAAAATGAGTAGTATAGATTTTGTTTAAAATATGAACAGTGATATTGAGAATATTAAATGTTCATATGATGTTCATCTGTTTTAAGACTTATGCGATGAGCTTCCATACTTTTCAATCCACAAAAGATTCCATAGATTGCTTGGGTCTTAAAAGAGATTTAGTTTTAGTTAAAGTCAGTTTTTTTAATAGTGTAAATAGTATAACAATATTATAGGGTATTCATATACACTTAATTCTATCTAAAATTCTTTCTACACAAGGAGTAAAGGGTTTCATTGTAGTAGATATATATTTTTTGATAATATTATATCCAGACTAGAGCTTTGTTTGCAACTGTAATGTATCTATATATTATTAAAATATTATGAACATATTTTTTTCCAGAACTTTGTCAAAAATGTAAAGCTCTCATAAATATAAATTTTTCTATTGAAAACATTTTATTAAGTAGGGAAATGATGTGAAAATGTGTTTATGATTATTTATTATGATAAAACAGCAATGATAAGTTTCTGCACTCCACATTTTTTGCACCAAAGAAAACATAGATTTTCCAGTAATGTAATTCTTTCCAGATGTAATACTAATACCTTAAGAATAGGTAAAGAGGTCATCAATATTTTTAAATGATTAGATTATATTAAATAATCATAATGATATGATTAACCCAACATTTATCTGAAAGTTTTATTAAAAATATTAAACAGAAGAAAAAAAAAACATTAATTGCAAATTCTGGTTTATCATTTGTTATTTTATGACCCTCTTCTTATTCTGATCTATTTTTGTGTTTTTATTAGACAAAACCTATCATCTATTAAAAATTTCATAAGATGTATACTGATATAACAAGCTTTTAGATTTAATCATAGTTTATCATTTATTGTTTTGTTACTTTTTATGTTTGAATCCTTTTTCTTGAAAAAAATATTCACATTTTTGACAGATTTGAAATTAGGTATTTAAGACTTTTTATAAATTATTCTGAACAATTTTCTGCTTTTCAGTATTTCTACATTATAAATTTGAATGACCTTAAGTACAAAGATGGTGCACTAATTGTTAATATAATATTGATATTTGTAACAAGTAATTATATCCATAGATGTGTCTAAAAATATATTTACATCTATATGTGAAAACCTTTAGCATATTTCCATATATTTAAAAATATTTCACCTACATAATCTATTTAAATTTTTTTTACAACATTTGACTGTTGGTGGAAGAATCTGTTATAATAAGAAAAGTGGGAAAGTTGTGAAACTTTCTTTCCTTAAATTTATATATATATTTACTGTAGCACTTTATTTCTATATAATAACAAGAAATTGCATTTAGAAGAGCTTCCTCTTCTGAATGCAAAAAGCATGTACAGTTTATTATTTTCAATGGTTACTGTCCATTATCATCTCCATATTTTAAAAAAATATTTCACACACGTACACACACACACACACACACATATATATATATATAAAACAGAGAAAGTGATTTACTCCGTTTGTTTACATATACATTGAGTTATATTTAATTTTAGGGTTTATCTATATTATTTGCAAGTGTCAAATTTTTTACCTTCACTGCTTAAACAACATACTTTATAGAATATATTAATGATTATTGCTAATCAATATATTAGTTAAAATTTATCATATAATTCCTAACCCAGATATAAATCTTAAACGTCAGTAAATAGTTTTTTATTCATTTAGATATACTTGAAACTTCTATTCTACCACAGATAATCAAAACACATGAATAAAGATATGAAAAAAACAAATGTTCCCCAAGAAGACAAATTTTATGCTGAACTAATACTCATCACTTAATCTGAATCATATCTCTTATATAGGTCTTTGTCAAGTATTCAGGATTTATCAGTATCAAATTATTAAAATTTGATTTATAAGTGTTAATTTTTGTGCATTTACAACGTTGACACTAACCACTGCATGTAATTACATTTATTGATTATTACTATTTATTAAACTAGAGGTTATCTGTAGCCTAAATGTAAACTTTAAATATCAGTTAAATATTAATATATGTGGTTTTAACTTACACACATGGACTCAGATAATAATACTTTATATATGTCTTTATCCGTCATTTAGTATTTATCAATACTAAATTATTATAATTTGAATTATGAGAGTCAGACGTTATGTCCTCTCAACAGTGTATCATTTTGTTTTATTAAAGGCAGCTAATAAATAAACTCACCCAAACATCAATATTCATTACAGATTAAGTATGGAACACAATCAATAGAAACAATCACTCTAGAAACAAGGACCCTCTTAGCATATAAAAATATCAATAACAATATCATTAATTATATATATAGAAACAATATGAAATTTTGCATAAAGAACTAAGATTAGTTTTAATAATAAAGAATATTTAACTAATAACAGATCTAGTTAATATTTAATAATAATAATAATAATAATAATAGTAGTAGTAGTAGTAGTAGTAGTAGTAGTAGTAGTAGTAGTAGTAATAATAATAATAATAATAATAATAATAATAATAATAATAATAATAATAATAATAATAATAATAATAATAATAATCAATCAATCAATCAATCAATAGTAGTCTGTCCAATAGACAGGTCCAAAGAGTAGTCACTACATCAGTTCATCTATTTTTCCATTCCATTCTCTTCCTTGCCCATCTCCTCAATTCCACATAATAATAATAATAATAATAATAATAATAATAATAATAATAATAATAATAATAATAATAATAATAATAATAATAATAATAATAATAATAATAATAATAATAATAATAATAATAATAATAATAATAATAATAATAATAATAATAATAATAATAATAATAATAATAATAATAACAACAACAACAACAACAATTCATTTATTTGTAAATTATTTGTAAATAACAGCTTAGTAGCAACAAATTTTCACAATAATAATATAATAGTGTATATGTTTTTATCTGATTTGAATGAAAAATATTCACCTTCTTGGGTCTAGTCTTATATTTTAGTTGTAGTCTATAAATGGGTGAATTAATTGCCCCTTTAATGTAGATATATAAAATAAATCTTGATTTTTAGAGTTAAAAGTTGAAATCCTGAAGGAAATCTTAGTTGCATATATTCTGCTGATGTTTTGCTAAGTATTAATTTAAATAAGAACATGATGTCTGCTATTAGTCTTTTATTGCATATACTATTATTTTTATTTAAGTATGTATCATCATGAATACATTTATATTTATTTTGGATTTTTTGCAGGTTGTTTAGGTTAAATAATTGAAATTATTTTATATAATAGATCCATACTGTAGGATCACTATTATCAAAGTATTAAAAAGTAGCTTATAAGATTCTAATTTGAGCTTAATAATTAATCTAAGATTACATCCATAATTTTATAGGACTTATTTATTGCTATTAGAATATGATTATTGAAAGAAAAATTATTGATAAATGTAATGTCCAAATCTTTCTGCATATTATTCCTAGAATTCTAACACTGATAATATAATAAACAGCAATATTAATTATGGTATTCTTGGAATAAGATACTGTATTACATTTATTTGTGTTAATTTACATGTTATTAGCTTCACACCACTTATCAAAACTATTAACATAATTTTGAAATACTTTAAGATCATTTGCATTTATAATTTCTATAAATATTTTGATATCATCAGTATAACATAGAATATTTTTATCATTTATCATAAATGTCAAATCATATGTATAAATGGCAAAATGAATAGGACTAAAATACTTCCTTATGAAAGTCCATATTTATATGAAGCCATAATTGAAGATTCTTGATTAATATATATACATTGTTCTCTTTATCAGTAAGAAATAAATTTAAAAATTTTAGGAGGTTGGTGCTTTCAACAACAAAATCTCATGATCTACTCTATCAAAAATATTAGAGAGATTCAAAAAATGTCAACAAGTTGATATTTGAGATATATGTCTTGTGATGTAGTATCTAAAATGTTTAGCAAATTTATTTGTATAAAGTATTCAGGAATAAATCCATGTATAAAGTATAAAAAGATATGATTTTATAATACATTATTTTCTCAAATAATTTTGTACATACTGGTAAAATAATAATGCAATTTAAAGGATCTGGTTTACTTCCTGATTTATGAATTGGAATTATTTTTGAGATTTTCTAACAGTCAGAGAATATTGATGATTTTTATATTTAGTTTAATATATATGCTAAACCTGGTGTTAATAGTTCTATACATCCTGTATAGATTAACAATAATATATTATACCACTAAACATCGCATGATCACAAACTCGTGCTATCATGGTTAATACTTATTTTAATTTTCAAATATCTAATAATATTTATGATTTCTTCAGTATTTATATTATTTATGTTTATTATTTTTTATCATTTTTAAAAAGATCTGCAAAAGATAGTTATGTGCGTTTTCATCAGAGTGATCCTTTTAAGAAGAGAAATGTTCCATATATGTAGTTACTGCATTGTAGATTTTTAAGTGATCTTTCACAATGTCCCAAAATTTATATATTGACCTTACTGTCATCACTGTTAAACAAACTTTTTAACAACCACTTTCTTTAAAATATGTGTCTTATAAACTATAATGCTTTTTTCATTGAATCCAATCACCTTATATACTCTCTTTTTCTTTTTAAAAAACTTTGTTTCTTTTTGTCAACCATATATACATATTCACATCTTTAACACCCAACGTTTTGACTACTTTTTTTTCATAGTCATTTTATTTATAATAATAATATATAATTTCAATTTTTTTTCATCATTAATAATTATGTAAGAGTTAATACGCTTGACGCATATAGTGAAATTAATTTTTTAGTTGGAATAATTATTTCTCATGCTGCAAGCGCTCAGCCTGAGAAATAATTATTCCAACTAAGAAATTAATTTGACTATATGCGTCAAGCGTATCAATTCTTAAATAATAATATATATAAATATATAATGTTATAAATACTTGAAAATGACTACAGAAGAAAAGTGTCCAAAATATTGGGTGTTAAAAATGTGAATATGGTTGATAAAAAGAAATAAAGTTTTTTCTAAAAAAGAATAGTATATAAGATAATTGAATTCAATAAAAAGAACATTATAGTCCCAAAATTTATTTGGTTCATTATAAATATTATTCTGTATATTTTCTATCTATAAAATATAATCTTCTTTTTCAAATTTTAATAATAATAGTAATAATAATTATAACCACAAAAACAATGCCCCAGAACTTTACAGATATACTTATTAGTAAAAAATCAAGATATATTTTTAGGTAGATATTGTTTTCAAATGCTAGTGTAGTTTATTATAAAATCTCTAAACTATTAAATCAATTTTAATTCATATTTGAATTACTAAATTAATTTTGCTTCAGTACAAAATGGAAAAATATTCTAATTTAATATATATATATATATATATATATATATATATAAATATATATATATATATATATATTTATATCTCAATATATTAAGAATATCAAATATATATAAATTATAATAGAAATTATTAAAAAGTGAATGGATTACTTAAGGAAATAGAGTTATGATTTTTTTTTTAATTAGAATTTTTGCATTAAAAAATTATGTATGTTCATTTAATATTTAAAATTTCATGAAAGCTTTCCCCAGCATAATAATTGTCTAGTGTATTACAGTGGTGCCTTTAATCAATAAAGTTTTTGATGACTTAACATGATGAGTTCTTTGAGCTTTTAAAAAAAGATAGTTCCCTTGTGCTTAGATAGACTTTAAATTTGTACGTATGTGCACATATATATAATGCTAATTATAGTTATCAATCCATTAGACACATTTAATAAACTGCGAAAAAATAATATAATTATTAGATAAGTTGAATTGATAATGTTTTTGGTATTTTTTATTACTGCTAGTTATTAATAGTCAAAATAATGTACTAATTATAAAAGTAGGTGATTAATAATCATTAATATTATTTTAGCTAATAGATTAAATTTAAAAAATCTGACTTTCTCTGTATGTGTGTGTATATATAAATCAATATCTCAACACCGTTTTTTTAAGCAAATTAAATACTCTCAATCCAAAGCACAAAATAAAACATTGTAAGAGAAAATAATGGACCATCTTATCTCTTTTATCTAAATTTATTTAAATTGGCAAATCTGAAGCATTTTGGAAAGAAAGTGTGAAGATCTTAAATTGATTATATTACTTTTTTAAAGATTGCATACAAGTATAATTTATATAGTTGGTGTTTTAGATATAAATTATAAGGGATTTGAACACAAATTGTCAAGCTCCCTTCAGCTATCTGCTTCATCTCATACAATTAATACACATGACCACACAGACTTTCAAGCTCTCTTCAGTTCTTTGCTCCATCTCATACAACTAATACACATGACCACACCCATGTGAAAAACATCAATGATCTCCAATATAGGTATTTCATACTAAACTAGCACTTATAAGTTCGTCCAGATCATCATCTCCCAGACACATTTATAATCAGTGCTCAGTTTATATTAAGATGGTACACATTCAAATTTTAATGGATAGGCCATCTTAATATAAACTGAGCATTGGTTATATATGTGTGGGAGATGAAGATCTGGGCCAACTGATGACTGCTGGTTCATCACAAAATATGTATATTAGAGATCTTTTTTTTTTCACATGTGTGTGGTCATGTGTATTTGTTGTATGAGATAGAGTAGATAGCTGAAGAGAGCATAAAATCTGTGTTCAAACCCTAATAATTTACATCTAAACCTCCAAATATATAAATTACAAATGCAGTTTATCCACTTGAAAATCTGTGTTCAAATTCTTTTATAATTTACTTCCTTAAAGCTACATTTCAAATGGCTCTGTATTATTTTAATTGAAATTTGTAAAATTTTCGATTTACATTTAATATTAATAAATATGTAAATATGAACTTTTATATATATATATATTTAGAAGGGACTTGAACTCAGATTTTTAAGCCTTCTACGCTCAATTTTATATGACTGATAAACATAACCCCATACAAGTAAACAAGATAAATGATCTCCAATACGTATATATATGTTATACTTAATGTTTTCACGGTTATATGATGTAGATAAATTATAAGTTTTTGGGATGTACCATGTCTTATTTTTCATTGAGCACCGATATTTCGACGGAATAACAACTGCCATTTTCAAGGTTAACTTTTGAAAGAAAAACCGTTAGATCTTAACAAATAACGTGACTGTGTGTGAGATGAGAAATGAGATTCCAGTTCAGCATTCACAATATGAGGCTTATCAAAATGTTTATTTTCCTCAGTATATTTACCTGTTAATTTTAAGTTAATATTGGATAAAAAGAGAGGTTTCCACATAGCTGGAATACATTGCGCTTCATCAGTTCTATTTAAACTAGTAGTTCTCTTTAATATTTCAATTGACTCTCTCATGGTTCTTAAATCATATCTTTCCAAATTAGCAAGTAGTTTTGTATTGTCAAAATTAGGTTTGTGACCAGTTTCTAAATAATGGGAAGTAAAAATTGATGTGCTAATTTTTTGTTGAAAAGCATTTTTATGTTCCTTAATTCTGACATTAATTCATCTATTAGAGTAACCCACATAGCCTCTTGAGCACTGGAAACACGGAATTTCATAAACTCCTGATAGAATTGATAATTCCTCTTTTAATAGAGTAATTTTGCCTTACATTAGGGGGGGTTACTGATAAAATCAGTAGAAGACTATCTTGTTTTAATATAAAGACCACTTTTTCTACTGGCAAAAAAATTGGTGATTTTTTGTATAAACCTAAAGACAGAATACTTTTGGAACACCAAGAAGTTTATGAAATTCCATGTTTCCAGTGTTCAAGAGGCTACATGGGTCAGTCTAATAGACAAATTAATGTCAAAATTAAGGAACATAAAAATGGTTTTCAACAAAAAATTAGCACATCAGTTTTTACTTCCCATTATTTAGAAACTGGTCACAAACCTAATTTTGACAATACAAAACTACTTGCTAATTTGGAAAGATATGATTTAAGAACTATGAGAGAGTCAATTGAAATTTTAAAGAGACCTACTAGTTTAAATAGAACTGATGAAGCACAACATATTTCAGCTATGTGGAAACCTGCCTTTTTATCCAATATTAACTTAAAATTAACAGGTAAATATACTGAGGAAAATAAACATTTTGATAAGCCTCATATTGTGAATGCTGAACTGGAATCTCATTTCTCATCTCGCACACAGTCACGTTATTTGTTAAGATCTAACGTTTTTTTTTTCAAAAGTTAACCTTGAAAATGGCGGTTGCTATTCCGTCGAAATATCGGTGCTCAATGGAAAATAAGACACGATACATCACAAAAACTTATAATTTATTTACATATATATATATAGTGCTAAACCAACACTTATCAGTTGGTCCAGATTACTATTTCTCACCCATATATATAATCAGAGCTCAATTTATATGATGATAGCACATTTTAAAAGTTTAATGGACAAACTTCAATCTTCTCCACTCTCCAACTCTTCAGCCATCCATATCATTGAAAATGTGATGATGGATCACTGAAAGCCCTTGTTGATAACAAAATTATTGTCGTACTCATATTGATTTTAAGTCACTCTGATGCCACATATATGAGATCTCAATATGTCCATTTAAATACAGAGAAGAGGGATGAGCAGAATACAGGCTGAATATGTAATATTCAAATATAATATAATATAAACTGATCACTGATTGTATATGTGTGTAGGAGATCATGATATGAACCAACTGATATGTGCTGGTTCAGCACAAAATATGTAAATTTGGATATCATTTACTTTTTTCACATGTATGTTGTCATAGGTATCAGTTGTACAAGATGGAGTGCATAATTGTATGAAGCTTGAAAGTTTGATTTCAAGTCCCTTATAATTACTTTAAGTATAGTATAGAAAACATACTTATATTTGAATAATATATATATATATATATATATATATATATATATATATATATATATATATATATATATATATATATATATATATATATATATATATATAATCATTAGAAATCAGTTTCCACTTAGGCAATCACAATATCAATAACAATCAATAATCTCAAACTGTTGTCAAGACAAACTTTTTTTAACAATAAAGGTGAAATCCCACCCTTATTTATACTTCATTATATTTACATAGACACTAAAGATATAAAGAAATTTAAATAAACCTCTCCTTAAGCAAGCAAATATAATCTGTTTTGAATGCTGACTAACAAATAGTCAATTATAACATCACAAACGATAATTATCAAATTGCATCCAAAATATTACTTCAATAATAAGTATAATAATGCTGAAGCCTAAATAGGTTCATAAGTAATCATTAGAAACCAGTCATCACTTAGACAATCCCAAAATCAACAACAATCAACAATCTCAAACTGTTGTCAATGCAACCTTATTTTAACAATAAAGGTTATTTATGATCCATTATATTTATATAAACACTAATTGAAGTTCATAATGTTATAATTAGTCTGCATTCTGAACAGGTTATATTTCCTGTTTAGGGAGGTTTATTTAAGCTTCATATCAATGATTTCAATCTCTGTGGTCAAGTTGCAATCTATATACCTATCATTATCAACAACCATTATCAGTCCACTGCAGGATGAAGGTCTCTCCAAATTTAATCCATTTTATCTGATCTTTAGTTTCCCTTCTCCACATCACCCCTGATGATCTATCTCACATGTGGACTCTTTCTGGGTCGTTTACAATATCTTGGAATACAGTTTAAAATTTCAATTGTCCATCTATTATCATCTCTTCTAGCAATAAGTCAGTAATATGTGTTTGTTCTCTTACCCATATATTGCATTTTTGATCTCTTCTTATTACTCCCTACATGCATCTTTCCATACTTCTTTGAGTGATCTGAAGTCTTTTTATTGCTCTACTATTAAGTCCTCAAGTCTCAGATCCATAAGTAGGAACTGGTAAAATACATTTATTAAAAACCTTCCTTTTCAAATATATAGGCATATTTACTTTTAGTATCAAGCTATTTCTACCAAAAGCACTCCAACCAAGTTTAATTTTATGATTAATTTCATCCATTATGTTTCCATCTGTATTAATAATCTGATCAAGGTATTTGTAACTGCTAACTTCTTCTAACTCATCATAATCAATCTTTATTTTCATATTTTGAGAAAATCCATTAAGCATTACTTTAGTCTTTTTAGCATTTATCTTTAGTCCTACTTTCCTACTTTCATCTGATAACTCAGGTAATATTTCCAGCAGCTCTAAAGCATTATTTTCAAAAACAACTACATCATCTGCAAAATCTAAATGACTTAAATAATCTCCATTTACTTTCACTCCTTTTGCTTCCCATTTTAAACCACAAAAGACTTCTTGCAGCATTGTTGTAAAGTGTATTGGAGATATGGAGTCATCATGTATTACACCTTTCTCAATGTTAACTTTCCCAATATCATTATTTAATCTAATTGTTGCTGTTGCATTTTTATAAATATTTTTTAAAATATGACAATATCCTGGATCTATACCTTGATGATCCAATGCTTTAATCACTGGAAAAATGGTTATAAAATCAAATGCCTTTTTATAATCTACAAAATCAAAGCATAATGGCAACTCATATTTATTTGTCCTTTTTATAAATTTCTCTCAATACCTGGTTATTATCCACTGTACTAAAACCACTTTTAAATTCAGCTTGTTCTTTTGGTTGGGGGAAATCCAATGTTCTCTGTAGACGAGTTGTAATTATCTTGGTAAAAATTTTGTATAAAACGGATAAAAGATTGAGAAGTCTTTAGTTTCTAATATCTTCTTTATCACCTTATTTTAAATATTAATATTAATACTGCATTCTTCCATCATTTAGTACATCTTTATCATTTAAACATTTGGTATATAACTTTGCTAAAAAAATTTCTATTTCTTCAACTGCTTCTTTTAATATATCAATTATAATTCCATCATCACCTGGATCCTTTTCTTTCTTCATACATTTAATTGCATGTCTCACTTCTTCATTTAAAATTCTGGGCAATTCAAAAGATGTAATAGATATAGGAGGTACTTG
The DNA here is from genome assembly GCA_028023455.1 of Epiperipatus broadwayi. Lineage (NCBI taxonomy): Eukaryota > Metazoa > Onychophora > Udeonychophora > Euonychophora > Peripatidae > Epiperipatus > Epiperipatus broadwayi. The sequence goes on from JAQFVV010006252.1 coordinate 7,033,299, forward strand.
TTCTTTATTACTATATAATTCTTGATAAAAATATTCTACCCATTTTATGATGTCATCTCTCTTTTTAATAATAATTTCATCTTTTTTTTTTATTGCAGATATAAATTTTCTACCAATACCAAAATGTTGTTTTACACTTTTGAGACTTTTATTCTTTTCTACATTTTTTCTTGCTAGTTCACAGTTATACTTTCTTATATCATTTTCAACTTTTTTCTGCACCATTTTACAAAATTTGAGATATTCAATTCTTTTTAATGGATCATTTTTGTATATCTTCATATTCCTTCTTTTCTTCATAAATTATCTAGTCTCAGTATAAATTTTATTGGTCATTTGCTGCTTTTTTCTGCTTGTTATCTTTGTTACAGTTTTTAAAAGTGTATCAGTTATTTTCATATTAATTTCATTCAAATCTGAATCATGTTCAAAATCTACTAATACTTGAAATTTGTACATTCTAATTCAAATTCATTAGAATGTTTTTGAAGATTATGTATATCAACTGTAAATATTATTTTTTTAAATAATGTTTTATCTCTTTAGTTTTACATTAACATGTATCGATGATCACTTCCTGTGTTAAATTTATTAAAAATATTACTGTCTTGAAATATGTATTTTTTGTTAGTCAAAATATAATCTAATTCTGCTGTACATTCATTTTGATGCTTCCATGTCCATTTCCTTCTAACATTTTTCTTAAAAAAAGTTTTTCTTTTTCTGCAAACTCCACAAGTCTACATCCTCTCTCATTTCTATTACCACAACCAAAATCACTACAGCATTTTAATCTTTCATTTGTTTACCAATTCTAGCATTAGTCTCCCATAACAATTTTAAAATGTTGTTTACTCTGATCAAAAGCCTCTTGTACATCCATATAAAAATCTTCTACTACTTCATCACTATGAGAACTTGGGGCATAAATCTGAATTATCTGCCTGTGGTATCTGCTATTAAGTTGTATAACTAATCTTGCCACTTTGTCTGATACACCATCAATCTCCACAATGTTGTTTTTTCATTTTTTATTTATAACGAATCCTACTTCCCTTATATTTCCAATATTTGTGCCTTTGTAATAGAGCACATGTCCACTTTTTAAATCAATTGTCTCTTCATCTTTTCCTCTCAGTTGCCTGATAAGGCAGAATGAATGTTTATATAAATGATAAATATTTTTCCAATAGATATATACAATTATTACAGACAAAAAAATTATGTCCCTTATTCCCAGAAGGCTGTAAAGTCACCAAGCAAGGCAGTGGTTGATGGCCGATGGCAGAGGGTGTTAAGAATTTCCTGATTGCGGACTCAAAGTGCCATTTGATGACAACTTTTTATTTACATACTTACAACTTCAGATCACTTTCAAGTAAAGGAATATTGCAACAATTAGAAGAAGAACTGTCTTATGCACATATATTGGACTGTAAATAAAGGTGGGATTCCAACTTTATTGTTATAAGGAGCTTGCCTTGACAACTGTTTGAAATTATTGATTGTTATTGATATTGGGATTGTCTAAGTATTGACTGGCTTTTAATAATATATATATTTATAAGATAAAACAATCTTAAACACTTCATTTTTTAAAAAAAGCCTCTTAACAGTTTTCTAAGGAAAATGAATTAAAAAGAAGGCTTTTTATCTGTTGCATGCAATGGATTTTAATAATTTTGATCACCATTTTATTCTTTAGTTAAGTTACACTTTTTGATCAATACTTGGATATTCATCTGGGTTGGAAATAATTCAACTATCTACGTGGAAAATTCTAAACCTGTTTGGATTCTAAATATGTATATCTTTCCCCTGATCTTATTTAAACTCAAATTATGTTCATGGTAAGCAGATGTGTGTGATTCAATGTACCAGAAGCTAATAGTTCATCGATCTTGATCTTTAGAGTCTTCTCTTTTACCAATGAACCAAATAATGTAGAGCATAATATTGTAACACAGTTATCAAACTTGTTTATATTATGTATATTAATGGATATGATTAATGAATTTTGGGTTAAATTTAAACCATTATAATCAATTATAGTAATAAGTATAAATACAGCATATTCTAGGTTATTTCATTTAATAAACAGTTATTTCAAATGACTGATTAAAAAAATATTGGCTAGCAATAAAATGACAGTTAGTGGTGAAAAATAGTATTTTTTGAACTCTTTAATATTTTTTCCCAAAAAATATTATCAAATGATAACCTAACACACACACATATATATATATATATATATATATATATTGTAACATTATAATTTTATTGTAAATAGGCTATTTTGAATTTAAAGACTATAAAAAAAATTTGGCTTTGTTTAATTTGATGAATTTAGTTTTTATAGTTAAGCAAATGTATGTATCACTTTTATTTGGTTAAACAGTATAACATATAATCATTATTATATCCGAATAGTCTCTCATATTAACATTCTAGAAACAACAGCAAGGAAATGCTTATGATATCTCCAGCTGACTAAACGATATTGTATTGAGAAATTGTAAATGATTTTTCCAGTTAGCCACCAATTATTGATTATAGGCACTGTTCTATCTAAATCACAAAGGAAAAATTAAGGTTGGTCACTATTTAATATTAGTAGAAGACTATGCTGGTGAGTATAAAGATGTCAAAATTATGCAATTTTGAAATATTATTCAAGAAATAATGAATTATTGGCCAAGAGCAGAACTCTTAAAAAGATAAAAGTGTCAAATATTGACAAGGAAATCATTATCACTGTAGATGATTTACCCTATATAGTGGGTGTAAAAATCACTCTTCCAGTCACTGATGAATAATTGCAAAAACTTTTTCAAATAGAAAAAAAAAACACAAAATAAACGTCTTTAAGAAGTTTGAGGATTCTTGTCAAAAGTGAGCTGTTTTTATAAAGATCAATATGTATGTTTGTAATAAATATTGCACATGCATGTTGATATGCTTTACAAAGTATACCATTATTTTTTATTCAATGTTTTTAGTTTTCCATTCAGTTTAATGCATTTTCGATGCCATGTATTATAATCATAGCACACACCAAAAAATGCATTAAACTGAATGCAAACTAAAAACACCAAAATAAAAGAGTATGTACTTTATAAAACATATCAACTTACCATATGCAAAATTTATTACATATAATTAATGAAATTCAAAACAAAATTATATATATATATATGTAATATTACATTATAATGTGTATACGTGATTTTGAATATTTGATTACAACTATACTCAAGCAGTCTTGCATTGGTGGTTGAGAGGTCAGCATGACTGCTTTGCAGCCAGTTGCCCGGGTTGCAGGTTCGCATCCCGGCCGATGCTATGACACTTAAAAAAAAACTATACTCAATCTTTCATAACAATAATTCTTCAATTATAGTATTTAAATAGAAAGTTTCATTATTATTCTGGTAAAAAGATTTATGTGTTTAAACCTATAGCTCACCTAATAATAGAAGTTTATTCTGAGAAATACATGAATATTGAAAGAGTTCAGACCAATATTTTTATTACTAGATTTATAGTTTTCTAGAGAAATAAAGCTCAAACCAGGAATGTTGTGAAATAATTTTACTGGTTACATTTACATTTCTACCATAGTTCTTTAATTATTATATGCATATTCCTTAATTATTACATATATACTTCTCAAATGTGTTGTGTAACATTTAATTGGATGTTATTATTATGAACAGAAATCATCTTCTAATATTTAAAGCTGTTTATAATACTATATTAAAGAATTTAATACTAAAAGTTTTTGACAATGAATATATTCCAGCTTTAAAAACAATGAATTTTTATCCAATGTTTTAAATAAAAATGGGGTATTGTTTTTGATGGGAAGGTTAAAGTGTTTACACCTCAGAAATTTGTTGTTGCAAATATGTGTAATCAGTTTGATATATTTTTCTCTGATCAATAGATTACAAGAGTGTATGTAGAACTCATTATAAATATTGTGAACTAATTTGATTGGTTATATTTGTTTTTTTTTCCAGTATAAAACATAATAATTATATATAAATTTTTAGTTATTGTAGCTAATTAAGCACCAAATACATTTTAATATTATAGTCAATGAAAATAAATTAACTTAATCTCTATCTATTTATATTAATTTTAATATCTATTGGAAATATGTTTATAAAAAAAGTTTATAATATAGTGATTCCAACTCAGGTGTGTTAATTTATGTATTATATTAACTGTTTTTTTATTTTATTTAATTTATAAAAATGTAAATATTGAAAGCAAAGATTAAATAATACACACAAATATTTCTATCTAAAAAATAAGTATTAATACTTGAAAAGATTAATTTAATCAAAGCAGATGTAATGTAAGGGTCCTGGCTATTTATTTTATGTTACAATAACAAAGAATGGAGACTATGCTACTACTATATATAAATATATAATAAGAAATATTTACAATATTAAAAAGTTCAAAAAGACATATGATGATTTCCCCATCCTATTAATAAATAGCAAATGTACTCTTGCATGTTCAGTAATTTTTTACAATAAAAAAAAAAGGTCAACTTCTTTTTTTGTATTCTTAGATTTTTTATATAAATCTACTTTAAATATCAATAGCAAGAGAAACAACTATTAAACTAACCAATATATTTAATAAAAATTGAATTTGAAATGACTATTATATCAATGAATATATGTAGAAGACGTGATTTACAGTGCCATTAATAAATAATTGAAATGCCCTCTATATTCTGGCTTGTCATTATTTACAATAATTTCAAATTAAATTGCATTAACCATTTTAGCTGGTTAATATTTATTTCTCTGTCTGTTAAAGTTCAAATATATTAAATATTAGAGTATAGTAATATGAGTAATTTTTAATTGTAAAACATTATTGAACATGGGAGCAAAACGCAGTTCAATTACTTATTAACAGTAATCAGAAATCATTATGCAACGTCCATATACCTATGTAGCAAATGAGTATAAAAGTAAAGTACGTCTCTCTACCATGCTTATAATCTAACTTCAAATCTAATATGGTTAAAAGAAATATTTTTAAGTTTTAATCAATTAATTTTTCCTGCAGGTAATCAATCATTACAGCTTAGCTAAGAAATAGTAAATGAGTATCTAAAATATTTTTAAATAAACAAAAAAATAAAATGAACCAACAATCGAATTCTCACTGCCTGCCAATTGGAAACTATAGTGTGAATAACGCATTGTTCTTTCTTCTAGCCCCTCTTCAAGAGGCTGTTGTGGAGATGTCATTAACCTGAAGTAAGCTATTTAAAAGGTCATTTTGTCTCAGTCTTTACAATAGTTAATAGATATTACAAAAATATAAATTTACATACAATCTACAAGTATGTCATGATTTCTCTCTTCAATTCCATAAACTCTGAGAGTAAAAAAAAAAAAAAAAACACAACTTAATGATATTAAATACTAAAGCTGCTCATTGATTGGCGTTATTTTTATTTAGAATTCACAATAAACTTTTATCCTGATAATACTGGCAATGTTATAAAAATTAAAGCATTCAACACTTTTGAATCTATAAAATATTAATATATTTTAGATGCCACTTGATATTGTTCTGAAAGTGTTTAATAAAATACAAATTATTTTTAAAGTTAAAATAATCTGTTAAAAATATCTCATATAAGTGTTTAAACAATGATCTGAAAGTAAAATCTAAATTAGATCTACCCATAAATGATAAATAATGACATAATATATAAAACCCTTCTTCTTCCTCCATAAACAAACAATGCCAAAAGAAAACTTATTAATTACAATTCTTACCAATTAATAAGTGATCAAAATGTTCCATTTTAATTTTACCTTCTAGTAAATGTAGACGAATGCTTACACACATATATATATGCATACGTAATTAATTAATATCAAATTATGAATTTCTTCATATAAAATAATGATGTTATAATTTCATAAGTTTTAATGCCAAACTGGGATTTTTTTTATTATTAACAAAAGGGTAAATTATATTGTTGGCCACTAAAGATTTTATACATCAACCAATTTAGATAATAATAATTTGAAAGAATGAAATAAATTCTGTTGCAAGTTTACACAACAATTAAATCAATTGAGTTTTACTTTATTTTTCCATGTCAAAGACATTAGGCACTTATTTTTAATAACTTTGAGAAAAACATCATCAATAATATAATGTATCTTATTTGAAACTTATTCATATAAATATCTATTTTAGTTTTAATATCAAATAATTGTCTAAACTGGTTGATATATTAAAATCTTCAGTGGTTAATGAAAGAGGTTATCCTTTTTGTTAGTAAAAATATCCTGGTTTAAATGTTTTTACTTGCAAGACTTTTTTATTCTCTTACATAAAAAAATCCAACATTTGACCTTAAAATTAATTACAGTTATTTTAGGGCATAAGTTTATAATAAATTATAAAATTAATAAAACACCACATAAAATAGTAATCATTTTATTCAGTCATAGTCGTAGATAACAGATATATATATTTAGATTATACTGAAAAAATGTCAGTGCATTTAAATAATCAGTTTTCTATTTCGATATGGCTTTAAATTAAAATAAAGTCATTACTTGATTTTTGTTTTAAATCATCTTTTTTTTTTTAGATTCTTTTTCAAATCAATTCTCTGTCTAACCACTAATTAACTTCGATTTACTTTTTTTTCAATGAATAATTTAATATCTTTATTTCTCTTGTTAATTTATTAGATATTATAAACATTTTTTTTTAATTTTAGGTTTTTTTCTTCTAGTTTATATCTAATTTTTTTGGTCTTCATATTTAGCCCAGTATATAACTAATATATAAATAAAATTGATTTTTTTTGATATGTAATTAAATATTATAAAACTATTATGTATTTATAAATATTAAGTTTTTGTCTTAAAATAGACTCGACAACTAATTACTAGAATGTTGTGATCATGTGATAACATTTGTCAGCACTGGTCCATTCCTTGCCATTCTTTTAACACTTTTTATTCTAAATATATTTAGAGCTACATCATAAACTTTAATATGCATTGATTAAATCATAAGAAATTGCCGTGATTATTGTTAAATGATTGATTGACTGAAGTATAATCATTTATAACTCTTGATAACATAATTGCCAAGAGCTAATTTATTGCAATATACTGAATGTCAATCATATGTACTTACATTAGCCATTAGTAATTTGCTTATATTCGTGAATATTAACTCCTAGTTTTTACCTTGCCATAAATACAGGAAAGTGTTGTTAAATGTTTTATGCTGCATGAAATAAGATCAATTAAATATATAAATGTTGTTTTAAAAATAGAATTGTGATTTTTTTATATTAATATTTGAACCTATGTTCTTCAAGATATTAGATAATAATCCTCTCATTACTATTTATTCTTTTGAAAATATACAAAATAATTATGATGCTATTTTTGATAAATTTATTTTTAAAACATACGTTTTTAAACTTAAAAAAAAAAGATAATTTTTCATAAATTAAAATAACATTAACTACAAAGGGAAGATCACCAATTATAGACATAAATAAAAATAAAATAATAATCAAGGTATATTTAAGAACGGAGGGAAGATATAACTAATTATATAAAAAAATTTTTTTGACATCCATTAGAAATTGAAATATTATTACAAATATAAATCCATTAATCTTATCCAAATATTTTAAATATAAAATGTACATGCATATAAATAAGTACAATATCCCTGGATAAACGCAATGGAATTACATGAAAACGGTCTTTATATAAAGAGAAGATAAAATAATATATATATATTTTACAATTCATACAAAAATTATTTTAGATTTCAATTTTTTTTTTAGATGTTTATATTTAAAAAAAATATTTATTTAAATAACGTAAAATTTATTTTAAAAAAACATTATTTATATGTATACTTTGATTTCTGTAAAGCAATTAAATTACTTTAAAAAATTCGTATGGTGGTCATATGACTTACAAATGCTGAGATGTATGTCTTATTCCCTTATAGTATTGATTACAAGTGCATGATTCTTTGCATCTATAGTATTTCAAATAGGTATATGTTTCGTTAAAAATTGTAAAATTTTATTGCATTTCAATTATTATTTTTTATAATCTGTACACTTACAATATTGCACTGGAAATTAACAAATCTGTCAATTTACAATAATATAATAGTAGTAAGATCATAAAATCAGTCAATACGAGCTTTAACTTATTATATGTGATATTGTAGATACTATTATTGTGAAATGACATTGTTGAATTAGACATGTGACATGAATTACTAGTAACATATTTTCTAAAAAGTATTTTATGATAAAATTGAGAATGTTATTTTTTCAGGAAGAGCAAAAACCGATTTGTATTATAAAGACTGTTTGAAGTTAAAAGACAGAATCACACATGCACACACATACAAATAAGTGAATCAATGGAGTAACAAGTTTTATATATGGATGTATTAGTTTTCCATGGAGTGATGTGTATAATCATTGTAAAATTCATCTTTAGTATCTTATTGTTATGGTTATTATTTTTTCTCTTTCTATTTTTATCTTCAAAAGCCATATGTATCTGAGATTGGCTGTGGCTGATCACATATCTAGATAGATGGTCATTCAGACAACTAATTGTAAGCATTTCAAGTTTGAAAAATTTTCATTTAATGTAAAAATTTTCTCCCTAAATATGAACTCCAGAAAATATATACATAGCAGTTTAATATAGTAATCATGAGGCCACAAAAGATTATTTTTACAAATGATTTGTGATTATTCAATAAAAATCATTATATTTATCTTTTTTTTTTTTATTAAGAGAAATTTATTATGTGGTACAAACCTACATTTTGCCATTTTATGCTATTATAGTATAATATGAATTGTTTATTTTGTTACACTATGGTTTCAGATGTAAATCATTCAGCTTTAAAGTATTTACTTCTATATATGTAGTTGCTTCTCCAGCAGTTCAGTTTTGTAGATTTAGTGATCATCTTCTTTATTTGGCATTTTTGTAAATCATTCAGCTTTAAGGTATTTACTTCTCCAGCAGTTCAATTTTGTAGATTTAGTGATTATCTTTTTTATTTGGCATTTATCAAATAATCTGGAGCTATTAAATTATCTCTTTGTTTGATTTTTTTTCTATGATTTTCTTTAGTTATATTCCTGTGGATCTCCCAATTTCCCAATAGTGATTTTCCATTGTGTGCATCATAATGTGAAGAACATGAGGATTGTAAGCCTTATTTCTGCAAAAACACCTCATTTGATTCACCATTTAATAGGTATAAATTGCCCATATGGGTTGTTTGTCCATCTTGTGAGGAGTGTTCTATGGTAATTTAATTTATTACATCTTGTAAATATGTGATCGATGGACTCCTCTTCCCTGCTGCACATCTGACACATAGGATTTATTTTCTTTATATTTCTTTGGTGTGCCAGGTATGCATTTACAGGATGGGATTCCAGGTTATATTTGATTATAAAGCTTGGTACTTTGGTTCAATGAACCAATAACAAGTTTTATATATCAGTTGCTGATTGATGATGTCCAATTTTTCATCGATTATGCATTTTTCTCCATTTAGTAATTTATGTGCTGTCCAGTATTTTACTTTATTTGTGATTGGGTTTTATGTCAATTACATTTTGAATATTAGTGTATAAATAACTAATCCACTTGTTATTAGCTTGTTGGGCTGATCCATAGCAGTGATGTCTTCTTTGGGTGATATGTTTGGGCATTTATTTACTATATTAAATAGTGAATTATAGTTGTTTTGCATAATTAGTGTTTTAATAAAAGGGAGTGAAAGACCATTAAGTCTTTTTGGTGTTTGTAATGTTCAGAGACTGATAGCGATGACCTTTCATCCCCAAAACAGTTTAGTACAAAGGGCATTTACTTTTTGAGCAAATTTTCTGGATGGGCATATCCCATCCAGAAAATAGGTGATTTTCAGGAACACCAGTGATTTGAGTAGTGTGACCTTACCTTTTAGTGAGATATATAGTCCAGTAAGTGAAGTGATTATCCACTGTATTGAGCTTAGTAGTAATTCTTCAATTTGGTGCCACATCAATCCGTTTGATTTGTAAAAGTCAAAACCTAGAAATTTTTGTGGATTAGCCATGAAATTTTAATTTATTCTCTTTACATTCAGCAATTTCCATGTGGCTGATTTGGTCATGTTAAATTTCAATTTGAAATTGTTGGTATAATTGGATAAAGTTTCTTCTATTTTGGGTATATATTTACTGGAGGGGAGACAGACAAGTACATCATCTATATAATGATGTTCCTTATCTTCCATCTGATGGAGGCACTTATGCTCCTGGAAGTGACCCCTCAATCTCTCTCAGCAATGGATTGATATATGCTATAAATAATAGCATGCTGAGCGGAGATCCCTGACAGGCTGAGCAAAGATCCCTGATGGATTAAGATGAAAGGATCAAGCCCAGAAGTGACTTTGCCATTCATCATAATAAATATGAATCTGTTTGTTAGTAGGTTGGCAATTACTTTAAAGTAGATCTTCAGCACCTCATATTCTTGAAGGATGTTTATCAGAATGTTTGGTTTGATGGAGTCGAATGCTGACTCAATATCCAGTTGAATGATGATCGGCTTGGATATTCTTTTGGCCCTAATATAATTTAGAAGGAGCTTCATTTGGCTGATGACATTAATCAATGACTCCCCCTTCTTAGCATATTGATTATTAGAAATAAAGTTGAGGATTTTGTTTTGTATTTGATCTTTGATTAGCTGCTCAATTATTTTTATTAATAGGAGGTTGTTTAGATCAGAGGATACCTCTCTCTTTTTTAAAAAATGAAACAAAGGACATCAGGTATAAGTTTTTAATCTGCCTATAACCCTGTATGAGGTGATCAATCATGGCTTTGATTATGGGTGCTGAGAATCTTTCCAAATGAAGGAGGATGATATGTTTATCAATTTACCATTGCTTTCTATCATACTGAAATTTTTGAATGGTAAGGTAATTTATTATAAATAAAACTATTTGATCACTATCAGTAATTATTCGTTCAAGAATATTTATGACATGTTAATAAAAAAAATTGTAAAAGTATAAGTATGTATTTTTAATATTCCTGGTGATCATATAAATAACATGATACCTATTGGAAAAAATACTAACATAGTCTGTAGAAGTAATATATGATTGCATTTTTCCATGCAGTTTAAAATATATTGCTATTGACATGATTGTTATCAACTCCTAATATTAGTCATTTTACTACTAGTTATTAAACATTTTAAAAATAATACTTAAAAATATATATATAAATTTAAATAATCTTTTTATGTAAATAGCTGACTAAAAAGAGACAAATAACTAAATAATTCACTTCTTTGTTAATTTGTCATTCTTGAAAAATATCAGAGATCTTAAAAATACAGATTTATTATAAAACAATTGGAAATTGCAGGGATATTGTCATTTCATAAAAACATTTGAGGTTCGTTTTGATTTTTATGATTTATTTGAGCCTCAATTGCTTTTATGAAATGAAAGCATTCTTGAAATTTACAATTATTTTATAACAAGGGTAGATTATTAAGAGCTCTGATATTTTTCAATAATAACAATTTAACTGGAAAATGGATTGCTTTGTTATTTTTTTTCCCTTTTAATTGGCTATTTGCATAAAAGCATTATTTAAAAAAATTTTATTTGCATATTATTTTTTTTACTTTTTAATTATATTTATATATTGTTTTAAAAATGGTTAAACCTACAAAAAAATCTGATAAAAATTATAATTTAATAATAAGAGATGAAAATAAAAATTACATCCTCTACTAAATTAATTGTAAATTTAAATAACATGTGATAATCTACTATATAAAAATATTTATATATTGTCTTTGTAATTAATTTAATTAATTAAGTATGATTTAAATAAATATTAACAAAATTTTATTTTACAAATGTAAATTTCTGTTGGCTCAGTTATTAATGAGTTTTCTTGGGAAGCAGAAGGATATGAGATTGAGTCCTAAATAGGAATTGATTATTTCATTCATTAAAAATTCAAAAGCAGAAACATACACAGGCCAAGTTAATATAAAAGCATTTAATAAATAGTTAATTAGTGAAAGTGTGACAATACAGAAGACAATAAAGATAAGAAAAAAGGCAGATCCTCTTTATAAAAAAATATTTTAAAAATAAAAAGATGAAACAGTATAGACTTTAGTATAAATTACTATTTTTATATCTAAATAATTTGTCATTATTAATCTTAATAGATAACTAATTGTCATTAATTAAGTTTGGAGATGCATTTTTGGTATTTGTGTGATAGTTTTTTACAGGCATTTTCTAAAAGTACAAAGAATATTGTCCTACAGTATTGAAAATGCCTAAATTATGCTTTAAATAATGTAATTTATTATGTAACTATACTATAAAATAATCATATATTTTTTATTGAAAGAAATTTGATAATTATCTATCATCAATCCTTTTTATATATCAAATGTAATCACAGTAAATTCAAAGAGGTTATAAGAATACATATGCAAATATGATTACTAATGCTTAAAGTACTAATTATAGTTATATGCATAATTCTAGAGATTAAATATACTTGTACAGGACACCAAGACAACTTCATCATCTATACATTGTTACTGATCACAAATCAGGTATAAAATTCAATCAGTAGAAAAAAAACAACTCTCTGAACTGAAGAAAATATAAAATCATGATATTCACTCATAACTTCATTGATTACATATATATATAGAATAAATATTGAAATAAAAAATTAAGACTAATTGAAAAATATTTAATTGATAACATGATTAGTTGATATATATATATATTGTGCCCTATATATATATATATATATATATATATATATATATATATATATATATATATATATATATATATAATAACAACACAACAGTAATAAAGTTTTTGAACTTTAGAAATATATATTAGAATATGAATAGCAATATTAATAAATAAGATAATCAAGTTGTATTTTTGGATTCCCATTATTTTCATATTTTAAATCAAATAATTGTAGTGTGTTATATGATATATAAAATATTAAATTAATTTTAATTTATATTGCAATTGTTAAATCAATTTATTTCATTGTGCAATGGAAGAACATTAAAAAACACTAAACATCACATAATCACCATGCTTTATGCTTACACAAGTTGTTTACTAAGAGGTTAAACTCTCCACACAGTAGCACCACCCAGTGCAACCCAGAGTAATCATAGATGCAGGAAGGTTTGTGCATAAAATCCCTATCTAGTGCCTACTCTTCCAAAATCCACAGACTAGTTTTTAACTTGTCACTTTCATCAGTGAGTAGCCTTTGATCTGAGAGCACTGCATCTAAATCTTAGGACTTAATGTAACTCTCCAGAAATCACCTTTCCACCTTATTATATAACTATAAAACTTTGAGTTCAAAATAAAAACACAATAATGTTTTCAATTCAAGCTCATTAGCTTGTATAATCATATATATATATATATATATATATATATATATATATATATATATATATATATATATATATATATATATATATATATATATATATCAGAACTCAGTTCAGCATCCATACTTTTTGGTATCTTTGGTTCTTTAATGACCACATTCATCATATTCCTATTGAGCATGATTGGTATTAACCTACTAATCATAACATGATCACCACTTTTTATACTTACACAAGCTATTTACACAGAGGATAAACCCTCCATACAGTAGCACCACTTAGTGCCAGCCAGAATAATCAATGGATACAGTAGTCTCAGATCCAAGGCTTCTTACTGATGAATGCTACAAGCTAAAATCTAATCTGGGATATTGGATGCATACACATGAGATATAGATTTTATGCATAAACCTTCTCACATTCATTGATTACTCTGTACTGCATTGAGTTCACTACTATACAGAGAGTTTAGACTCTGTGTAAAGAGCTTGTGTAAGCATAAAGAATGACAATCATGTAATGTTTAATAATTTAATACCAATCCTACCCAATATGATTATGGTGACTATGGTTATTAAAGAACCCAAAACATCAAAAAGTGTGGATGCTGAACTGAGTTCAGATGTATATGACTATACAAGCTATTGAGCTTGAATTGAAAACGTGTTTTCATGTTGGACTCAATGCTTTATAGTTAGATAATAAGGTGATTGCTGGAGGGTTGCTTTATATTATAAAATCTAGGTGCAGTGTTCTCAGATCTAAAGCTCCTCACTGATGAAACCACAAGCTAGAAACTAGTCTGAGGAGTAGGCAGTAAATAGTGACTTTATGCATAACCTTCATGCATCCATTGTTTACTGGCTTGCACTGAGTTGCAATACTGTATGAAGAGTTTAGTCTCTGGGTAAACAGCTTATGTAACCATAAAGAATAATCATATGCTGTTTAGTGGTATTATGAAATAGCCTCTAAATGTTGTAGTAAAGAAAGGTTTTACTTAAATGTATTGTTCATTTATATGGTTTGGTTAATATTATTGTACTCAAGATAGCTCTCTTGAAAGTCATGTTGCATGATACACTCAGTATCTGTAGATTTCTTTGTTCATTTTAGCATTGCAGGCAGATGATCAAGTCCAATAAATAATTTTAAAGGAATGGAATTTTATTTTATATGCATGCCAATGTATTGGATTTGTAATGTTATCTAGACTAAGGATGACATTGTTTACTATATTTATACCAGCTTGGAAATCCATTTTTAAAAAAGTACAGCTAAGCATAAAATTACTGTAAAATTAAAAGAAAATGTTTTTAGAGTAAAAATAAAAGTGACTGATGTTTATGCTAAATCAATTCTATTTTATTCCTAAATAGAGGAAAGGCAAATTTATAGGCATGGCTTTTATGAGAATATTTTTCTTTATTATATATTCTAGAATATTAAAAGTTATGTATGTAAAATAAATTTTAAAGGGCTTTAAAAATGATAATAATAATTGTAAAAAGTAAAGTATATTATCATTTTTATTTTAAATAAAAATTACTGTTTTAAAAACAAAACACACAATACTACTATTAGAATCGATTAAAACTGTTTCAATCATCTGCATTTTCTGGAAAGGGTGGAAATTATTGTTAAGTCTTCTTTATGTTACTTTCTGGAAAGAAGTCAGTAAAAATGTTAATGATTATTTAACTATGCAATCCTTGGAGTAAAACTTCAGAATGCCTTCCCTGACCTTTCTAATAGTGTAGCTGACTACAGAGCTGTAAACAAATGAATCTCTTCAAATTAACTTTGACCCTGCTAATATGTTATTTAAACTGATTATCACATATAAATATTCTTCTATGAATTAGTTGGTAAATCTACTTATTTTAATGCTTTAAATTTCTGAAAAAATCCTCTTAGAAAAACTACAATGGAAACCCTCATAAAAAAACTACCATGGAATAGATCAAAAGAAGTGTAAATGTTAATATTGCTTGTAGATATTTAAAATTAATGGTTTTAATAGCTATACATTCATATTCATGAAGATAAAAAATATAACAAGAGCTCACAAAGATATAGATATCAAGGTAAAAAAAAACTGAACTTATTATTAGCTTTTCTTGATTAATTATTATAAAGCCACAAAGATTTTTCCTCTCATGCAAGCTATTCACATAATTTTAAATGTAAATATGTGCATACATTTTTATTATTATCATTCTATTTGTTAATCAAAGTTATTGTTATTATTAATAATTGTTGCTGGTAATTTCTCATCTAAAGTCCAAGTCAATTATTTATTTTATTAAATAGTAGTATTTTAGCAATCAGGAAATATAATTGAATCTGCATAAAGACTTGTTTTTTAAGTGAGTTAAATTTGATCATTATTTATGATTATTATAGATTTGTCAACTAAAAATGTAATTGTTTAGACATTCCACCATATATATGGTTGCCTGTTAGTATTCTTTGTTTCTGTAGGTGAAAATTAATTTTTGAATATTGTGTTTCATTTTATGGTTAATTATATTATTATCAATTGTGAAAAGTATGATTACTGTTACAATATATATATATAATGGCTATTTGGAAATTTATGTGATTCTCTCTATAATTATTTAGATGATGCAAAGACAATGAACATAACCTGTAAAGTCTACTCTCTTTATTCATATTTTTTAGAATGCTAAATTCTGTGTTAATGATAACCACTAAACTCATGGTACTTTCTGGCTCTGAGCATTAATAATGATCAGCATCAGAATAATGATGCTTGTATTCTTTTAATATATATATTTAATTTTATTACTTTAACAATTGTTTATATACATGCAGATAAAAAACTATGATTGCTTTTACATTGTTTTGATTCATATTTTACAATGGCTTGATGATGATTAGCCAAGATTTTATTTTATGTCTCTTTTAAATCTAGTTACAAAGAATGACTGTGATGAACATGCTGCTGATACTCTCTTTGAATTCACTATTTGCTTCCAATGTTGAGTTTGTGTTCATTTATTGTGTTTATATATATTTATTGATAATTTATTGATGTTTATTTCATTTTTGCACCATCCTTTGTTACCTGTTTTTCTATTATAAATAAGTGATCAAAAATGAATAATATGCAAAAGCTGTGTATTAATAGAAAAGTGTTAAATCACATAAAATATTAGGAATCAATATAAAGTTAGAACTTATTAATCTGATAATAAAAATGTCTAGAGAAGACATAATATTTATCTTGTGGACATAAAAAAATGGATTCCAAATACAGGCAGAAAAATATCACAAAAGTATTACAAAAAACCATTATAGATAATAATTATTAAATAATATAAAGTCTTTATGCAAATTGACAAAAATAAAGTCCTATAAATTTGTAGAAAATATGTCACAACATATTGTGGTTTTGGTAGTCACACAATTCAAAATAATCTTTGTTATGTATTCGATTTTTATAATGAAAATTAAGGTGACAAAGTAATTCATTATTAATGATATTTATCATGGATTGATAATTAAAGAATTTTTATCTTTGAAGGAAAATAAATATATGATTTAGTTTTAAAATTTACAGCATTTTTAGAATATTACTTAACTGTACATTATTTGTTGCAACATTTAATTGGATAATATGTTCATAGTATAAAACTTTTATAAATAAAATTTATTTATAATTTTATTATGACTTGTGATTGCTTTCTGAAAACCATGCACAACCTTTGTAATGCTATGAGTTTCAAACCACAAATATTTTTATGTTTATATTTATCATTAATGGAATTTAACATTTTTTCTTTCAAAAAAGTTAAGTGAAAAATATTCTCAAATATATATATATATACACACATTCATAGTATTATTTCTGGAAGCTTCCATATAATAAAAATATAATAGCTAAACCGCTGATGTTTCAATATAATAATGAGTACTTTCCTCAGAACTTCTTTTTTTAAAATCATATGTTTTATTGCATGGAAGCTCCCAGAAATAATACTATGAATTTATTTAACCATGAGAATATTAGAATCTATCTATCTATCTATCTATCTATCTATCTATCTATCTATCTATCTATCTATCTATCTATCTATCTATCTATCTATCTATCTATCTATCTATCTATCTATCTATCTATCTATCTATCTATCTATCTATCTATCTATCTATCTATCTATCTATCGATCGATCTATCTATCTATCTATCTATCTATCTATCTATCTATCTATCTATCTATCTATCTATCTATCTATCTATCTATCTATCTATCTATCTATCTATCTATCTATCTATCTATCTATCTATCTACCTATCTATCTACCTACCTACCTACCTACCTACCTACCTACCTACCTACCTACCTACCTACCTACCTACCTACCTACCTACCTACCTACCTACCTACCTACCTACCTACCTACCTACCTACCTACCTACCTACCTACCTACCTACCTACCTACCTACCTACCTACCTACCTACCTACCTACCTACCTACCTACCTACCTACCTACCTACCTACCTACCTACCTACCTACCTACCTACCTACCTACCTACCTACCTACCTACCTACCTACCTACCTACCTACCTACCTACCTACCTACCTACCTACCTACCTACCTACCTACCTACCTACCTACCTACCTACCTACCTACCTACCTACCTACCTACCTACCTACCTACCTACCTATCTATCTATCTATCTATCTATCTATCTATCTATCTATCTAATCTGGTTAGTTTATTTTTTTAATTTATCAATTTAATTTACAAATGATAATTTTTTTTGGATATCATTTTATTTTTAAAATTTACAACAGGTCCAAATAATATATTTGAATTTTTATAAATAGAACTGTTTAAAATTTTAAAATAATTTATTAATTTAAATTAGGGATGAAGAACCTCTGGCTTTAAAAAGCTCTCAATATGTCCCATGAACATTTTCTAAAATGTTATATAAAATAGCATTATATAAAACTTCTACTTAAATATGTACAGAGTACAAATATTGAATTATGTAAAATAAATATTTGTATATTTGTATTTTCACAATCACATCACTCTCTCTCTTTCAAATCTTCATAATAATTCTAGTTCATTCTATCAGAGGTGCAATATTCCAACAGTTTATGTAATATTGTGTTGTCTATTTGATTATGAATTTAATCTATGATGTTGAGGACATTTTGTTTATTGTATTGTGATTTCCACAGATGAACAATATACTAAGTAAAATAAAACTCGTTTTACTTCATTTTATTATTATTATTATTATTATTATTATTATTATTATTATTATTATTATTATTATTATTATTATTATTATTATTATTATTATTATTATTATTATTATTATTATTATTATTATTATTATTTTATTTTTTTTTGTATTTAATTTTTTTATTAGAATTACTACCCTGAATAAGATAAGAATATTGACACAGAAAATCGACAATTTCAATACAAATGGACCAATGCATAATTTTTTAAATAGTAAATCAATGTATCTGATCTGTCTGGAAAGTATTTCAATTAATAAAAAACATAATATTAAGAGGAACTCTTTATCAAAACATTCTGATTATGAATTTAATCTATGATGTTGAGGACATTTTGTTTATTGTATTGTGATTTCCACAGATGAACAATATACTAAGTAAAATAAAACTCGTTTTACTTCATTTTATTATTATTATTATTATTATTATTATTATTATTATTATTATTATTATTATTATTATTATTATTATTATTATTATTATTATTATTATTATTATTATTTTTTTTTTTGTATTTAATTTTTTTATTAGAATTACTACCCTGAATAAGATAAGAATATTGACACAGAAAATCGACAATTTCAATACAAATGGACCAATGCATAATTTTTTAAATAGTAAATCAATGTATCTGATCTGTCTGGAAAGTATTTCAATTAATAAAAAACATAATATTAAGAGGAACTCTTTATCAAAACATTCTGATTAATTCAAAATTGTTGGAGAAGAAAGTAATATTAAAATAAAAAACTTAAAAAGGAATCTCACCTAGTGGCTGACTTATTTATAAAAGTGCAAATATCTCATAAAATTCTGTGAAAACAAGTTACACTATTTAAAAAAAAAAAAATTTCAAAAACATATTTTAAAGAGGAATTTATACAAGACTACATTCTAACTGCTGTCAAATTAATCTGCTCTGGACACAAACCCAAATTCTAAAACGTAAATAATGCCAATTAAAAAATTGCCATTGAATATAGAACAATTGCTAATAATAATAATGTTAATTTATTTTTAACTAATAAAAAAAAATATGGTTAACATTTAAAAAGGGAAAGTTGAATTTGGCCTGCCAGTTGAAAATTTGTCACTCCTGCTCTAAAACAAATATGGCACTTACCCATGAAATTTGTAATATAGGCATCAATACTAAATTGCTTATTTCTAAAATATATAGAGAAATTTATATAATGTAGTGCATTTAAACATTCTCTATCAGCTTTTTATAAAAATAAAATATTTTCTCTCAGTATTGTGATAATGAATGCTTAGATGCTCTGATTTGTAATATAAGTTATAGTCCTTTTATTATATTGATTGTATTAATGATTATATTTACATAATTGGATAAATGCACCTGATAAATATTTGTAACCAATCAAATCTTTCAATTAATGATATATTCCTTCATCCATGTAACAAATTCTAAACTAGTATTCATTGTAACATTATCCAGACCAATTTTTCTCACTATACATGTACATTTTGAGTTAGCAGCTGAGTTAAAGATCCACATAAAAAATCATAAACAAATCATTTGCTTATAAATTTAATTACAACCAATTTGATTTTTGGAATATGTATATATAATATTTAATTCACCAAATCTCCAATATTGATATTTCTTAATAAGTGGAGATAATTGAAAATCATATTATAGATGTGTGCCACTATAAGGAATATATATGTAATAAATTGATACATTTTGGATAATATTTGTACCTAATCAAATCTTTCAGATTTGTGTTATACTCCTCCAAGCTTGTTTTTGAAAAAAAATTTCACTGAATAATAGTTTAAGATTTGCTTAATACTGATTTGTTATGAAAGATTTTATGAATTAAATACTTTATGCAAAAAATTACTGACTGAAATTTCATATAAAGTTCAAATACAGAAAGTAAAAAGTAGGATAATAATGCATGGATATCAAACTCCAGAGTTTGCCACTTTACCATTGCACCAAATCATGTTAGTCAAGTCAATATTATAAATAAGGTCATCACAGCCATCCACTTCATTTTATCCAACTAATACACATGACCACATACATGTGAAAAAGATAAATGATCTCTAATATATATATTTTGTGCTGAACCAGCACTTATCAGTTTGTGCAGATCATAATCTCCCATATATATATATATGAAAAGAAAGTTACTATATATATATATATATATATATATATATATATATATATATATATATATATATTGTAACAGGATGGGGTAAATGGATTGATCTGGGATGAAGATGGGGTGAAGGAGATGATCATCATCATACCCAATAAATTTAAAATTAAATATCAATAATTTACAAAAGTATATATAAATAATATATATTTAAGGGGAGCATGAGATCAAGAGAAATCGGAGATCAGCCAGTCACTCCTTAGAGTAACTATGATTAACTATAAATCCACCAGCATTATAATTATAAAAAAAGTAAAAGTACTCACTCAAAAGAAATAATCATCCATCATGAATGATCATATTCAAACTACTTCAAAATAAAATTAACAGTCAATCTTGTGACTGTATTTGAACAATAAATAATATAAATCAACAGTCAATCTTGTGACTGGATCAAAAATATGTCTTCTGTAGACCAGGCTAACTATTGAGTCTTTGCCAGCTTGGGGCAATTGTTTAATCATTAATTTGGAGGCACAAACTAAGTGTGAATTCATCAGAACACATAACCTCAAAAAATCTAAATAATAATGCTGGAATATTAAAACATGCTGACCATCATCCATGCTCTGGCCACTTAAGTACCATTAATGTACTGACCAACTAAAAATTTAAATTTTTAATACAACTAAACTAAAATTAAAGGTAGTGTGTGGGCTTTAAAAAATATAATCTCATGTGCCAACCAAAATGATCATGATTAATCATCACTGGATGCCCCAAAAGCACTAATATACATCCCCATTTATATATTCATCCTGTGCTCGAATCTAGCTCAAGAAACATAAACTCTCTCACTGTTATGTGACCAAGAAATGATGATTTAATACAATTTTAAAAATTGAATACAAGTTTATTAATAACAAAAAAAAATAAGTATTAAGATCTGAAGAATCAGGCTTCTGATTTTGAATAGTTAAAATTATATACACAACTAAAGTTATTACAATAATTTACAATGTTTTTTAATATGTTTTTATAAATGCATATATATGTATATATGTTAATTCTAATATTTTCACGGATAAAAGATGTCATATTATTATTATTATTGGCAGGATATACCATGTAGTAAAAAAGCTAAATGCTGATGTTTCAGTACAATATCAAGTACCTTCCTCAAAGCGTCCTCTTTCTCAAATCATAAGAATGCGTGTGAGATTTAAAACCATTTTTATCGTTTTCTTTCTCCTCATATTTATTTGGCCTCATGGTAAGCATGCTCTTGATGACTTTTTTAATTATTTAAACTTATTTCACAACAATATTAAATTTACTATGGAAATAGAAAATATTAATCAATTACATTTTTTAGATGTTTTGATTGAAAGAAGGGAAGATGGTTCTTTATCCCATTGTATATATAAAAACCAACACACACTGGAAGATATCTGCATTTTTCTTCTCATTACCATCCTGCACAACTAATTTCAGTGGTAAAGATATTATTAGATAGAACGAAGAGACTTTCAGATGATAGCCATTTTTACCGGGACTTTTTTGCTACTAATAAAATGCTTCTTCATAATGGTTTTAATTACAACATTATTAATAGGGCTTATACATATAAAAAGAAAAAAGATTTAAATTAAGACAATTTTTCCATATATAAAAGGAATAACTGATAGAATTGGTAACATTTTAAAAAATAATAATATTCACACAGTTTATACTACTTATAAAAAAATTAGTGAAATATTTCCACTTCCTAAAGATAAAATTGCTTTGGAGTGTCATGGTGTATATGAAATTCCATGTAGGGTCTGTCCACATACATATATTAGACAGACTAATCATAGAATAAATATTAGAAAAGAAGAACACATTCTGGCAGTCAGAGAAAAATCCAATTCATCAGCTATTTATTCTCATATAAAATTAACAAATCATGATATCAATTTTGAAAAAACAAATATTTTAGCAAAAATTGAACAATATGACCAGAGATTGCTAAGAGAAGCTATAGAGATTTTTAAAAGGCCCAAGAGCATAAATGAAAGGTGTGAATTAAAGAAGATTAGCAACATTTGGAAGAAGCTATTGGAAGAGAAAATAAATTTTAAAACTTCTCAACCAATAGAATTTAAATATGAGGAGAAAGAAAATGATAAAAATGGTTTTAAATCTCACACACATTCTTATGATTTGAGAAAGAGGAAACTCTGTGGAAGGTACTTGATATTGTACTGAAACATCAGCATTTAGCTTTTTCACTACACGGAATATTCTGCAAATAGTAATAATAATATGATTTATATATACGTATATAGACAAGCATTTTATGATATACAAGGAATACATTTCAATTGATATTTAATAATGACAAAAATGATGAAATTTTTCATAAATATCCTATTTTAATTTGCTACAATAATATTATATTTTTCTAATTAATTCCATTTGGAAAACATACAGAAAATTTCACAAATATATGTGTTTATAAAGAAAATATAGATATAATTTAAAATCAGTTATCAAATTCTATTACAGCTTTCTTTTATTCTTATAAAAGAAAAGTATAGTCAATTTTTGAGAGGTTACAAAACTTTTATCAGGTTATCCCTTAACTAATTATAAATGTCTTTAAATTTAAAAATATAGATTTAAAATGTCTATCAAATGAATTATTTAAAAACAACTCACTTTGTAAACAAGTTTATCTGTGGTGCTCTGCATATAGACTCAGCAGAATAGGTATAACTACTTTTTATTCAGCTGGTATTTCTCTTAGGCAAGCTGGTTTTTTGATCAGTCCAGACAATTGTCATCATCAGGTAAAAGTATATAATTCAGACATGGTTAGCTTTCTCCCTTCTGCAGTTGGTTCCACTTAGATTTAGATTTGGTAAGCTTTAGGTCAGCAACCTGTTTTCCAGAACACTTTTAAAGCTATGAATTTCATCACAAAGAAGTGGGTAATTTTCCTCCATGTAAATTCAAACCCCACTATTGGACTGCATTTTTACACCCTCATCACAGTTCTCTATATAATTGTACTAGCCATCTCTACAGCTAGCCTTACTGTTGTCATTCTCTGATAGTTACCAACTCTTCACAAAATACTTTAGCCAACTTTGCCCCTAGCTCTGCAGTTAGCTCTTCTGTGAACCACTTCTCAGAAAATTAAAGCCAAACTTTGCAGTGGCCTAGTTGGCCTTTGCTTAAAATATTAAAACTAGATTCTTCTGGCCAATTCTTACAAAACTGCAAGCAAATACTAACTGATATTTTTTATCAGTCTTTTTATAATATTGTTTGGGTCAGGTGATAAAAAATAATGACTATTTTCAATTAACTTTAATTCTTTGGAGTTTGATCAAAGGTGTGACCTATATACATGTTTTTACTTTGATACCAATTAATTAAAAGATTTCAAAAATAAGACATTTTTATAATTATCAGAAAACATGCTTATTTTTAAATTTTCAGAATCAGAATAAAAATATTAATTTTTATTTATCATATCTTTTTTAAATATTTAATTTTATAATAAAATATTATTTTAAATCCAGAGTTATTTAACCCTTTATTTATTATTTTTATTTCAGTAAATGTAGAAAATATCTACTACAATTTTTGTCTGTGTTTATTTTTACTTTTCTTTATATATATATACACACACACTATATTATTGTGTGCTATGTAACCCATATATATATATATATGATAAGTGCTTAGTTTATATTAAGATAGCAGATCTTTAAACTTTAATGGACAGATTTCATTCTTCTCTATCTCCTACTCTTCAGCTATCCATACCATTGAAAATCTGATGATGGAATGTTCAAAGCTTCTTGTTGATGCCAATATTGTTGTCATACCATTGTTGATTTTATGTTACTCTGACTCATCATGTATAGAACCTTAATATGTTTGTTCAAATATACAGAAGAGACTTGGGCAAAATACAGTCTGAATATGTAATATTTAAATACAATACTGTCTATGCTGAACTTAATGTGTTAAAAGGTATATTCAGACTATCAAGGTACTCACACCATGTAATTTATCAGTAAATGGCCATGAGGAGCTTGAAAGTCTGAGTTCAAATTTTTTCTAATTACATTTTCAGTCTAGACAATATACTTATATATATATATATATGATAAACAAAACAAGTTAAAAATTTCGTAACTTGTTTTTAGCTTGCATTTTATGATCACTAGATCGAGCTTTACCAATATCTCCTAACAAGCTTTTGTTTACATAAATGCTGAGAGAGATAGAATTCAATATCTCTTTTGTTGTCTCCACCTCCAGACCAGCTGGTTTCAAGTTAGTTGGCTCACATCAGTGAAGAGTAGGGTGATTAGAAACTAGATCTAAATACTAACTCTGAAATCAGCATTTATCTAACACGTTTCTATCAGTTTGAAAGCATGAAATTTATCAGACATGTAATGTCTTCAAATCCAGCTTAACAAACTAGATAGCTATATGGATCTGAAATTAGTTCAGCAAGCATACAAAATGGTGATCATGTGATGTTTATTGGCTTAAATTAAATGTCACATTACTGCTGGTGATATATTAATTTTGCTCTGAATTATCAAGAATATCGACAAACATATGCTATAAATATCAGAATTCCCAAAATAGGTGGAATCACCCTATTCATGATTCTTCATCCAACATTTCAATAGCCTGAGAAGAGTGATTTACTTCCTTTGTTTACACATACATTGGGCTATGTATACATTAAACATTCAATCTGCAAAATCAAATTGATTCTAATTAAAGCATATAAGTAGAAAAGTCTAATTAGCATTCATGTATGAATGTTCAAAAATTCCAAGTCTCTAGCTCATCTGAGGAATGAAAGTTACTTATTTACTATATATGTATAATGAGAAATAGATTTTCATTAAATGATTATTTACGATTTGTTACATGCAAATCTAAAAGATTTGATTTGTTACACATACTCATACATCTTTTTTATACTTTCAAATAAATTTAATATATGTATATATAATTTATTCAATGTATGTAAATAAATAATTTTTTATAGCGCAATGTTTGTAAACTATAATATTTAACACAGCATTACGCTGTTGCACATGCGCTTTAAAGATTTTAACTATAAATGAATAAATACTAACACTCAACCACATGATAAAGTCTTTGAAAAAGATAGAATGGCCATCTATCTTTTCGAACCCAAATGCTTTTGTATGGGCGAATCTTAAGTGTTTGAAAGTGAAAGCATGAATATATTAAATAATCACTTTAAATTACTATTACATGCTTGAATGAAAGATGCTAATGAAATTTACTAGAATTTACGATATGTCATTCTTCTTATTTGATATTAAATGTATGTAAATAAATAATTTTTTATAGCACGATGTTTGTAAACTGTAATATTTAACACAGCATTATGCTGTTGCACATGCGCTTTGAAGATTTTAACTATAAATGAATAAATACTTTATCATGTGGTTGAGTGTTAGTATTTATTCATTTATAGTTAAAATCTTCAAAGCGCATGTGCAACAGCATAATGCTGTGTTAAATATTACAGGTTACAAACATCGCGCTATAAAAAAAAAAGATTTATTTACATACATTTAATATCAAATAAGAAGCATGACGTATCGTAAATTCTAGTAAATTTCATTAGCGTCTTTTATTCAAGCATGTAATAGTAATTTAAAGTGATTATTTAATATATTCATGCTTTCACATTCAAACACTTAAGATTCGCCCATACAAATGTGTGTTTGGGTTCGAAAAGATAGATGGCCATTCTATCTTTTCCAAAGACTTTATCATGTGGTTGAGTGTTAGTATTTATTCATTTATAGTTAAAATCTTCAAAGCGCATGTGCAACAGCATAATGCTGTGTTAAATATTATAATTTATTCAAATATATTCTATTATTAGTGTTATATTGATATTTTAGTAAGATCACACCATTTATTATCTGAATAACACAGATCATTGGAGCAGATGTTTTAGCATTATTATTGATCGTATTTCTCAACTTATACTAAAACATATATAGATTTTAGCCCTTTATTATTTTAATAATCTTTTTAATAAGAACCTTTAGTTTTTTATCTCTGTTTTTTAATTCTATTTTTTATTGCATTTTGTTTTAAAGTTTGTCTACATTTTGTAATGTCTTATTAATAATATCTATATAGAGCAACAAACAACAATGTAGAATGATGTTGGTAACAGTTTATTACACTTATGTCAACAATAAAAAATTACCACAAATCTCACAAAAGAAAGCAATTAAAAACTTTTTTTGTACATTACATTAAAAATCATGAATTGTATTACAGAACAAAATAAAGCCAGTGAGAGAATGGGAATTTTTCAGGTATCAAGTTGCCACTAAGAAAAAACCCAAAGTACTTTTTAATATTTTTGTGTGATACAATTAGATTAAAGCCATTTTCCATCTATTTGCCAATATTATAATGATAAAAAATTTCCACATGAAGATTACAAATTTAAGACAATCTTGTTGCAATTGCACAAACCTTGATAACTTACAAGCTAGTAAAAAAAAGAAGGGGAAAATTTTGTCAGAAAAAACATTCTTATTATTCTCATAAACAACAAAAAAGAAATGGTATGTCTTTGATTGTCAGAAGAATAATGTGAAGATATAATTCCATGGACATTTGAGTAATATTAATCCAATATTGTGAACATCCATTGAACATTATTATGTCACAACTGTATGGCCAATAATTTCTGCAGGTAAAAAAAAGTAGAAAATTTTTCTGTTTGAATCCAATCAGAAATTGATCATGTTTACAATCAAGATTTACTTTTAGTTGTTGGTTATTAAAATTTCAAAGTTAAAGTTGTTAAAAATATATACTCTGTAATTAATATTGACTTGAAAGCTGAAATGAAGGAAAAACATCATTTACAAGTTCTTGTATATTCAATTATCTTTTTATTAACAATATCTTTTTAAATCTTTAAAGTATCTTTACAAACAGCAAGATATTTTTTAGAAATAAATTGATTGTAAGATGTGATATGTTGAACTATTTTCATCATCCATAAGTAAATGTTGAATGTATAGAAAATTTTAAACTTTATTTAAACTTTTCAAATACAAACAACTTGTTAGTAATAACACACAATTAGACAACACACCACAAACTTTCAGGCAAATACTAAATTAATTGTAGTTTGTCACTTGATAATGAATGCCTGTATCATTTTTATAGGGAAAAAAACATCATATTATAAAACAGATTATGATTTTCTTATATGTAAATTTTGAGTATTGCTGAAAAAGTAAATAATTACAAGTTTTTGCAACATATATATATATATATATATATATATATATATATATATATATATATATATATATATATATATATATATATATATATATATAATACTAACATTAATGTTGTATTTTTAAATTTTATAATAATTAACAAATATATTTAACACAGTAAAAAAATAATCTATTTTCCAGAAGTTTATGTTTCGATTTAGTCAAAACGAAAAATAAAGTTTTTATTTTTTGTAGTTGTGTTAACAGTTGAAAGATTGTAGTACAATTGAAGTACTTGTAAGAATAGATTATTTAATTTTGAATACTGTGTTAAATATATTTGTTTGAATTATTATTATATATATATATATACATACACTAACCATTAGAAAACAGTCAACACTTTGACAATCCCAATATAGATAATAATCAACAATCTCAAATTGTTGTCAAGACAACCTCTTTTTTAACAATAGGGATTCATCCCAATATAGATAATAATCAACAATCTCAAACTATTGTCAGGCAACTTCCTTTTTAGCAATAAAGGTGGAATCCCTATTGTTAAAAAGGAGGTTGCCTTGACAACAGTTTGAGATTGTTGATCATTATCTATATTGGGATTGTCTAAGTGTTGATTGTTTTCTAATGGTTACTTATAAACCCATTTAGTCTTGAGCATTATTACACATATATATATACTAGTACACATTTTGCAATTTAGAAATAGCAAAAAATAATATGAGATTTATTTGTAACTAATGACAATGCATAAAAATTAATGATAGAAATAAAAAAAAAGTTAAACCAGAATCTTAGAAAAGTTTTAGAAAATTGGAGAGGAAGGAATGCAGAAAAATCAAAATGGATATTTGAAGATACAATGGTAATTGCAAAAAAACCAAAGCAATTGAATAATAAATCCTAAAGAGTTTTCAGAAAAAGAAAAATATATATAATGACATTATTTATAAAGTATTTGGAAATGAAAGTATCCTTGGAATAGAAAGGCCTATCTTTCAGAAGATGCATAGATAAAATGAAGATTTTGGAGAGGACTAGGTTTACTGAAAAACATAATCAGGCAAATCATAACTATAATATAATAAATATCAAGTGGAAATAGAATATATATATATATATATGTCCAAAAGATGGCGCTATACCAAAACCGCCGAACAAGTGTAAGATTTGTTTTACATAAACGAAAAAAGAGTCAGAAATTAACTACCTCTTTCATTTGCTCACTCCCAGATCAGCTGATTTCAAGCTGGTTTGCTATCCTCAGTGGGAGATAGAGTATAGAAACTAGATCTAAACACTGACTCTCAAGTGTTTATGCAAAACGTTTCTATCAGATTGCAAGCGTGAATTTTTCAGACCGGAAAAGTCTTCAAACCCAGCCTAGCAAGCTAGATATTTATATGGGTCTGATCTCAGTTCAGAATCACCATATAATTCCCTACACGACTGCTCTTCCGATCTTGCAAGAAAACTCTAAAGGTACATTTATGAAAAAACAAATACAAGTTAATCACGTAACCTGCTATCACTTGTTATTTATGTCCAAAAGATGGCGCTATACCAAAACCGCCGAACAAGTGTAAGATTTGTTTTACATAAACGAAAAAAGAGTCAGAAATTAACTACCTCTTTCATTTGCTCACTCCCAGATCAGCTGATTTCAAGCTGGTTTGCTATCCTCAGTGGGAGATAGAGTATAGAAACTAGATCTAAACACTGACTCTCAAGTGTTTATGCAAAACGTTTCTATCAGATTGCAAGCGTGAATTTTTCAGATCGGAAGAAGTCTTCAAACCCAGCCTAGCAAGCTAGATATTTATATGGGTCTGATCTCAGTTCAGAATCACCATATAATCAAAGTCTCTGCAATATATATCATTGCAAGAAAACTCTAAAGGTACATTTATGAAAAACAAATACAAGTTAATCACGTAACCTGCTATCACTTGTTATTTATGTCCAAAAGATGGCGCTATACCAAAACCGCCGAACAAGTGTAAGATTTGTTTTACATAAACGAAAAAAGAGTCAGAAATTAACTACCTCTTTCATTTGCTCACTCCCAGATCAGCTGATTTCAAGCTGGTTTGCTATCCTCAGTGGGAGATAGAGTATAGAAACTAGATCTAAACACTGACTCTCAAGTGTTTATGCAAAACGTTTCTATCAGATTGCAAGCGTGAATTTTTCAGACCGGAAAAGTCTTCAAACCCAGCCTAGCAAGCTAGATATTTATATGGGTCTGATCTCAGTTCAGAATCACCATATAATCAAAGTCTCTGCAATATATATCATTGCAAGAAAACTCTAAAGGTACATTTATGAAAAAACAAATACAAGAGATCGGAAGAGCTATCACGTGTTATTTATGTCCAAAAGATGGCGCTATACCAAAACCGCCGAACAAGTGTAAGATTTGTTTTACATAAACGAAAAAAGAGTCAGAAATTAACTACCTCTTTCATTTGCTCACTCCCAGATCAGCTGATTTCAAGCTGGTTTGCTATCCTCAGTGGGAGATAGAGTATAGAAACTAGATCTAAACACTGACTCTCAAGTGTTTATGCAAAACGTTTCTATCAGATTGCAAGCGTGAATTTTTCAGACCGGAAAAGTTTTCAAACCCAGCCTAGCAAGCTAGATATTTATATGGGTCTGATCTCAGTTCAGAATCACCATATAATCAAAGTCTCTGCAATATATATATCTAGCTTGCTAGGCTGGGTTTGAAGACTTTTCCGGTCTGAAAAATTCACGCTTGCAATCTGATAGAAACGTTTTGCATAAACACTTGAGAGTCAGTGTTTAGATCTAGTTTCTATACTCTATCTCCCACTGAGGATAGCAAACCAGCTTGAAATCAGCTGATCTGGGAGTGAGCAAATGAAAGAGGTAGTTAATTTCTGACTCTTTTTTCGTTTATGTAAAACAAATCTTACACTTGTTCGGCGGTTTTGGTATAGCGCCATCTTTTGGACATAAATAACAAGTGATAGCAGGTTACGTGATTAACTTGTATTTGTTTTTTCATATATATATATATAATCAAAATTATTTCTTATTCACAAACCAACCAAATTAGCCAAAGAAAACAAACTATAAAACACAACCAGCCAGTGTAAAAGGGATGATTAGGATGGATTGCCCAAAAGATAGAGACTCTATTCAACTAAACCCAAATTCAATAATGAAGAAATTAGTATACAGAAAATAAAACAATCTTATGTTCTTATGATCATAAATCCTTAAATTATACCCATATGTTTTTATAACAAATCAGTTAGTAAAAAATGCTAGCTCGTATTAAAATAATGTAAACCTGAAATAATTTAAATACCATGTGAGATATTAAGGTTTAAATTATGTATTGAATAAATTATATTCAGGACTGATAATTTAATATATAGCAACAATAATTTATTTACAATATGGAAATAACAAATATTAAATTTACAATATAATAAAGAAACAATGTTTTAAAATGAAATAATTGTATAACTGTTTTGGACCTATGATGATGCTAGGATAACAGATTATTTTTCATAATCAGGATAAAATATTTATATTTACAATTTAATGTTTATTAAAATAATATAAAATGATAAGACTTCTTTAAATTATTATGACTTATTATTACAATACAAGAAAATCTAAATAAGTTTTAATATCTAATTGATAGTTACTTATAATTCAGAATAATTATTATTTTCTGCTAGTTGTGTTTATGTTCATTTATTCATCTCAAGTAAACACATATAAATATCGAACAACTCTTCAAATAAATATAATAAATTCCAATATAGCATTTAGCTAATATCAATGAATGAAATTATTCAATAACTATGATCTAGTTATATTTCAATTTTCACAATCCAAGAGAATTATTCAATACACATAAAACAATAATGATCTGAAGGTATTAGAAGAAACTTATTTCTATTAGAATATAATATGATTTCATATCAGGAATATTTGGCAATAATAATCCATCCAAATAATTATCACAGAAGATACATTAAATGCAGCAAAATTTTAATTTTCAAGAGATTCATTCAGTCTTGCTATCATAATTTCCTTAAGAGAGTAACAGTTATTCTATTGGTTATGTTATGTTCTATTCTTGGATAAAAGACTACACATGCAAGCACAACATGGATTTGTGATAGGTTCAGTCTATATGTGTAAGCCATATAATACAACAGATAACTTCAAAATATAATAACAAGAATAAATAAAATCAAGAGATTGATGATCCTTCATAAATAATCATCATGTCTTTATGTGTTAACATTATTCCATAGTTTCCTTAATATTATTATTGATTTTATTTCTGAATAACTGAATTATCCTAGGTACATACATACATACATACATACATACATACATACATACATACATACATACATACATACATACATACATACATACATACATACATACATACATACATACATACATACATACATATATATATATATCTTATTTAAGATTAAAAAAGACTATTTCAACATTTCTATTGAAATAAGGAATAGATTTTCTTGAATGTGATGTTGATAACATTTTTGATCAGTATTAAGCTATTGATTTGAATTTCATTTGTCTGAAATGTAGACATCAAACTTCTTTTAGCCAGTCATATGGTAAAAATTTTTTATATAGCTTTTCATAAAAGTATACATCATTATTTCCATTATTAGTTGTTAAGACTACAAGTTTAAAAACAAATAAAATACTTCTTACTAAGAGAACAAAAATACCGACTTTTTACTTGATGGCCGGGAGTTCATATAACTTATTCAAATGACATATCTATCACCATTATTACTTGTTATACTCATGATGATGTCAAAAAAGTTTATTGAGCTGTTATTATTACTACTACTATTATTATGATGATGATGAATAAATACGTTTTTAAAATATTAATTGTACATTTCAAACATCAGACATATACATTCATAGAAATGTATTCATGCACACAGAATGTAATGTTATTTATTTATTGATATACTGATCAAAACACATGTGTATAAATATATGATTTTATCTTGGTAAAAGTATTCCTTTTCTTTTTCTTTTGAAATATTAAATTCTAATGTGTTTTTTTTTGGACTAAAAAAAAAACAAATTGTATCATTGTCCATAAGTATATAATAAAGTGAAATGAGTTAAAATTAATTTTGATCTTTAATGTTATTACTAGTTTATTTCTCATAACTTAAGGTTTAATAAAATAATACATATATAAAAGTATCACTACTTTGTTGAACAAAATATAGATATCATATTTCCTTTTGAAATTTAAATAGTCTGTTCATTTTGAGGAAATTGACATTGCATGCTCTTAAAGTTAAAAGAAATAGATTGTAAATTTTGTGCATTTTAAAAGGTCAATGGTAAATCTTTTAAATAAAGAATATAAAACATCAACTCTAAATCTATTCACACGTAATGTATACATATAATGAGATCAGGGATATTTTTATTGATGATCTCAATGATTAATAACCCTAGGCATAAAATAATGAATTAGCATTTAGTATATATGTAAATTAATAACTATATTATTTAATTTGAATGGGACCTACCAGATGACTCATATTCTCCCACTACAATTTTTTTATATCCTGATTACTGTTTGTGAAACATTGCTCTAGCTTTATACCAAAATTTCCTTTATTGAAATAATAATAAATTTGATTTAAGGAATCATATACATATAAATTCTTATTCATCACTAAACAACTTGCTCAATAATATTTATGTAGATTCTATCTATTGTAACTTCCCTTTTAAAATTAATAGGATACTTATAAAATGATTTTATTAATTTATTTCCCTTGTACTTTACAAATGTTTACAGATGTATAAAATAAGTGACTTTAAATACTGTGTGCAGACTATATTTTTGAAAATTTTAGTATTATCTTAACTCTGTTTGTTTTATTAGTGACTTTTCCTTCTTTCATCACTATATAATCATTTGCCTTGTATTAAGCCTTTAACTAATTAAAGGTTGAGCATATATTTATCCTTACTACTTTAAATTCTAAGCTTACTTAAAATTGGTTCACTTTTGGTTACTTTTGATTGAATACACAAATAAAATATTCCTACATACCTAAGATTGCATGAGCTTTCATTTAAAGTCTGATATTCAGACCTTTAACATTCAAATTTATAAAATGATTGTTTTGGCTGCTAGATGATCTACACCTGTTTTAACATATTTCCCACATGCACATACTGTATGATTCTTCAAAGATTTCTTAACTCTTGTTTTGTATTTACACATTTTGCAAGCTAATTGGCATGAATGACAGTTAAAATATGGTTTTGTATTTGACTCATAACCACATTTACTCCAATAATGTTTTTAGTCTCTGGGATAATCTTTGATAGCCTGCCCTAAATAATTCTTATTTTCCATTGCAAACAAACATTCATAGTGCTTAACTTTTCTGATATCATGAGTTGTCTGACAATTATAAACTTTTTTATATCAATTGTCTCATGACTGCAACTTAAGCATTTTAATTTTTTAACTAATTTATTATATACTTTGTTCTGATGGTTATTTACATCTTCCATAATGTTTGACTCATAACTATATCTAAGGTCATAAAGGTTAAAACCTGTTTTGTATAATTTGTGTAACCTTTTAATATTTTTATTTTATATTTAGAGATGTTATTGTGAACTATTCTTTCATGTTTATATTAAATTTTGTGCCATTTAGTTTTATAATTACAACAAGAGTTTTTAAATAGCTTTCTAAGAGATGATTTAGAATGGTGTTTAATAAAAGAGTCCTTCTTTTTACTATCATTTGAGTTATATGTATTTACAATGTATATTTTTATTTTTCATTTATGATTATAGCTATGCCAGTAATTAGTGGTCATTGTAACATTAAAACTGGCATGGTATATGATTTTGGTACATGACCTATTTGGGAAGTTATATCGCTTATCTTTTGGACCTGTATTACCATCTATTTCTTCATGACTATTACAAAGTGATAGGTCAAAACTTTTCAGCATATATATATATATATATATATATATATATATATATATATATATATATTAATAAAAATTACTTTATATTCCCTGCATCTATAATGATCTCTTTAGGATGGGCAGGTTTATGTTTCCTGATCCAATAATACCCCTTCAGTTGGTTATAGTAAAACTCTGATTTTATTATTTTATGTCCTTTATCAAAAATCTTATCATAAATTTTCTCTTTCATGATTGTTTCATTATCTTTTAACTCATAGTGTATATTTTTATTTTTCTTATTAATATCCCAAGTTCTTTTACATTTTTACTAATTTGTAATATTTGGTACTCAGTTTTATTATAATATCCTTGACCTCTACCTATACTTTAATTTTAAAAATCCCTTCAAATTTCTTCAGAGTTAAGTCTAATTTATTTTCTAGTTTTTTGGATTTTTTTTTTCAATTCTCCAAATCTCACACTGCATCTTTCTTCAGATGCTTTTAATTTAGCATCTAGATCCTGCTTCAATTCTTTAAATCTTGATTCAGAAGCATTGAACATATTGCTAAATTCATCTCTCATTTCCTTAGAATCTGCCTTTAGTTTTATTATTTCATAACTTAATTCCTTAGAATCGGCCTTTAATTCTATTATTTCATCTCTTAAAGTCTTAGAATCTGTTTTTAGCACATCAAAATTTTTATTGGTATCTATTTTTTGCTCTTCAAAATTCTTGTTCAGAGCTTCAAAATTTGATAATTATTCTCAATAGATTTGATTCACTTGCCTTAGGCTCTACTTACAAATTAGTGTCTCCATAGCGATGAATATATATGTGTAAACAGAGCAAATCTATTCACTTATACTAAATAATATAAGAAAATATTTATATGAATAATTGATATTCTATTGTTGATGTCTACTCACAGATAAATTATATTGGTCAAGAGTTAAAAAATATACTAGCCAAGCATTAAAAAAAAATTGTACTTTATTTTCACCTGAGTAGGATTACCAATTATATGCCATTGGAATAGTCAATGATGATTCATATGTTGAACATGTATATACAGTTCATCAAACTCTAGTGTCAGTGGTTTGTAATTAGATCATGCAGCAGAAAAACTGTACCAGTATAAGAGGAACAAATGGTATGGATTTCCCAAGAGATAGAGACTAGTATTCATCAAAAATCAAATTTGATAATAAAAAAAAATAATATACATAAAATGAAACAAACTTTATGTGCTTGTGATCATAAATTCCTAAATTATATCAATACATTTTTATAATGTCAGTTAGTAATGAGTTCTGGAATAACAATTCAAATACCAATTGATTTATATACATGTGAAACATTAACATTTAAATTATGTATTAGTTAAAGCTTATTGATCTATATCTATACTACTTATAATTATTATTCTCAATGTGTTGAATAAATAATATTCAGGACTGGTAGTTTAATATAATAGCAACAAGAATTTATTTACAATAAGAAAGTGATAGTTAAATATCAGATTAATAATATAATAAAAAAGGGATGTCTCAAAATGAAATAATTATATTAGTGTTTGGACCTATGATGATCTTGGATAACAAACTTATATTTCATAACCAAGAAAAAATATTTACATATCTAATTTAATTAATGTTCATTAAAGGAATATAATATGAAGAGGACTTCAACTTTTTATAACATTACATATTTGTAAATAGAAGTTTATAAAAGCAATGCCATGCTATATATGACTTGCTTTATTGATTAATATAAGAAAATCTAAAAAAGTTATTTATATAATATCAAATAAATATAGTTCAGAATAATTATTATATTCTCTAGTTGTGATTATGTTTAATTATTCATCTCAAAAAAACAAAAAAAAACCAGATACACGTTAAGCAACTTTTGAAATAAATATAATAAGATTCCAATGTAGTAAGTATTTAACTATTTTCAGAGGGTGTGATTATTTGATAACTGTAGTCTAGTTATATTTAACTTTTACAATCCAAGAAAATTATCTAATATCCATAAAAAAAAGTAATCTGAAAATATTAGAATTCATTTATTTCCAAAATAATATAATGTGATTTTTTATTCCGAATATTTGGCAATAATAGTCCATCCAGATAACACCCACTAGATGCAGTTATGTTTCAGTTTTCAAAAGATCCATTGAACTTTGCTGTCATAACTAGCTAAATGGAGTAACTGTTATTTTATCCATTACAATATGCTTTTATCTTTGGATATAAATTTACACATATAAGCGCAATATGGATTTGTGGTAGGTTCAGTCAATATATATAAAGCAGATAATGCAACAGATGGTGACGAAATATAATAACAGGGATAAATAAAAACAAAGAGAACTGACACTCCTTCATAAATAATCATTCTGGTTTTATGTATTAGCTTTATTCCTTGATTTCTTTAAAATTATTATTGATTTTATTTCTGAGTATTTATATTATCCTAGGTACATGTGTGTGTATATATATATATATATCCAATTAAATATTCAACATTTATGTTATGTGTGTGTATATATATATATATATCCAATTAAATATTCAACATTTATGTTATTTATGGATGGCAAATCCCTTTCCTTTTATTATGCTATAATTATGATACTATATAGTATCGTAAATATTTAGTATCAAATAATTTTTTTCATATTTTAACCCCAAACCTGTTTAGTCATTAAAAGTTTTAACACTTGTGTAATCATTATATATGTATTTTTAGCTAAAGTTGTAAGAGAGTATTTTAACGTTTCCATTGAAGTAAAGAATAGCTTTTCTTGAATGTAATGTTGATAATATTTTTGATTAGTATTAAGCCATTGATTTAGATTTTGTTTATCTGAAAAATAGATGACAAATTTCTTTTAGCGAGATGCAATAAACTTTCTTTATATAACTCTTCATAAAACTATATATTATTGCTTCCATAACAAAAGTGATGTTTATTAGGACTACAGCTTTTTAAAAAATAAAAAAATTTAAGAAGAGAACACACCTATATGGTTCTTGTTTTTAAGATATGGCTCTTTTTAAAAGATTGGTGTGAATATTACTAGTATTGGTATAACTTAATTCTCTCATACTTGCCTTTTCAAATTCATCTACTGATTACTATTATTAACAAATATGTTTCAAAACTACACTCATTCACATTCATATGAACATATTCATGAATATAAAATATATTTTGTCATATATTTACTAATGTATTTATTGAAATATGTATATATTGTTATTTTGTTAAACAAAATATCGGTAGTACCTTTCCTTCTAAAATTTAAATAGTTTTCATTTTTGAAGAAGTTGATATTGCATGACTTTAAAGATAAAGGGAATAGATCATAAATTTTGCTTATTCTAAAATGTTGATGGTAAATCTTTTAAATAAAATATGTAGAACATCATCTCTGAATCTATTCACAGATAATGTGTATATAGAGTGATATTAAGAAGATTTTCATTGATGATCTCATTGGCTAACAATCTTAACATAAAATAATAAGTTAACATTTAGTATATATATCTAAAATCAAATTTCTAATTATATATATGATTATATTTGGTTGGGACATTCCAGATGGCTCAATATCATTTTCATTAAATATTTTACATTATTATCGAAAATGTAAGATTATTGGAATTAATGG
Organism: Epiperipatus broadwayi; assembly: GCA_028023455.1. Lineage (NCBI taxonomy): Eukaryota > Metazoa > Onychophora > Udeonychophora > Euonychophora > Peripatidae > Epiperipatus > Epiperipatus broadwayi. The sequence continues at coordinate 7,072,305 of JAQFVV010006252.1, forward strand.
CATTGTGTTAGAAACATGACAAACTTATGAATATGCAACAAATGAGGTCACTGATTTTGGAAAGCTACTAATATCTTACAGATTAGGGGGAACCAATTTATATGTTTATATTTTTAAAAAATCAGGTGAAAAGTAATATATAAATATTTATTGTATCACATTCAAAAAAGATAGTTTCAGAATAAATAGAAGAAATAAAATACAACATTGGTGATTTATATTGGGAAATTGAATAGACCAGTGAACAAAAGAAAAAAATTTTTTTTATATTAATCACAGTTTAGCATTTGATCCAGGTGACTATGTTAAAGTATGTAATATTATTAAGAAAATGAATGTACCAAAATATTTACTTATTCTTGTAATAATTCTTTATTTATGATACATTTAAATGAGGACAGCTAAAACACAATTGTTTAAAATTGAAAAATGAGTTTAATGGTGTTTTATATTGTCATCCTAACGGGTTTATATTTTGTAATGAATTAAGTCTTTCATTAGAAAAATTTAAAATGAGAGTTAAAGAATGAGATAATAATTAAATTAACAAAAGGATTTTAATAACGTCAAAATTTATTTTCAAAATTGTTGCTGAAGGATATAAAAAAGTAATTAACAGTTTTTGTCTCCTTCATCATCACAGAATAACACTGGGAAGATTAGTGAGAGAAAATTTAAAAAAATGTTAGAATTAAACACAATTTTAAAGCTGAAAATGTGCTTTTAGGGTTGGTTCTCTTTATTGTATTTTAGATATAAGTATTGAAAATTTGATTAATCAGTGGACACTAGATAATAATTTTATATGAAACATTCCTGGACTAGTTTATCAGAAAGAGTTTGGGATCTAATCAAGCCATCATGATTTTTCATACTACATTGGTGTCTGGGACTCTGTATATGAATGTTGAAAAAAAAATAGTTTAATAAGTGCTGCACTATTGAAGACTTTTCAAGAATATCATCTACAGTAAAAAAATATCCTTGATCAGATTAAACTTTTAATGTTCAGTCAAAGTACATATAAAAACATTGAAATTGGCTTAGTTATGAGGTAATATACTTCATTACAAAAATGTACAATGCTTATAAATATCTATGCCAAAATAGAAAGAAAGTCAGAAATAAAATGACGAAATGATATCATAAATAATAATAAATGCTTAATTGGCAAACATAAAACAGATGGCAAATCATTCCAAATAAATGTTACTTATATTGATAAGAGATGATGTTAAGTTGATAGCATTCATAGCAATATGTATACATATTTATAATAACATCAATGATTCTATAAACATTATGAGAATAATATTTGACGAGTAATTAATAAGTCTAGAGAGCTCGATATATCAAAATTGTAAAAAAATTTCATCTTTAAATTTACTTTGTATCCATTTTATATGGACAAATACATACATTCTGCACGATATAATTTTTATTGTATATATGTATGTGTGTGAATCTTAGCATATGAGTTGTGAGATTAGAAATCATATTACCCTTTTTTAAAAATAAACTTTCCCAATATATAATTATTTTTTTAATTAATTATCTATAACATACACATATTTCATATTCTCACAGAAATACCGAAAATATGTGCTGTAAATTAAAATGTAATTAATTATTTCCATCATTTGTCTGTAAATTATCACATGATTTAAAGGTGAAGTAAGTTGTAGTAATTATATTTAAGCGATTTTTTTTTATAATAATTCTCGTAATTTAGCAGAAATTAAGATATACATAAAAATAGAGAAGAAAAAAAATTAAATTTATAAGTTTAATATTATTAAAGAATAATTTTAAAGTCTGTTTGTGAAGAGATAATTTAAAAGAAGAAAAAGCTCAACTTGAAGTAAACTATTATTACTATATGTAAACATAAATGACAAATTCTTTTACAGAAATATTTATTGTGTATTAGTTACAATTTTAGTATTATCTGTTCAAAATGTAGCATTTTAGTATGGGGTGGAATTAGGACATTTTTAGATATTTTTGGAATTTCCGCATAAGATCATAATTTTTTCAAATATTATCTCATAGCTAATTCAATTGTTCATCCAATATAATAATTCAATTCAGTTTATTTGATATTACATCTAAATAAAAAATTCACAATATTATAATTTTAAATTATTAGTTCCATCTTTTTAATATTTTTTGTGCAGTATTTCTAAATCTTTATTATTTAGTTCAAAAATATTTAATGTACTAAAATACTTTTTAAATAATCTGGGAAGTCTAATCAAAGTCAATTGTTTTTAGGTCTCACTTTTAAATTTTATAATATTATAAAAGTCTCTTCATCAAATATCTTTAGTTTTTATTTTTAAAAAACACGAATTTGGTTTGGTTTGGTTTGGTCAATTTATTTTCATAATAATGAAGATCTCTCAAAAATTTTTAAAAAGTTTTCTTTCAAAAGCTAATATATATTTGAAATTAATGAATTTTCAAACCACAGAGTCACAATTTAAAAGTGAAAGAATTAACACATCAAACCAGTGTGTTAATGTTTTTTTCTTAAACTTTATAATTTCTGAGAAACAAACCCATAATTTTGTAACATTTGCAATGATATACTACATATTGTTATATGTTTCATTACCATTAAAAATAATACTATCACTTTTTTTTATAGTCTACTTATTGAAATACTTTTTGAAGTTAATATATAGTTTAAAATGTTAGTTAATGATTTTTTTTAAAGAAAAGAATATGGTATAACATTTTTTAATTTTGCCCACCATATTGTTTTTCTTATGTCAAACATAAAACTTTTGATATCTGACTGTAAAAGATTATGATTGTCAAAATTAATACGGTTAAATAATTTGATATTATTAGTGAAACAAAAAATATTATTGCCAGCAGCCCACCACACTGACCTATATCCAAACAATAAATTGAAAGTGAGGCAGTCCTAGAATACTTTTAAGAAATTCCAGTTACAGTGTAATATATATATATATATATATTGTACCGAGATATATTAGGAAGGAGTGTGTGTGCGTTGGCGGTACATATAATTTAAAAAATAATATTAATTAATAAGCGATTTGTGTAAATATTAATAAAATTAAAAGTTCGTGTAAGGTAAAATAAAATAAAGATTTTTTTTCTCATAGACAGGTGAGCGTTAAAAGCATAAAATAAATAGTTTTCTAAAATATAATTTTGAGTCGTATTAAATAAAAGCTAAAAAAAATTAAGAATTGATATAATTAGGTTTGATTTGATTAGAAATTTGATTTGACTAAACTGAAATTCGATTTAAAATTGCTTTAAAAAAAAAAAAAAGAAAAAGCAAGGTGGAATTCGTTTTGTCTTATAATCATAATAAAAAGAAAAATTATATGTGTAATTGAATGAATGTAATAAACAATGGGAGCTAATGACAAACCTAAGAAATTTCCAGCAAACGGCTAATTAGTGCAAATAACTTTAACAAAGAAATTGGAAAAACTTTAACAAAGGAATTGAAATGACTATAACAAAGAAAGTGAAATAACTCTAGCAGGGAATACAGAGAAATTAAATAACCAATGCGAACACCAGCAAATCAGCACGGACCATAACTGAAACACCAGAGGATTAGTTACGTATTGTAGATTGAATCCGCGAGATAAGAACTGTAAATATAAAAGGGGCAAATTTTCTATTCTATTAATCAATGCTTGTATTATTATTCCTAAGCAATTATTAAGCAATTGTCGTTCATTAATTATACTATGCTGCATTGCTAAAACCATCGTGTGAACAACCGGCCGAATCCTTCCAGGCAATAACATCAGCGGACAGTTCCAGATTCGATCATGGTCGCATAAACAAGAAGGAGACGGAGTGTCCACGTGGAGCCCACATGATCCCAAAGACATCGGGACGGATTGCAAGCAGTTAGCGCTAACTGACCGAAGGAAACACTATTGAAGCAACGCTCAAAAAACCGTGCAGAGGGAGAAAGCTAGGTAATATTTGTTTCAATTTCTAACTCACTAATTAAAGCCGTAATAATAAACTCTGAACTTTATCTTATGAACTACTAATTGTCGTTAGCTCCAATACCCAGAGATTTCAGTGTGATTGCCAATATAAATAAATGCGTATAATTATTTTATCAAATGTATTTTAGTGTGAGTTTAAATATCAGTGTATGCGTATGATTATTTCTAAATGTATTTATATGAGATTTTATTGTTACTTCAAATGTAAGCGTATGCGTATGATTAATTTGTATTTATAATATGGAACTTTGAGTGCATTAAATTTTATTTCAACTTGATCGAAAGTGTAGATAATTGTGTTATAAGACAAAACGAAGTATAATAGCGTAAATGAATATTTCATTGTTTAGTTATTACTCAAATTAGATTTAACTTAAATAATTAAAATAAAGAAAAGAGAAAGCGAGAAAGTTAGCGTAGAAAAGATTTTTAAAAGTGATTTTTTAAGTAGGCGGAGTATATTTGATTGATTATTTTAGCTGAGCTAGCGGGAGCGGGTACTAGACCGTATTGGTCAAGCAGACTTGTCGACAAGCTCGACTGGCGCCCATAGGATTTCTTCCTTTAAATAAATAAAAGTTTGATTGGCTAATACGTGTTCTAGTAAACGAGTATAAATGTTATTGGCAAAAGTTTTCCAATGATATTGATTACTCCACCCGTAGCACTAACCACCCTGTGATAGGATTCTGTGTAAGAGAGTGGTATAGAATTCTGATCGAGTCGTTATAATAATATTTGGGACATTGTTATTACTTTATATAAATGATGTTTTATACAAATTTATGGGACGACGTACTTTATATATTATTATTAAAAGAAAAAGAATAAATATATAGAGAGTTGAGGGTGGGTTAGGTAGAATATATATATATATATATATATATATATTAAAGCACTATGCACTATAAGATGTAACACTATGTCTATTAAAGATAAAATAGTCAAACCACTGTAGAAGCTGATTAGATAAACCAAGATGCAATTATGAAAATAAAATAATGATATATTATGTCTACATACAATTGCAGCTCATTAGTAATAGCATTATTAATGTATTAAATTGATAACAAATGGATTTGACTTGTGTGAATAATAATCATATTATGAATCACTATAGTTAATTGACAGATGGAATACAATAATTTCACTCAATTGACCAAAATAGAGATTTTTTTTTATAGCAGATAATCATCTTGGGAATCTTTAGCTCAAGGTATGATACCCTACCACTAAGTTAAACCATATAAAGTTGTACAAAATTAATAGTAAATGACAATATATATATATATATATATATATATATATATTGTCATTTACTATATATATTTTGTATATATATATATATATATATATATATATATATAAAGTAACATGACCTGAAAACTTGTAACATATATATGATGTTTATGAATCAGTCTACACAAAGCATTACATATTTGTTACTTATATTATGAGTTACCTTTTTTTTAATTTGTAAAAAAAAAACAATTGTGGTAATCTGAATAAATTACAGAAATAGATTTTAAAAGAACCAAATAAAAATATTTAATTATATATATATAATAGTAACTAACAGTTATTATTATTGGTCTAACGTGTTTTATCTCTTATGAAATTATTTATAAATATAAATTTTTATTTGACTATTTTATTATGTAACATATATGTACTATTTATATATACATTTAAGTTTTAAATAAAATGCCAGATTTGAAGTTAAGAATAAATACTTATATATTTTTTTTATTTTATTATTAAATCTTAATGTCAGTGAAACAATTGATAGTTGAGTTAAGCATGAACTTATATATAACACACGAGCAGATTCGTTCGTTCTCTGGATAAAAAAAAAAAAAAACGAAAGAAAAAGAAAATCTTTTCTCTTTAAAAATAGCATTTTTCTTTTATCAATACTACTATTTAACGATTGGAATTTAAATATTAACTTTTCCAAATTAAAATAATTTGTGGATTAAAAGTCTGCAAGGAAAATATATTTAATTTTCTACTCAATCTTAAAGGAAAAGCAATATAAAAGAAAAGAACGTCTGTTTAAGTTTTTTGGAAACTACGTTGTTTTAATACTTCCGTGATTCTTCGGATATATATAAATTTAAGATAATTATATATATAGGATAAAACAATGTGTTTTGAGTAAAACAGCTTATATCGTAAAGGTTTCGAAACCAACCTTGCATGCTATTTTAAAATATTTTGAAATATTGAATATATAGAACGTCTAGTGATAATAGAGAAATGAAGATTAAGAACATCTACATTCGAAGAATATTTATTTTATTTCACATTAATCCGGTCATTGGATGTTATTAACAGTTTATCGTTTAAGGATAAATGGAATCATCATTGTACCAATGGATTGGTGATATGCTTCGTAAGGGATCTTCATTGGGATGATGAACTATAGACTTCAATATCTACGCTCAACTCTCTTATAAATAAGTTTCCTTTATTATTTATTTATATATATTATAATAATGCTTGTATTATTTTAATGTTTATTATTATTATTATTATCTTTATTTCAAATTTGGCATCGCATCATATATATCTTAAAAGGAAAATTATATTTATTATTAAATATAATTAATTGAAAGCTTAACATAATTCATCAAATTAGATGAGGGATATAAAAAATAGTTATTATTTGACAGATATCTTAAACAGGATTATATTGTGTTTACTACGTAATATTGTAAACGTTTAATGTATTTTTATTTATTAAAAATACATATAATATATAAGTTATACAATGGCAAATAATACTTATATATGGGTAATTGTGAAGCATATAAATAAGAACGATAAATAAATTAATAAGTTACATAAATTATTAATTTTTGAACCCAGATATTGTTTTTATATATCTGTTAATTTAAGCTATTTTCTTTAATTTTTGAAAGTTTATTATAGTATTGAGTTTTATCATAGGGTATTAAATAAAAAAATATCATTTATTAATATTCTTTTAAAATGATAAAATTCATCCGTATTTATTTATTAATATTTTATTATCTATTCTATTATATTTTTTTATTGTTTATTAAATATTGATTTGTTAACGTGATCTCTTTGTCTAATCATTATTGAATTATATTATATACATGCTAGTATTATAAATGTCATATGAATAATAGTTATAATTAATGCTTATATAAAGGCATATGAAATAACTTGTTTTAAAATTATTCCTGAAAAGAGCTAATTGCAAATTCTCCGTGAGTTAAATATCGTGGCATAATGGTGACTGAAAGAGGGATGAAAGATGGATGACCTGGTCTAAATTGTATTTAAAATCATTTAAAGATTATTGAGCTAGCATAATAAAGATATATATAATCATGGATTTAGTATTTCATCGATTCATTTCTAGCATTCTACTTGAAGACCCAAAGTCCGATTGTAGTGAAATGCGTATCCTCTTTCTAAGGAATTTAATCATCTCTTTATATTTAACAAGACCAACTTAGATTTTAAATATAATCCATTCTGTTATATTTGGCGAACCTAACTGTGAAGCATTAAGTTAATGATTTCTAAACATTAAATATAATTGATTATATTACAATTAATACATCAACTGGGATGATTAAATGCCGTTCCGTTATATTTGATGCCTCAACTAAGGCTATCAAATAGGCTGTCCCGTTATAATATATATATATATATATATATATATATATATACTGTCCCGTTATAATATATATATATATATATATATGTTGCAGCTTGACCTAAAAGTTTCAAATTATCCACACTCCTAACTTTAACACTGTGCACTTCAGATAAATACATAAATAATTAGTACTAATTATTTATTAAACTAGAACTTATCCCTAAGACAGATATAAATGTTAAAATTCAATTAAAGGTTATCATACCTTTTTTTAATTGATCCACAGTGCGTGAAATAACATGTCACATTATTTTTGCTTTTAAATTAGCTTTATTTTTATTCTTTTTTATTTTTTGCATTACTATATTAATAGTAAAATTTCTTCACATAAAATATATAATATATAACTATTATAACATGCAAAATTAACAACCTATAATGTTATGTATTTATTGCAAAATGCTAATAATAATTATTGGCATTGTCAACAAGCCATAACAGAAAGATTTCTTTGAATTTAACCCAGTTTCTCCAATCTGTAACTTCTCTTCATTCACTCACAGTTTATTTTTATGCTTTTTACAATCTCCTAGTACTAGCAATGTAAATATTAAGACTTATCCAATTTACAGTGTGTCAGCCTTCTTCAAATAAACTTATTATTGGGAAATAACCTAGTTATCAGTTAACATTTATTATAATTAGTATAGAATATTTTATAATGTTAATTACATACATTTGACATTACATATTAAAATAAAAATTGTATTAATGCATCATAGATTTTTAAATGTTGAATCCCTTTTTTTATTATTAAAAACACAATTTAACAATCTATATTATGAGGCTACAAAAATAAATTTGTTATTAACTGAAAGTAGATTTTTTAATTTCTTCATGAAAACGAAAGAAAGCTTATAAAAAAGTTCATATCACCTCTATATTTTCTTGTCATTGCAATTCTTATTATTATGTAATACTAAACATGGTAAAGTGTTAATGTACTGACTTCTTATCAGTACACTTCAGTCAGCATAAATTCACTAACATTTACTTTTCAATTAAAGACTAACAAACATTATGGTTTTTTTTCTCACATATAAAATGTTTTTAATTAAGACATTTTTTGAAAGTTCTCTTATAATTTAAGTTGCCATTAACTATATATAAATATATGATGCATGTTTCTAGAATATAAAGCAATATTTTTTATTGGTAGGAAACTTATTTCTGCAATAACAAAAAGATTGAACTATTACTAAAAAGAGAGATGACATCGAAAAATGTGTAGAAAAGTTCTGTCAAAAATTATATAGTAATAAGGAACAAAAAAGTACTTTCTACAACTATTATACTTTCTGAATTGCCAAGGATTTTAAATGAAAAAGTAATATATGCAATTAAATTTATAAAGAAGAGGGAAACTCCAGGTAATGATGGGATTTTAATAGATATTTTAAAGAAGCAAGTGAAGAAGTAGAAATTTTTTTGATTAAGTTTTGGATGATAAACATGTACTAGATGATTGGAAGAATGTAGTATTAATATTTAAAAAAGGTTATAAAAGATATTAGAAATTTCAGTCCTATCAGTCTTTTATCAGTTTTATACAAAACTTTTTTTAAAGATATTTGTAATTTAAATTTATTTAACGCACATTTTCATTGCCTTAATAAATATTATTTAAAGATATTTATGAATTCTTCTATTTTAAACTTTGGATTTTAACCAACTAATAGAACAATCTGTTTTTAAAAGTGCTTTTAGTACCTTATATTATATTCAAATATTGAGAGATTATAACAATGAATATGAGTTACTATTATATTTTAGATTTGTAGATTATGAAAAGACATATGATTCTATAAACATTTCTCCAGTGATTAAAGGTTTGAATCATCCAGGTATAGACCCAGGATATTGTTATATTCTGAAGAATGTTTATAAAAATGCAACACTAACAATTAGACTATATAATGATACTAAAAAGATTAACGTTGAGAAAAGTATATGACAGGGTGACTCTATATATACAAAACTTTTTACAGCAATTCTGCAAGAAATATTTTGTGGATTAAACTGGAAAGCTAAATGAGTAAAAGTAAAGGTATAATATTTAAGGCATCTATATTTTTTTAGATGATGTAGTTGTATTTGCAAATAATGTTTTAGAAATTCAAGAAATGTTTCAAGAGTTATCAGATGAACGTAAGAAAGCAGGACTAAATGTAGGCATTAAAAAGACTAAAGTAATGTTTAATAGATTTTCTCATAAGTTGAAAGTAACGATTGATATTGCCAAGTTAAAAAAAGTTAACAATTATAAATACCTTGATCAGATTATTATTACAGATGGAAACATATAGGATGAAATTAATCATAGAATTAAACTTAGTTGGGTGCTTTTATTAGAAATAACACTATTAAAAGGAAATATGCCTATTATTCAAATGTTCATTATTGCCTTTTGGTTTTACATTTTTTATGAAGAATTGTTTGTGAAGTCTTTGCCCTGTAATGGGTTATGTGAAGGTTCTGCTTTTTATATATTCCAAATTAAACATTGTGTGTGATATGATAAAGTTAACTAATTTTATATAAATAATATGTGTCTAAATCGCATGGTGTTAAATTGGAAATAATAATTGAAAGTTTGCTAATCTTTCACATGTGCTAAGACAGCCAGTCATATTTTAAACAGCCATCTTAAGAATAATCAGGATTTGACACACAACAGAGATTAGAAAACTTTCAACTATTATTTCCAATTTAACAACATGTGATTTAGATATGTAGCTGATAATTTATATTAACATCTAGAAAATTGTGGTTTAGTAAATCTAAGATTTCACTCCATAATATCTTAAATTAATAACACAATGAATGATAAGTGTATATGTTTATATATTCAAGCTTTCAGGACAAGATGCTTAAGACTGGCTTATATATTTAAAAAGTTAAGTTGAGAAAAGGTTGGTATCATCCTTTTCTTGTCAAAATCTCTGTTGTGTGTTGAAGCCTGATCATTCTTAAGATGGCTGTTTAAAATCTGATTGGCTGTCTTAGCGCATGTGAAAGATTAGCAAACTTTCAAATATTATTTCTAATTTTATGTAAGGCAAAGATAAGTTGTTTAATTTTTGATAAATAGATTATTTTAGTATCATTATATGTTCATTTTTGCTTTCAAAATAATATTAGTGTCTTTCAGATAAATGAATGTTAATTGGGGTAAAATTGCAATGTAATGTAAGAAGATACTTATCCGTTTTGAGAATTTTTTTCCAAAATAATTGCTTTCAAATAATTGAATGAGAAACGTCAGTGCAACTTCTTAATGCAATTTTAAAACTTTTGTGATAATAAATGACTTAGAATTTTTATTCATTTGTGCAAATATTTTGCCACAATTTAAACCATTGATAATGATTTGAAAGTTATCAACCATATCAAATTAGCTTATTAAAAGTATGATTTTTTTTTATTTTATGCATAAGTCCACCTATTTCTTTAATTATTTTTATCATTAGCATCCATGATTAAAAAATATGATCTTTTTATTCCAGAAGAAAACCAAAAATAGATAAATAAAAAGATTTAAGTCAGTATTGCTATGATAATATAATAAGGTAAGTGACACCATGAAATGCTTATGATGATTGGATCCTATTAACTTTGGCAACTGAAGATAATATAATAAATATAAAAAAATAGAGAAATATTATTAATGATTAATGAAGTAAGTCATCATGATAACTTTCATTCATTTTTTATTTAATTATTAATTTTTTTAATTATACTTAGAATTCTTTATTTCAACAAAACAATAACAATGATAAAAATGCAGCCATTTGTATATTAAAAATTGTCTACCTCACAGATGCCTGTCAATACATTGTTTCATATTGCAAATTAGTGTAAAATAAAATTGATTTTTCATTGATAGGCATGCCATCATAAACATTTGAAATTTATCAATCCACTGCATGATAAAGATCTTTTTAAGTTTCATTGCTCCACAGATATCTATTTACTTTTATGGTTACTTTTTCAAATAATGATTTGTTTATCAGCAAAAATAAATAAAGTTTTAAGGAAAAAAAATATTTATAATTTTAAAATAAGAGTGGTCGCTTTTGTCTTTTAAGTCATTAATCTTGTGTTTAGATTTGTAGAGGTTCCTACTGTCGCATTTTAGGCACATAGTCTTAAGGTTATAGCCTTAATATATATTACTTATGTAATGAGTATGTGCTTTACAAAGTATTAATTACAACTTTAAATTGTTTTAATTAAAAGATTTCTAATTATAAGAAATTCACACTGACTCGTTGTAAATCGAAAGATTTCGCGTATATTAGTTTGTATAGAAATTGTGGACTTAATCATTGATTAATAGCTTCAGCTCTCAAATTAAAGTACTTTAGATTTACTTATATAATTAGAAATTAGGTCAAAGATAAGAGTGTGTGATTATGGTTTTATTAATTAAAACATCATTGTGAAGTTTTTATTTATTTAATATATTAGTTAATTAACTTATTGACTTCCAATTTGTGTTTTATAAACTTGTTCCATAATTTTTGCTTAAAAGTTCTTTTAATATATTAAAAATATTTATATTAATTCATAGTTATTAACCAATTCCATAGATAGATAGATAGATAGATAGATAGATAGATAGATAGATAGATAGATAGATAGATAGATAGATAGATAGATAGATAGATAGATAGATAGATAGATAGATAGATAGATAGATAGATAGATAGATAGATAGATAGATAGATAGATAGATAGATAGATAGATAGATAGATAGATAGATAGATAGATAGATAGATAGATAGATAGATAGATAGATAGATAGATAGATAGATAGATAGATAGATAGATAGATAGATAGATAGATAGATAGATAGATAGATAGATAGATAGATAGATAGATAGATAGATAGATAGATAGATAGATAGATAGATAGATAGATAGATAGATAGATAGATAGATAGATAGATAGATAGATAGATAGATAGATAGATAGATAGATAGATAGATAGATAGATAGATAGATAGATAGATAGATAGATAGATAGATAGATAGATAGATAGATAGATAGATAGATAGATAGATAGATAGATAGATAGATAGATAGATAGATAGATAGATAGATAGATAGATAGATAGATAGATAGATAGATAGATAGATAGATAGATAGATAGATAGATAGATAGATAGATAGATAGATAGATAGATAGATAGATAGATAGATAGATAGATAGATAGATAGATAGATAGATAGATAGATAGATAGATAGATAGATAGATAGATAGATAGATAGATAGATAGATAGATAGATAGATAGATAGATAGATAGATAGATAGATAGATAGATAGATAGATAGATAGATAGATAGATAGATAGATAGATAGATAGATAGATAGATAGATAGATAGTTTGATGATTGAATGGTAGGATGGGTAAGTATTTTATATGGATGAATGGATAGACAGATGCATAAATGAATGATCAAATAGATATATAGATAATTGAATGGAAAAAAAATTATGGATGAAAGTATGAATAAATGTTGAGACTGATAAATGCAAGAGTAGGTAAAAAAATAAACAATGAGGATTGCCAATTCCTCTACAAGCTTTATGATAAATGCTTAGCCAGAGCCAGCACTTAAAATATATCTGTCAGAACCCCCTCCCCAAATCCCTGACCATGGTTTCGCACTTTGGCACTCCTCAGAGAGGTAACAGGGTAGGTTCAGACACTATATCTAAAATACCAACCCAAAGCCAAGCACTTATCTAAAAGTTATCTATTGAGTGGAAAATCTGAAATTTTCAAACATCTACATGTCTTCAAAACCAGATATCCAACTCAGCTATATGGGGCTGATAGATCTTCAGCCATACCATATATTATTAGTCTTAGCAATATAAAATTGCATAAGACTTATGGCAGAGACTATAAATAGTCAAAATAAGAGTCATATTTCACATGACCCTATCTCTTAAGCTTGTAAGTTATAAACAATGAGGATTGCCAATTCCTCTACAAGCTTTATGATAAATGCTTAGCCAGAGCTAGCACTTAAAATATCTCTGTCAGAAACTCTCCCCAAACCCCTGACCATGATTTCATGCTTTGGCACTCCTCAGAGAGGTGTCAGGGTAGGTTCAGACACTAGATGTAAAAATACCAACCCAAAGCCAAGCACTTATCTAAAATTTATCTATTGAGTGGAAAATCTGAGTAAAGAAATACTTATATGGATGAATAGGTATTCAGATTGATAAACAGATAAAAAGATAGATGAATGAACCCATGAAAAAAATAAATGACCAGGTAGATAAATGGATGGCTGCATAAATAGATGCTTAGATATATTAGTAAAATAAAAAATTAAAAGATTGTAATGTCTATATTTTTAATGTGCCTTTTCATATCTTCAGAAAGCAATTATGTCTGCCTATATACATATATTATAATGATCCAGAGAATTTGAGCTTAACGCCATCTGCACTACAGTGTGCCATCTAGGCATTTGAACCTAGAAAAATTTATAAAGTAGGCAGATACTAAGTCAAAAAAAAATTTTTTTTATTTTATATATTTTGATATCTGGACGTTAGCCCATTGTCACTAGCTCAATGGAACAGCAGAGATTTATATTTCATAAATTCTTATCTAAGAATAATTTTTAAAAAAAGAATAAAATAAGCCACTGCCAGTAATTAACATACAAACATTTATTTACGCACATATATATAAAATTTAATATTATTATTTTAGCATGTTTGCTTTAACATTTAACATTATTTTTAACTTTTATTTTAGATTTTAATTTACATTTTAATTTTTATACTATTATTAGTTTGCACAGATGGATTTATAAAAGTTTGTTTTATAATGTAGAGTATAGATCGGTTACATAGATTAAATGGTCAAAAACATTTCAAAATAAACATAAATGATCAAAATACAAAATCATTGATACCGTTAATTGCATAGAGAATACAAGAAACCCACTGGTATTCATTGTAAGATACCGCAGTGACACCACTAACTTAAAAGTCATCCAAATAAATACATTTTAGATACTCACCATAAGGTATCTTATTTACCGAATGTCTATATATTTTGATCAAATATGAATACCAAAAACATAATTAACCGATAACGAATCCATGCAGTTTCCATACCCAACTTAAATTTAATGCATTTTTATTTAGAGTGTTGAGTATGAATAGACTACATAGATTTGCATTTAAAAAAAAAAATTCTATCTTTGTTTAACCTTAGGCCAAAAGTTCGCATTCAAATCAACTTCAATCCATCTGATATATCGATGTATTCAATGTAATATGGCTATGACAGCACAAATAGGTTAAAAGAAAAAATTGCCTTTCGTCAGATAGGAATACTACATCTATCTAACGATAAGAGCAATAAAAAAACTCCATAGGAAGGAACTGCAGTCTCCATCTTATAATTCCTGCCATAGGCAAAACGAGTGTGTGTGGCATATAAAGCGATTCTGCCCATAGCGAATTTCATACTACATCTACTAATTAAACCAATATATCCAATTCATTGATCCAATTTAACTACAAAACAAATAACCTAAGATTACCGTCCCCTAATATAACTTTACAAATCTATATAGCCATTCATGCCTGACTTAAGTTTAACATTTATATAATTTAATTTATCACAAAACAAAAATCATAAATAAAACTTAAAAAAACAAAAAAACAAAAAAATGGAAATGATTTTACAAAAAAAAAAATACATCAAATAAAATTATAACTCATTAATAAATAATGTTGGTCAGATAGGATTCTATTTCTTATAGATTAAATACTGAGAAAGTTTATATTTTAAAGTTCTTAGTGTTTCAAAATGTTTTTAAAGTTCTTAGAATTCTTAAAATGTTCCTCTTTATCCATTGCATGCCGTTTGGAATCCACGTTAAATCCCCCGATGATCCTGTTGTCCTCAGTATAAGAAAAGCGATGTTTCATTTCTTTTTTTTATAACAACTGAAGGGATTGAAGAGTGCATCTTTTCAATCCCTTCTCCTTCAACTCCACACTACCACATATAGTCACATCTTGTAATAATTAATTAATAATTTCCAAACTTTTCTTTTTATATTAATTTTAAGGATTCAATTGACATTACGTCATTGATGATGATGATCCTTCTGTTGAGGTCCAATTTCCGAATGAATTTCTCTCATTTACTATTAGTTTCTATTGTTTTCCTATCTGACTGCTGCTTATACATTTAAATGTCCAAAGGCTAGTTCACTTTGACTAATTAAAATAATCATTTCCATTTCTGATAAATTAATGTGTTTTCCAAACTTAAAGATATATTTTTATCTTAAATCTTTTTGTTGAAAGATTTAGTTTTTCTATTTTTAAAAGTTTTATTTTAATAATTTTTTTTTATCTGTGCGATTTTATATATATATACGAGTTTAAAATGATTTTTTAATTTTCAATTTTTAATTCTTAAAAAAGAAGTTTTTATTTGCAAACTTTTATTTTTTTCACGTTTAATAATAAAAAACAATGTAACGTATGTATGTGCCCATTACAATATATATAATTAAGAAGAAAGAATTTCCACTTTTAATATATCTGCTGCACTGACTGTATAATAGATCAATGCTGTCATGCTACTGAGGATACTCTCAAATCCAAACACAAGATAAAGTTATTTGAAAGGATAAGAGAGACCATCTTATCTTTAAACCTACATTCTAATTATATAGGCCAGTTTAAACTGTCTTAGTTTTAGAGTGTGAAGATATTTTACAGCCATTATTTTCTTTCATATGCAAAGTCTTTCAATTTACTATACATGTTAATATTATAAATTATTAGAAACGATGTAAATTCTATCCTGGTTTAGTGGTAGTATAAAATATTAGATATAAGTAAACTAATTAATTATAAAATTATGTTACAAGATGATAAACTATTGTATATTCCAGTTTGTGACTAATTCAAAAATCCTGTTATTAAATCTTACAGAAATACCAATAGTATTGGGTCTACAGACATAAAATGCATATACATTTATTTACTGGCTCATTAATTATCTATAAGAAATATTTAATTAAATATATGATAAATAAAATTAAAATGTCACAAATCTATATTTTATTGATGAATATTTTTATTTGTAATTTCCATAATACTAATTCCATTTCTCACTGTGGAATGCCTAGAAAATACAAAGATAGACCAATATTCTAGTCTCCACTCTGTGCTTTAATATTCAATTTTTTGTTACTTATTTATAAAATTAATAGTAAGATGACATTAATAATTATAACAAATAACTTTATTTATAATATTAAACTAATAAACACATAATAAACTGCAATAAAATATTTAAAATTATTTACTGTTACTTTCTCTTCACACTTATTATTTTTATCTTATTCATTGTATTCTCTTATTATAAGTAATTGATTGATAACTCAATTTGATGCTTGTAAGTTTTCCAGTAAACCAAGATGGCAGCCTGTGTTTTTAATAAATCTACAGTTTTAGAGCCCCCCCCCTTCCCCAAATGTCTGCTGGAAACATCGTATTTAATATTGACATTTAATATTTTATTACTGTTATTTAAAAAAAAAAAAAAACAGATAATTGGGGACAAAGTAATTATAATATTTACAGTTTTTTTTTTTTTTGCATTAACATACTAACAGAAAGATGAAAAATATGAATACAATATTCACACTTTATTCATGTTGGTACAGTCATATCACAACCATTAGGACATAATGTCATATCTTTGGAAATAGTCAACTGCATCATGTTCTGTGACAGGAAAGATCCAAATTTTTATCCTTATGACAAATTACCAAAAAAGCTGCTGACAAAAAGAAGCATGCTGAATTGAACCAAAATATTATAATGTTAGAGTGTTTTGTTGCTGCCCACATTATAATATAAATAAATTTAAAAAAAAGAAAAGAAATAAAGCTTCTTAATGAAATTTTTTGGAATTTTTTTTCTTTTTTTAATTTAACAATTAATTTATTATTATTATTTAATTTAACAACTGACACATCTTTGATAGATTGTAGACCCCCCCAAAACTGTATATTTATCAAAAATACAGGCTGCCATCCTGGTTTACTGAAAAACTCACAAATATTCTGTTTCTATTATTGTAATATAACTATTGAATTCTTAATTGGCTTCAGAATTTATTTTTCTATTGTTTAAAGATATGTTTTACTTAAAATTTCTAAACTCAGAGGATTTTAATAATTATCTATTTATTTATCTATCTCTTTTGAACAAATTACTTGATAAGTTCTAAATTGATAATTACTTATGAGTACTGACTCTTAATCTACACTGAATATATAATCACTTAATATATTGAACCTTACATGTACCTGTAATAGAAAGCATGTTTTGATATTGGTCTTTTATTGATATGCATTCTAGGTACTATCCATATATGTAAAATAAAATGGTGGAGCTGTTTAATGAAGATGATATTATATTAAAAAAATTAATGCCTACAATAATCTTCAAATATTCAGTTCATACAAAACAAGCAGTATATTCAGTGGTTAATATTAATTTCAATAATAATAGAGGAGCATAAATTGCTCTTTAACCATGCTTTTAATTTTCTCCTTGCAAAACAACTATTTAAAATAATTTCATTGATGATTTTTTGACAGATATAACATTAGGAATAATTTTAAAATCTTTTTTTATTCATAGTTTAATATTTAATAGAGTAATATTCATATCCACAACTTCAGCATCAATAACATTTTATATAAAAGTATATTTTGTAATACAATTAAATAAAAAAGGAAATTCCCTAATGCATTTATGTCACATGTTTTCTGGCCATTACTTTATGACAACTAGTTACTTTTACAACAACATTGATTCAGTAAGTTACCATTGTTTATAAAATGTAAGCTAATATAATAAAATATTTAAAGATATATCTCATTCAAATATGTTTAACTTTATAATTAAACAAATCAATGTTATACAAATATACTTGTAACAAATGGATAATCCAAACCATTTTGAAATATTAAAATCAGTATCTATGCCCATCTTAAATAATTATAAAAAGGCAATATTATTGTTTCATTTATGTTAATGGCAAACACAATTTTGGTAGATTTATTACTAATAAAAATGCAAATAAATTACTGCACATTCATTTAATTTAAATATGAAAAGTTTGAATTTATCTAATATTTTAATTAAGATATATTTTTATTTAATTTTGAAGTTAAGCTTATTAAAAAAAAGTATATTTATCTTGACATATACTTGTTTATATTTTGAGAAATAATATTAATCTAAAATTTTAATTTTAGCAATAAACTTTAGAATATTTAATATTTTCCTTCCATATATTATGATCATGAAGCCTTTACCAAAATGCATGATCTTCAAATATTTTGAGAATGAAAACAATTTCAAATGATAATATCTATTAAAGTTTGAATTTTAGTGACAATTTTTATTGATATGTTATTCAGTATCATCACTGCTTCAAATAATCAATTCAGTGCAGGATAGTTTTTCAAAGCTTCATACAGTTACTCCAATTTCTAGTTTTTCTTCTTCACATCACAGCAACAAATTTCCTTATTTAATCTATTAATCTCACATGTGACTCTTTCTAGGTCTTTTATAATCTTTTGGGAACCAATTTAAACACCAGTTCTCCATTTATTATTTTTGTTTTAATAAATATGCCACACTCAGCTCCATTTCAATCTCTTAATTCTTCCATTGACATTAGTGATACATGTTTGTTCTCATACATTTTGTTGTAATTCTCTTCTTATTTCTAATCTCTTCATACTTTATTGAATGGTATAAAGTCTATATATTGCTATTCTGTAAAATGTCCAAATCTCAGATTCATAAGAAAGAACTAAAACACATCTATTAAAAAACTTTTCATTTCAAACACAAAGGCATAGATCTTTTCAATATTAAGTTATTTCTATCAAAAGCATTCCATTCAAGCTTAATTATAATATTAATTTTATCCACTACATTTTTATCTGAGTTAGTAATCCGACCAAAGTATTTATAATTGTTTATTCTTTTTCTTATTAAAAAAATCCATTGAATATTATGTCTTTAGCGCATTTATCTTTCAATCCTACTTTCTTACTTTTATTGATAATGCATGCAGTACTTGTGAAGTTGCGAAACAATATTTTCCAAAAACAATTACATGATTTTTAAAATCTGGATAATTTTAAAAAATGACTATTTGCTGTTACTACCTTAGAAAGCCATAAAACACTTTTGATAAAACTGCTATAAAAGTATTGGTTTTATATCTATCACACTATAGTAAATACTTTTTCAATAATTTCTTAATATCAGTATGTAATCCAATCATTCTTGTTGATTTTTTATAAACATTCTATCTCAGATCTATATCTTAATAATCCAAAATGAATATACTTATAAAATTAAATACCTTTTTATAATCTTATAATGCAAAGCATAACAGAAATTCCTATTTATCAGAGCTTCACAATATTTGAATATGATTTATTGTGCTAAAGCCATTATTAACTTGAGAGCATTTTTTTTTTATTGGTTATGGTTTGAATTTTGCAGTAGACAAATTGTAATTATTTTGATAAAGATTTTGTATAGAATTCATGGAAGACTGATAGATTGTGATTTCTAATATCTTCTTTGTCACCTTTTTAGAATATTAATGTTTCTACTATATTTTTTCAGTTATCTGGTACATCATTATTATTTGGAGATTTGGTATATAACTTTTCCAATATTTTTTTTCTCTGCTTTTCTTTAAATAGCAATTAATTTCATCATTTTTTGAATGTTTTCTATTCTTCATACATTTAATAGGATGTTTCTTTTTTTCATTTAAAATTTTAGCTGATACAGAAGATGCAATAATTATAAGAGATACCTTTTTTTTTTTACTTTTTGTTACTATATAATTTTCTTATAGAACCCTTCCACAGATTTCATAATGACATCTCTAATTTTAGAAATACTTTCATCTTTGCTTTTTATCAAAAATAATTTTGAGACGTTCATCACTTTCTATAGGTTTTCTTACTAATTTATAATTATATTTTGTTATATCATCATTATTTTTTTTTGTATCATTTTAATTTTTTTTAGATATTCAGTTTTTCTTAATAAATAAAATTTTAAAAAAATCCATATTTCTTCTTCTATTCATAAATTCTCTTATCTCAATGTATTTAATAGTGTATCAGCTATCTTCTTATTGATTTCAATCCAATTTGAATCATTTTCAAAGCCTTCTATGACAATTTTAAAATGTTGGTTCCTGGATAAAAGTACTTTTATATCCATATAAATATTTTCTACTTCTTCAATACAGTGAGAAATTGTTGAGGTATGAAGCTGAATAATCAGCATTTGACATATTTCATTAATTTTGTCACTCTATCCAAAATACTATCAGTCTCCACAATATTGTTCTTCCACTCTTTTTCATAATAAATCACATTCCACTTGGGATTCCATTATTTGTGTTTTTATAGTAAAATACATTTATACTTTTTAAATCAATTATCTCTTCATCTTTTCTTTTTACTTAACAAAGTCCAACAATATCCCATTTAATAGTATATAATTCTTCAAATTCCTGCAATCTTTCTTTATTTGAATGTAATATACAACTAATAAAAAGTCATTGAATGATAGCTTAGCTCTGCAATCAGGCAATTCTTAGCACCATCCACTTTTGTCTATCAACTGCTGCATTGGCTGATGATTTTATAGTTTCCTGAACTTAGTTTTATCTGAAGTGATTGTAAATATTTTTTTTTTAAAAAGTGAAATCATTCACAAACACATTTATTTATCATTCATGAAAACTCAACTGATATTTCAATTATAAACTTCCAGGAAACTGAGAAAAAAAATAGTATTTCTTGTTGTTAAACTCAAAGATTAAAAGCCAATAAACTCACCACACTAGCTGATGTATGTTGGTGAGTAACCGTTCAATGTTCATTTATATTAATAATCACATAGTACTAACTGCTGCAATAACAAGGACCTATGGAGTGGACATTAGGAAATTGGTCCTGCTCAGTTTTTTTCAAAATTTTAAAAAGGAATTAAAAGATCATCTTTGATTTAATAGCAAAATCTTTCTGCAACCATTCTATATTACATTAAATACATGTTGAAAATAAATTTAGAAATTATTTTATATAATATAATTACATACAATATATTACCTTACATAGTATATGTATAAATAAATCTAATAATAGTAATAGTAATAATAATGATAAAGATGATGATGATAATAATAATAATAATAATATTAATTAGTCATTATATTTAAGATCATAAAATTTGAAGAAAACTCTTACATTTATCATTGTTTCATTTTTCTTTTATATTTATTTGGTTGAAGAAAAAAAAATTATAAACAGTTATTTAACATTTTATTTATCTGGGAACAACAAGGACTGAATGCACTTTCTGAGGAATAACAAATATTGTGATGTTTTACAATAATGATTCTTATTTTTTCCATATTTGTAATGACATTTTTTTTAGCTTTGTATAACAATAATTTTGACAATATATTAAAATCATATTCCTAAAATTAAATTTGTTTCTTTATGAAATTAAATCATATACATCATGAATGATAATTCTTAATGTGTACTTATTTTCATATTATTCTTAATTTATATCTTGATAAAACATTCTCCATTTTCTGAGGTATGAAATTTTTATGGTAAACTTAGTGCACATAAAATTATAAACTGGAACATTTTTTTTTAAAGAAAATTAAAATATTTTATCAGAATTTAAATTATCTTTTATCCATTTTTAGAGCAATAATATTTTACATTCTTAGAATTAATATACAATTTTTTTCTAAATTATAATTATTTTAAATTAAATTTTTATAATTTCATAAATTTTAAAATTATTTTATTCACCTTGGAAATTAATTTTATATAGAAACAAATATAAAAATTATTGAAATGAACGTTTTTGTCTTTACAGAATTTTACTTTCCCTAAGTTATTGACAGGATTGTTGCATTTATGTTTTCATAGCAGTTTATTTCCAATTTAAATAATTTCACTAAATGTTTTAGGCAGTCCATAACTATTTATGACATATTTTAGAAAGACAGTTAATATATATTTTTTTACTTTTAATATTATTATATTAAAAAGTGGCACCAATATAAATTATATTTGAAATAATAAATATAAAAGTTTAAGTAGGATACTCTAAAAAAATACTGACTTTAGTAAACAGCAAAAAAGAATATATTATTTTAACAATCCATATGTATTTAATTGCTAACTGGTCCATTTTTATGAATTCAAAACATTAGACAATTTGCAAGAAACCAATTAAATTCAGATTTTTAAAGTTGTTCTGATTTCTCAATGAATAATTGATAAAGATTCTACCTGATTGACTAAAAGTGATGATTGGCCAGAATTTCATTAACTTTTTATAATTTATAATGTCTCTATTTTAAGATGCAGGTTTATAATTATGCTAATTTTAGCTTCTTGCTTCATATAAATGAGATCTATTTTATAAAACTCATGGATTTATTTTTTTAAACAGTTATTTATTAATTTATTCGATTTTGTATGTAAAATATATGCATTCCCATATATTTATTAACACAAAACAACATAAATTGGAAGATTATATTTGAACACTAAATAATTAATTATTTTGTATAATCAATTTATTTGCATGATTGCAAATACACTACTCGACATTATTTATTTTTGTATGAATATGAGGCAATACACCTCGAAAGCCCTCAGCTTTTATTTATTCATTTATTGATTTATAAGTGTATTTTATATAGTCTCTTCTGCCAGCACCTCACCAGCTTGTAATTCTGCAATAAAAAGTATATTATCTGTTAAATAATTGTTTTGTTAAAATGAATTTTTACATAAAATTGCTATTTAATTACATTTTTTGTATAAATAAAGGACTTATTCCTACACTTTTGAGAATGGTTAAAATATTAAATTATCTAAATAATACACTTATTATTCTGCCAATTTTTTTAAAACAAAGATTCTATTTAATCTACCATGTTAAATAATGATTTATTTTATTTTATAAATATACAAGTAAACAATTATTTTGTTTATAACTTTTACATATACCCATTAGCATCTTATCATACTAAATCTAATATAAATATATTAAATTATATGCAAAAAATGCATAATTTCATGAAATACAGTATTTACTTTATATTATAAATACAAGTATATGCTTTGAATACATTTGTGCCATAATCATATTTAACATAAATAACAATATTACTGTTTAAGTTTTACACACACACACACACACACATATATATATATATATATATTATTTAATTAAACCCCAGTATGAACATAAATGTATGTTGTTAATTTTTTGGTTAATAATATCTTTTGAATAAATAATGAGCTCTGTCTTCTTGACCTTAATTTTGCAATTGTTTCATTTTTCTAATGTGATCCAGGCATTTTTAGGAAAAAAATACATGTCTATTTTTTAATTTATGCATTCTGATTTATTATCTGAATTATAACATATTTGTAAATATGCTGGATGATCTTTTTTTACACTTCTTTTAGTCTTGTTATAACATATTATTTGGGAATTAGATTTTAATAGATAAATCATTGTATATATTTACCTTTACATTAGAATTATTAATTAATCTACTAAAATTAATTAAAGATCAAAATCTATTGTTAAAGACTATCACACATTTATTTAATAAATTTATATGTTTATTTCTAAAAGTATCAGATTCATAGGTGCAAAAAGATAATTCCAAATGCAAAATCAAAGAGTTGTGATTTATTACACTATAACGATCGAAATGAAAGTGAAGATCGAATCTAACCGCAAAAACAATATCTGCAACTACCAGGGCACCATCTAGGCATTTAAACCTAGAAAAATTTATAAAGTAGGCAGATACGCGCTGTTAAGATTCCACTTTATTTAAATATTCCGATCGTTAGCCCAAGTCACTAGCTCAGTGGAGACGCAGAGATAAAAATCTATATCTTAATTTATATCTTAAATATCAATAAATCAAAGCCACTGCCAGAAATTAACACATAAAAATATTTATTTACGCACATATAAAATCATTCTAATTTGAGGAATAAGTTTAACATTTTAGATTTTTATATTAACTTTTAATTTTACATTTAACTAAGTTTCAATGAGTTTAATATTTTATTTAGATAGTCAAGTATGAATAGACTACATAGATCTGCATTTGAAAAGAAAATATTCTTCCCTGATTTAACCTTAGGCAACAAATTTCGCAATCAAACCGGCGCCAATCCATCTGATACATTTATGTATTCAATGTAGCATGAAAATACGACAACACAAAATACTATACTGTCAGGAATGTACATCTGATCAGTAAGTAGAATTAGAGAAGACATTGTCTCTCCACCAACAGGAATGTGACATCTGTTGGCAAGTAGAACAATAAACATAAAACTCCATAGGAATGGACTGCGGTCCTTTGCCATCTTACAAACCCATCCATAGGCAAACAGAAGGTGTGTGGTGTATATATATAATCCTGCCCGTAGCGGATCTCATACTACATCTACAATTACACAAATATATCCAATCCATTGAACCAATTCAACTACGAAATGAATAACCTAAGATTACCCTCCCTTAATATAACTTTACAAAACTATATAGCCATTCACACCCGACTTAAATCTAACATTTAAATATGTTCACACAGATTATTTTTATAAATTTGCTTTTAAAATGTTGAGTATAGATTGGCTGCACAGATTCCACAGTCAAAAACATCCAAATTAAACACAATCGATCAAAATACAAAATCATCGATAACGTGAATTGCAAAGGGAATACACAAGGCTCCGTGGCATTCATCGTAAGATGCCCGCATTAACATCGTTGACCTATATATTCTAATCAAATGTGAAAACTTCAACATAATCAACCGCTAACGAACCTATGCAACGTCTATACCCAACCTAAATTTCATCATTTAAAATTTAAACAATAAACAATTTATATAATAAAAAAGAAAAAAAATGGAAATGATTTTTATCAATCGGAAAACATATAAAATTAAACATTATTAATTTGATTTAAAACTTACAAGAGTCAGATAAGAGTCCGTTTTAACATTTAAGTTGGCTTGTTTATCAATTTGTAAAACTTGATGAAAGTTCTTAATTGATTTTAACAATTGTCATTTCATATAGCTTATGGTAGAAGAGTCCAGGTTTCTGCTTTTAATTCCCGTGATGCCTCCATTGGAAGATAATGTTCTGGAGATGGCAATAGCTGGTTCAAGGTATCACAGTCTTTTCATTTTTCTTTTTTAAATAGAGAGTGTGGTATGTGCGTCCTACCGCATCTCTCAAACACACAACGCTGGAACTATCAGAAAAAACTGTATTTCCCTTTTTATATTATCCACACGGATTCAATCAACAAAACGTCACTAATCCATCACTTTCGTTAGGGTCCGAGCCAAGGCTTAGTGCTTCCATTGGTCAAGCTAATTTCTCTTTATTTTCTTATCTATCTTTCATCAGATCATTTTAATTATACAAGAGCCCAAGGGCCAGTTTGGTTTTCGATAATTCATAAACAATCATTTCCATTTACAGATTACATTAATTAATACCTGTTTTTATTTTTAAATCTTGTACTTTTTTTTTATAAAAAAGTACGTTCAAATACTTATTTGTTTTTAAAAAAAAAAATTTTTTTAAAGTTTGGCATCTGTGCGAATGTATATACGTTTAACAAACATTTTAATTTTAGCGTTTAGTTTTTTACTTTTATTTGCGAACTTTTATTAAGTTTTTATTTTAAATTAATGTAACGACATATTTATATATCGTTACAAAAAGATATTAAAGTAATAATTGAGTAAATTATTTAGATTTAATTAATAAAAGATAGGGTATTAAATAATAGTGTTTGTTAATGATAATAAAAATTGGAAAATCTAGAAAATTATATCATAAATAAATTATCTACTATGGGAGATTATAAATATTTTGTTTTCTAATTGCATAAATCAAATGAAAGAATAATTATTTATTATCCATAAATTATTTCAACAAATAGCTTTATAGGTAATAATATTAATAGAATCATATTATATAAATGAAATGGTTAAAATATATGATTATGATAGTTGTATTTAGAAAAAATATAAATTTAATCTTATATATATATATTGTAACGGTCAGAATCGTCTATCTCGCTAACACACTGCATAATTCAAACCCCAGACCCGAAACTGAACATTCTAGGAGGGGTTGCCTTCTAGATATACTAAGTTCGAATCTAAAGTCCAAATTTCACAGCGCCACCTACGTGATAACGCATCTGATGCTACACTAGCATAACCTTTTACCGGTGCCTGGTGGTCAGGGAGAAACAAAAGACTCTATACTAAGATAAGTTTGGGTGGCTAATTAACGTCTATGGATTTACAAAAGAAATGCAGAAAATATATATATCTAGACCGAGACAGTGATAGGAATCAAATAAAATAAGAGATAAAATTTAGTTTTAAATAATTGCACACAATTTATTTATATCAATATATAGATCAAATGCCACTGTCTGCTTATATGAGACAGGGACGCATATTAAGTAATTGTTGGCATTTATATTTCAGTAATGACAAAAGGGTTTTAAAACAGAGTGATATATTCTATTCCTCGGGCTAATAGCATTACGATAATGTGCTTGACGAGATAGGAATATGTGCGAGGTGCTTTGAGTAAATAGACAAGTTTAAGAAAAAGATTTGAAATGAAATGTTCTAAAATGTTTATTGATTTCGAGAATAGTAACGGACTAAAGCTTACTAAGCAAACGTGGGAATGTGATCAAAGCATTTATTTGAGAATAATAATAGATTTGTACTGGGAGGTCAGTATTGCTGACAGTGAATTTATAAAGTTGGAGGGTGTGACTCGTTTAAGTCACGGATGCTTTGTAAAGTAAATATAAAATGAAACAATATTGAAAATCCGGAATAATTACGGAGGGCATCTCGCCGCTAACCCGTAGGAAAGTATTTTGACGAAACAGCCGAAACTTAGCGACTGTGTGACGATTGCGTTTAATTCCCAGGGGTGTCATTTATGAACACCCTCTGCCTGGAAACTTGGAATGAGCGAAAGAACGGACTTTGCAGTGTAAAGAATCCTTGGAAAATAAAAACAAAGCGGTCTCAACAACCAATTCATGTACCAGCAATGCGAGACTAGTGTATATAAAAACATACTAAATGGGTTTTACTTGTATTAAGAGAAATGCCCAATCAAATTCCCTGAAATTCATTTAAAAGGGTCCGCACATTCTCGACATCAATGATGAACTTTATAATTAAAATAGAACACGGTAATTAAAATAAGAAAATGCATGCTTGCGGGTTTGAAAAGTAAGTATAGATTTATATACGCAATCATGCATTTGGGGACACATTTAATCATTGACTTCGCACATACTCTTATATTAGATTAAAATCAATAACATGTAGATTTTAAACTATGTGATTATGTTACATTAAAGAAAAGAATCGCCCTCGAACGAGTGATTTGCAAGACAATAAAATTGGAAAATTATAAATTTAAAATATGCCTTAATAGCGGCGTCTTATTTTCAATAGAGGGAATAGTTCACTCGGTCAAAGATGATTCTGACACATTATCATAATAAAATAAAAGAAAGCTTTATAAATAGAAAATATTAACCCAAGGATAGAGAACAAAATGTTAAGCATATTTAAACACACAAAATAAATACACAATGAAGTTGTGAAATATAAGAAAACAATGTTAAATAGCTATAGCATGTTAGTTAGTGATCACAAGAGCTCTTGGGTTAATTTAGGTTACCTCTGGAGAAGCATTTGCAGGTAGATGTTCGGCAGGTTTTATAATTCAGCAGCAAAATCTGGAATGTTCATATTTGGCAGCGGCAGCAGCAGTTTCGGGATCCGTGTGATAAATTTTGATGGTATGGAGCAGCGGCTGGCTATTCCGAGGGGACATAGCCATCTTAAGCACCTCTACTCGGACATGTCAAGGTTAGCAAATTATTAGAATTTTAGAACAACTCAGAAACTTTTAGACAACTCAGAATTCTTTAAAAGCTTAGAAACCTTTAAGAGCTTAGAAAGCTTAGAAAGTTTAGAATGGTGAACAAAAGAAAAACATCCTTTTTATAGTAAAATTTAACAATAGATTTGTCCTGGGGCATACAAAATTATTGGACTTATCTGCTGTAATTAAATCTATCCGAATGTCTAAAGGAATTCAACATTAATTAATTTCTTTTGTTAACTTCCCCATCGACATTCGAATTACAAACTAGATTTAATTAAAATTACTGCTACTAATTAAAGAAAACTTAAGTGGACAGCTGCTGTTTTTAGATAAACTTATATAATTAAACTATTGTCCCTCATTTATTGTAACAGAAATATTTGGGATGATTTTTATTAAATAAAACGAAAATTATTTTATTTTAAATTGTAATATTTGAATCTATCTACTAAACGAATATTTACTAAATGAATTTTATTTTAAATCAAAATATATTACGACGGTAATATATTTGTAAATAGATCCAAACAAAATAACTAACAATTTATAATTTTGATATGTTTTAAAATGGATATCATAGTGTGTGCGCAATTACGACTTATATAACTTACTTTTTAATAAATGTAAATTATGTGAACAAATACATAATTCATAATATTTTATTTTATTTGGGAATAAGTTATATATATAATACGAGCATTGTGCTCGTGGTTTAAAATTAGGTGGGATTTTCGGTATATAAGTGTATTGCAGACACACTACGATAGATTGGGGTTCAAACTAAGGTATGAGGGTAGGAAGTAGGTGAGAAAAGGTGAAACGAAGATCTGCAAAGCAGACCTTACTGTTTCAATATATATATATAATTTTCATTTTGAAGGTTGATACTAGCTTAGGAAAGAGCTTCAACTATCACATAGCCTTACATGATTTATTTAAAAATTATATATAAAGTAAATTGTTAGAAGAGAAGACCCCAATTAATCAAGATTTTGTCAGTGAATAAATATTTTGAAAAGCAGATATTGTTTCATTTTAATCTAAAAGATTGTCTTGGTGTATGAGGCAAAATTGGTTCTGGAAATACAAATTTAAAATAAAGAAAAACCATTGATAATAATTCTCAGAACTTCAGCATGTACATAAAAAGTAAATATATTACAGTATTGATTTCCAGATTCAGAGACATGGCATAAGACAACCAGTGGAAAATGTTTTGCTATGACCAAACAAACTATGTTATAATCAATTGCTGATTATCTTTACAGATGTAAAATTTATAAAAGCAAAAGAAGATAAACTAGCTTTAGAAATGATTTCCATAAAAAAGTATATAAAATTTTTAGGGGTATATTAAAAAAAAATTAGATCCATCACTATAGGGAACATCAGTACAGGAAGCTATCAGGCACATTATATTATATTGAGTCTATACTTATTGAATACCATCTTAAATTTTTAAAATATCTTTTTTGAGGCTTGGTGGTTTTATTTGCTCATTTTTGCATTTTCCTTTTATTTATAATTGTTAATAATAATTTTTTATTCTCAGTTAAATATTTATATTTTTTACAAATTTTATTAAAAGCACAAATTCAAAAAATTAAATAAATCTGAAAAATGTAAATATTAATTTCGCAACTAAAAATATAAGATAAGCACAAGTGAATAATTAAATCAAATGACTTCCTTTCTGCATACAAAAAAATTATTTAATGTAAAAGATATATAGTAATCATCTAATCAGCATATTTCAGATAAAATTAGTTAATGTATAAATTAATATAATGAAATATTTTTGAAATATCAAAATTCAATTCTAATTATGTAAAAAAAAAAAAAACAAAGAATAATGAAAAAATATTAATAGTAAGAATTTGCAGTTTTAATAAACTGATTTTCTGCTAAAAACCAATGTACTCAAATAAAAGTTAATATTAATATCAAATTCTTATTAAGAAACAAATATTTAATAATTTTACAAAAAAAAAATAAACAGGTATACAAATTATGTGTGCACTTATTTTTCTGTTAATATGATGCTATAAAATTTTATGTTGCACAAATGTATGATGGTACTTTTCTGAGAAAATACACACTTATTGTTATTTTCACAGATTACCAATAACACTCATGTCTAGATACTTTTTTAGAATCAAAATTTTAATCTATCATAAGATTTGTAAGTGCAAAATCCTTCAAACTTTAGTTTTTATCTTCAAGTGATTGCAATGTATTTCTGCCTTTAACACTTAAAATCAATTTCAGTACCAACAGGAGGTGTATAAAAATTAATTAAAAGGTTAAGATGAAAAATAATGGTTCAAACATTTTATTATATTAAAAAGCCTGATTGCATAATATCAAATGAATGAAATTAAAGATAGAAAACAACACTGGAGATATGTCCTAAAATAGTAATGCCCTTATAGTTAATGGTTATACATGGATACTAATAAGATTTCAAAATTAATCTACACAATTAAAATTATAAACCTTGATTCATAATTTTAAAAAATGATAAAATAAAGAATAAATTTTAAAAAAATCAAAAGTATTAGAAATATATTAAGATTAGAGATAAAAACAAGAATGGACATAAAATAGATTGTGTAAAGAATATAAAACCTTTAAACTACTTTAAAGAACCTAATAGAAGGAAGATATATGAAACAAATTACATTAATTACAACAAACATAATTGTATAAATATAGATAAAACATCAATTAATTTAATTGATAATTGATTAATGATAAATGAATGACAAATTATATAGTATATAATCTTAATTTGTTCCTTTATTGCATTGCCTTAATTAATTAATTAATCCATTTTTTATTTTATGTTGATGGGTGTTATGTAAGCATTGTGCAAAAAATAAAGATTTTATAAAAAAAAAACAAATTAATTATATAGTATATATTTTTATAGGGTTTTTTGCTTTCTCTTTCCTATATTGTATTATTGTTATAACAGTTTCTAGTTAAAAGAAATAGATGTCACTATATATACAATGTAGATTGAAATTGTAAAATAGTTCCAACACAATAAAAAGAGCAAACATAAATATTTGACAAGAGTTTTTATGCTTTATTATTATTATTATATATATTATACTTATATTGCTGTTATATAAAAAAAAATTATATTATGTCATATGATTTACTTAAATTTAGATTATATATATTAAAATATTCCACACATTATTTTATTTGCAATATATATAATGTAATCATAATTTTAGTATCACAGACATTCCACTTTTAAAAAATAAGTGTTAATATAAATTATAATAATTAGATACAATACAATATTTTATATCAATTTTATTTACAATGTTAAAAAATAAAATCTTTTAATGATATTTGCTTTCATTTCAAAGTATAAATTTTAGTGTTTATGGAACCAATCCAAATCTCTCTTTAAGCTGACAAGTTATTTTTATTTTATTATTATTATTATTATTATATCTTATTTCTTTTTGTGAGTGCAAATAAGAAAAACACCTAATAGAAAGCAGACTGCATACTAATGTAAGACAATTAGAAGTTTTCTATGGTAAGATGTATAATGAACATGTGTTTATGTAAAATAAGATCTCTCTCCAAGGAAGATGAGATAATTATGTAATAGAGTACTATAATGAAACAATATTCACTCAGTTTTGGGAGTAGCTTGCATTTGTTTGTTATTTTTTAACTTAATATTTTTATCATTTTACTATTTAGAACTACATCATATACCTTTAAATAGTAACTATATCATTAAGTTGTGTTATGTATATATATATATATATATATATATATACACAACATAATATAATATATATAATATATTTATATATATATATATATATATATATATATATATAATTAAAAATATTAAAATTTTATTTAGTGACAATTTTTTATTTTCAAATTAAAAAAAAAGAAAGCCTTACTAAAATTATCATTATTATGCTAATTATTTTAATAGTAAAATTAATAATTATTTACACTTAATTAGTTTACTCTGATACTGAGGTAATTAAAAAAGAACAAACATATACATATGTGTGTTTTTAAGTATTTGACTAACCAATTGTAAATTAATTATCTCTAAAATGTTATATGTTAGTTGCTACTTAATTATTAAAGTTTTTAATATTAGTAATGAAATGTTCTATTTGCTCAAAATATATTCTGAGTAGTTTATAAATGATTTCAAAGGTGTATATGCATGCACCCATTTATTAAGTATAATTTATCACAAATTAGTTATTAAAAACACAAAACTACATTTAAAAAAAATTAAAAGCCATTAACAAAACAGTTGAATTAACCAGTGGTCAATTATAAAAGATTAGGAAAAAAGTTTCAATGTTTGTAAGAGAAAATATGTGCATTGTAGAACTTAACTGAGGTCTATTATAAATGGAAATGTATTTTTTAAAGAAGATATAAAAAAGTAGTTGTAAAACTATACAGAATGAGTTATGTAAAAAAACACACCCAAAAACTTATTTGTATTCTAATAAAATTAATATAAACAAAAATAATTTTAAATAGTGGCAAAATTAAAATATAAACACTATGGATTATAATAATTTATGTAGAAAAGTTTAGAATGAACCAAAAGCAAAAAGATTAAACTGAAAGAAGAATATAGATAAATATTTTTTTAAAAAAAAGTTTAATTTAATACATAGTAGATTAAAACAATTTAGTTAGGTAAGAAGAGTTATTAATTTAAATATGTAATAATATGTCAGGAATAATTATAGGTAAATCAGTTTTTATTGTAATTGACAAAAATGAAAAATTAAGAAAAAAAAAGAAGTAGTTAAATACAACAAGAAACTGAAAAAACAGTAACTCCTATATTGTGCTAAATGACATGCTAATGTTTATGAATGCCTTTATGAGTTAATACTGTAGTGAATGATATTAATTTTTTTAAGATCTCCTGCTATTAAGTTAATGTCAACAGGTGTAATAGCACATCTAATTAAACGTTACTTTTACTTTATAATAAATTTTATCTAAGTGTTGTGTAAATTGTAATCTAAAAGTAATAAATCAATATCAGAATGCATTAAATAACGACAAAAATTTTGTTTATCTAGTTACAAAAATGAGCAAATCTACATCTGCAGAAACTTCTACCTTTTTCTTAAGTTGACTTTAACCTAAAATTATAAAAAAGTAGAATAATGTTGTAACTCATTGTGTATTTAGTTATAACTTTTATATATGATCAAAATGAGATATTTATTGACTAATAATCAGATCACTTAGATTTGATTTCCCTGGAACAAACATTTTGATATTTCAAATTTAATGCTATCATCATTTAATACCAGACCAGACAAGATTAATTCACAATTAACATACATAATTGTCTCATAATTGAATAAAATGCAGGTGCAATTTTTTTCCCTCTGATATAACCTTTAAAAAGCTTTACAATTAAGTACACTAACATTATATTGACATTTAT
This sequence comes from Epiperipatus broadwayi, assembly GCA_028023455.1. Classification (NCBI taxonomy): domain Eukaryota; kingdom Metazoa; phylum Onychophora; class Udeonychophora; order Euonychophora; family Peripatidae; genus Epiperipatus; species Epiperipatus broadwayi. The sequence goes on from JAQFVV010006252.1 coordinate 7,106,654, forward strand.
TAAATATAAAAGTAAAATTTTTATTACAATGTTTTCAAGAAAAGTTTTTATCAAACTACACTAAAGCATATTATTCAATGACCACTAAATGGTATAATGATGTAATATCTACCTTTTCAAGTCAATTTCTGGCTTCTGCCTTTTTCAGTGAATATTTAGGATTTGAATCTGTAACTGTTGCAATTATACATATAGATATTATTTTTATTTACATTTTCTGCAAACATAACTTGAATATATATATATATATATATATATTTTACATTTTTATATCATTTGCTATTTTTAACTTTTCTTTTGAGAATTTTTATAAAATAAATAGATTACTTAATTAATTCTATATAGTAAATATTTTAATTAAGTAAACAAACGTCATTTTAAAATTGATATTTTAAACTAATGAACTTATCTAGAAATCAAATTATTATATATAAAGTTAAAAATATATTAATGCTTACACTAACTGTAATATTTTAGTGTAAAACATTTTAACCAGAAATGCATGTGCCATGACATAATAATCTTATTGTGATAGGAAGTCATATTTACCTTTAGAATAAAATATTTTATTTATTTAATTAAATATAATCTTTTAATTAAAATGAAGTATACTAGCAGCCCCTGGTTACGAACACTCGAGTTATTAACATTTTGCTATTAAGTAATCACTTTTGGACTTTAGATCTTTATCTATGCTCATACTTTCATGTATAATTAGTGCTATATACTGTAGAAAAAAATGGGTATTCAAAATTGTACAGTATTTTAGTACTTTAATAATTAAAAAAAATCCTTTTAGTAATTAATGCTACAAATTTATAGTATCTGATAAAAAAAAAAAAAAACTATTTACATACTCTCATAATTGATTTTTTCTGAAAAAAGATAAACTTTGGAATTTAGAAAATAATTAAAAGTATATTTTAGAGAACAATAAGAACTTATATAAAATATTGTAAATCTTCCCATGTCTCTGACATTAATTACTTTTATTGTTAGCATCATCACAGACTGTTTTAAACAGCATCATCTTCTTGATTAGCACTTGTTTTTAAAAGTAGTTTGTGCATGATTATGTTACATATACACTGTATATATTTCTGTTTTGATAATTTTTTTTATTTTTATTAATTAAAAACATCAGTGAAAAAAAATTGCAGTGTTGATACAACCAAAAAGAAATTAAGGTCTCATAAACCCCAAACAGTCAAGACAAAAATGGATATAATTTGACATTCTGAAAATGGTGAAACTTCTGCCTCAGTTACATATCCATGTAATTTAAACTGATCAACAATATATATATAATTGTGAAAAACAAGATCAAAATTAAGAAATGTGTTAAAAATTGTGGAAATATTTTTTTCAGGATTGTTTCAAAAAGACATGGCAGAGTAATGGATGAAATGGAGAAATCTTTGACTTTATGAATTAAAGATCAACATCAAAAAAGGCATCCTAGTGAGTTTATAAATTATTCAAGCTAAGTCTCTGAGTTTGCATGAAGATTGAAAGAAAATATTAAAAGAAGACTATGCTGTTGAATTTGTAGCAAGCAATGTCTTGGATGAAGATATTGCTGAGTTAATGCAATCTCACTCAGAACTTCTGTCAAATGAAGACTTGATCAAACTACAAAAGATGAATGAAATACAAAATAAAGAAAAACCTGATAATGAACTTATTGTTAATAGTTTGACAATTAAGAATATGAATGAAGCCTTCATTCATCTTGACAAATTTTTGACCATCATGGAAAAATATGATCCCAATGGAGAGCATATATCTCACCTATGAAGAACAATGAAAAAAGACACAGAATGTTGCAAAATTCTTTATCTAGAGAAGAAAAAAATACAATTCAATTAACTCTTGATAAATTTGTAAACAAAAATCCAATTACTAATCAATAAAAAATAAATACTGTATTTTGAAAACTCTTTTTGATGATTTTTTATATACTTCTACTTTCAAACAATTTCAACTTCCAATCACAGGTCAGGAACCAATTAATTTCATACCTAGGGGACTGCCTGTATTAGGTTTTAATACCATATTTCTTTAACTCAAGATTGCATTATTATAATTCTTATCTAATTTTCTTTGAAAAAATAAAAAAATCTGTAAAAGAATTTTTAATAAAATTATTCCAAAATTATATTTATTTTTAAATTAAGCTATTAATATATGGTGTATCTGAACTTAGTTCAGTCCCATATGGCTATTTAAGTTAGATAGCTGGATTGGGAGATATATGGATGTCTGAAAATTTAAGATTTTCTACTTAATAGTTATCCATTAGATAAAGTGCTGGGCTTGTCCTAGGATTTTTAATCTAATGCTTGAATATCCTGGCACCTCACTGATGAAGCCAGTAGCTGAAATTGGTCTGGGGTTGAGGATATTCTGCAAAGCTTGTGAGCTCTTTATAAAACATTCTTAACTATATTAAAAAATTACATAAATAGTAATTTATGCATATTTTCTTTACATTATGCTTACTTATTCCTCACAGGTTCTCAATTTTTAACAGGCAAATGTGTTTTAGAGAATGAAACTGGTACACTGAAGGTTTTTAGAGAGAATAATTAATATAAAAAATATTTTTTTCACCTAAATTAATATTTATACAACAAATGATAATCTTAATTACCTATTTAGTTTTTACATTTTTAGTAGTGATAATGTTGTACATATTTTTATTAAAAATATTCTCCTAAATCCATATACTGCAATCATTTTAATCATAAAACATTAAAATACAATTTGAAATCTAATAAAGTTGAAGTGAAAATTTTAAATGAAAGTTTGTTGAAAATGGCAGAAATGTGTCAAAATTTAATAATCAATTTACTTTATTTATCTTTTTTTATCCTTAATGGTAAAAATGTTGCATGTTTTTATTTATATAAATCATGACCCATGGAAAAAAGTTTGAAGCCTAATAATGTTGATGTCAAGAAGAAAAAATCAAAATCTAATAAAATGATTAAAATTCCAAATGCTTAAATTTAGTCATAAATTTAATTTGATGACTTATTTCAATCTTCAGCAATAAAATGTTGTAGATATTTAAAAAAAAAAAAATTGCTTTGTGTGTGTACTATAATAGATTTAGTCAGGAGCCTTAAAAACACAATTGAGAAATGATTAATATCGATATTAAACCATTTCAAAAACAAAATGCAGTAAAAAGATGGAAATATAAGTGCTAATCATTTCTTTACAACAACTACTAGCTGATATAACATTTTTTGCATATAACTTTTCATTCCATTCCACCTTTGGGTAAAGCATTAAGTATCGTCAGTTCATTTTGTAAACTTATTTTCATTTAGTTTTTTTTTTTTGAAAATTGTTCAACTTTTTTTTTTTATACACTGATCAGTATTTAAATAAAAATTAAAAAAATATTTTTAAAAGAGAAAACAAAGGCCAGCACTTTGTATTCTGGATATCATAAGATTCAATTAGATTTATATTATTAAAAAAAATTTCAAAAATGTTTAGGTAGTGAAAAGGAATTTGAGCTTAAGAAGTTTACGCTATTACATCTAGGAACTAATAAAAACTCTGAGGCAACCATTTATCAAAAAGTTAAGCATTTGTTGCAAGAATTTTACTATGTTTGTTCTTGTGAAAGAGTTTAGTGCCAACAAAGTATGGTTCACCAGGTTCGTGAAAAAATTGGATTGCATAGCATTACAAGATATGGTAAGATTGTTAGTGCAGATAGAATCACTGTTGAATATTATGCTCCCCCCCCAAAAAAAAAAAATGAGATTAATCATCTGTTAATTTTTATTAAGAAATGTAGGTTCGTTTTAATTTTGTTTTTAAAAGATGAATTTTAGTTTTCATTAAAATATAGAAGTGGATTAGATATCAGTGTTATGCGATAGAGTGGAGAGTGGTGGGTCATGTGAAAGTCTGTGCTCTTATACCCTATATATAATAATTAATTTTATATTTTTCCTATTTAAATGCTTGCCTCGGGTATTAATTTTGGTATTGGCTAAGGACCCTAAACAGATTATCCCTAAATATTAAAGTTACAATGAAGTAATGCTATAACTAATAACATTCTAGAGTCAATTATTTTATAAGTGATTTCTATATGTATAATAATAAAGATAATATCGTTTATCAAGTGTCCCAAGTTCAAATCCGTAAAAATAAAGCAAAACCCGCACACCACAAAGTTAAACTTATATCAAGATGAAAAGCAAAAACGAATTGATTTAAATAAGTTTTCATTTATAACCTAAAATAGTTTTACTAATTTTTGTTTAAAATAAAATTATTTAATATCGTCAAAATATTGATCAGGTGACCGTTTGGCCGGCAACAAAACAGCATCTAGAATGGTTTCAAATTCAGCCAGAACATATGCGAATGCCGCCAAGTCTAATACGTAAATAAACAAAATTAAAATTTAGCTACCAATATAATAACAAATAGATTTAGAAAAATTAATAAATAAATATCAACTTGATTTAAAATTCCGTGACAGCCGAGAACCCCCCCCCCTCTGCACACTGGAGTGCAGAAGAATTATAAACTATCGGGAGTAATATCAATAACATCATACCAGGCCAACTTTTTAATTCATTCAAAATATTTTTCCCCTTTATTCTATCATAATATCAGCCACTGATAAACTTAACGCTATATAAATTCCCTAGATTATTACTTTACGAAGCGTTAACACTGCATGGGCTGTGGAATACTGTACTACAAATTGCAGACCACTCTAATCCAAGATACTTGGCAATTGAACTCTTTGACACATATCAGAAAGACAGATTTCAAATTCAAGTTCAAAAAATAAATAAATAAATAGCTATTTAACTATTCTTAGCGAGGTGAAAGATAAATAAAAAGTATAGCTTATTTATTTATAATTTTTAACTTTTGTTATTAGTTTTCTGTAAAAAAATTCTGGGAAGATATTGGTCTGCAGTTTGTTATTAGAGAAATGTATTACTTTTTACTTACATGTGTGTGCGCACGCATGTATGTGTGGGTTTTGTGGGAATATGTGGTATTTAATAGAAGCACTGTAGAATGCAAGAACCAAGTAGATAGAAAACGAGATTATCTGTCTACTTCTTTTCATATTAGACCTACATATGATATTTATAGCGTTGAATTATATTTTGCAAATAATTATTACATATATAATTCTGGCTGTAATGTATTATATATACACACATTCATATAAGTAAAAAAGAAATCACACTTTATATTTTGATAGTGAGTGGCATATGATGACAAAAACATTCTGGTATAGAGATTCATATCTGTTTTTGCTAATATCGCTTAATGAACGTCTTAATTTTTTCAGGTTATATGCATCACATAAAAGTTTAGTTAGTAGCTGTAAAGACACAGAATTTGAAATCAAATACGTATTTTATTATAATGTAGATTTAAAACCAGAGTACATAAAATCGTTTTTCGTATTTATATAAAAATAAATGATATGCGTCTATATTTTACAAGGTGCACTTTGAAGTAAAATTAAAAAGTTAATAATAGCGCATTTTCTCATTCATGTATTTACCGGGAAATTACTTCCGGAAAAAAAAAAAAACATTCATCCCATATGACTTAAATGTTAAAAGCCACCCAACGATGACTAGTATCATTCACTTGATTTTGTATTTCAATTAACAACACTCATATGAGCGATGTATATACTTGTACTTAGAAATTGTTTTTTTTTTTTTTTTTAATTGCAGATGAAAAACCTTTTGAAAATTTAAATAGTAATCATATCATAAAATGGTATGAAATCTAAACTAACAAATGTATAGTAACTAGCAGTATGTGATTTTGCCAAGTAAATTAGCAAAAAAAAATCTATCAATCATACAATTTTGATGCACAATTATGAATATGCATTTTAATTGCTTTATGACAAACTTTATAAATATATAAGAAAATTAAACTCTGTAATATAGTTTAGTATGAGTATAATGAGCTCTTTAACGTTTAAGATGTAACTCTAAATATTTAAATTCTAGAATACATTAGATTTATATATTAGCAAGCAATACCAAACTACCAGTGCCAGTGATCATGATTACCTGTTGTATTATTTCTTGCCATTTAGTCAGAATATACTGTGGAAATCTGTTAAAGTGAAGCAAAAATAATTATCACCAATAAAATAAAATCCATTATTAGTTTAGTTATTGTTTTTCTTAAAGATAAATCATGTGATCAGTATCTTTCATTTTATAACACCCATATTTTGCTTTACATTTAATAAAACTACATCCATCTAATCCATCCAGCTTATCTTTGTTTGATTTTTATGGTCTAGCCAATGTTTCTAGATTTCTATGGCTTAACTATAAGACAGCTGAATAAGCTTGTATGAAAAATAATTAACTATCTCTAAAAATTTTCAAATTCCAAAAAGATTTACAGCCCACAAAAAAATTCCCATGATCTAGGTTCATATTGATTTCAATAAAACTTAAATTTTTTTAAAGTTTCAATCAGAATTGTTTTTTTTTTAGATGGCCACTATATATCCAATGCAATGCAAAATATAATATTGATAAACAAATGAGTTAAGCTATCCTTAAAGTAAAAACAAAAAACAAAGATAGAAAAGCATTACACTTTTGTCAACAATCAATTATCAACCTGATGAGTCATATTTTCAACTTAATAGACTATGGAAAAAGATTTTTCTTAGAGTTGGCAATTTGAAGGCTGTTTTATGTTTTATTTTCTATATATAAGTAAAATCTCACTGAACTCATGATAATATGTTTGCGATAGAATAATCTTAAAACAATGTGGTAAAAATTTAAGCTTCTTGTGATTTTTATGGACAAAACTCACAATATAAATCGATTTTTCAATGTGCAATCTCACACAAATCAAAACACAATTCATGATTTTAAAATGTGATGACCTTTTTCATTATTATCACATCATGTACTTTTACATATTATATTTATTTTTTATAATTACAATATTCATCAATACCATCTAAACTTTGATGAAAGAGTTATAGACGAAATTTAAAATATATAATGGAGAAATGACTAGAATAATCTGTCAAAAAAATGAAGTAATATATATATATATGTAATTTTACATAGAACAGTTTTGTATACAGAATTATCTATTAAATTGTCAGTAATCATTTTTTTATCTATTAAAATATTCTAATAAATTTACACAAATTCGTTGAAACCTATTTTTAGCGACTCTATATATTAAATTTGCACTGCATTGTTATGTATGAAATAAATAGAAGTTGACTAAGTTCTCTCTACCTATAAACAAATTAAATAAACCCATCACGTTTATGTCAGCAAACTAAAGAATAGAATAGACCCGCTATTCTCTGCACTTTTGATATTAATAAATTAAAATGGTTAACTGTTGAAATTTAGGAGTGGAAACCACTTTCAAAAATGTATAATTATAACATTTATTAATTTTAAAAACACAATTAATTAAGCAAAGAGTAAAGATTGTGTCTCACTGTTAATAACTCTTGTAATGATATAATCAGTTATAGATCAAATAATAAATATTGAATTCATATGCATTTAAATATATAAAATAAACAGAGGTTGATTAAGCTTTCTCTAGATGTGAAATAAATAAACAAATTCATCGCTTTTACACCAAAAAATTAAAGAATGGAATAGATTGTCTATTTAATGCTGGTTTAAAATGCAATTTCCTCAATAACTTAATGCATTATGAAAAAAATATTAAATGCTTCATAAAGCTAACATACTTAAAAAAAATAATAAAGCTAATAAAATATAATAATTATCGAAAAGTAAAAATAAAGAATTTAAATATTTTAAAGCTAATTAATGTCACATAGATTCATAAATTGTATATTTTGATATATAATTTCAAAATTAAAACATTTTTATTGTTATAAAATTAATCTACATGTATTAAAACATGCAAAAGTATTTAATAGTCATTATTAATAATGTTTTTTTATTTTATAAAAATATCCAACATTATGATAAACTAGACAGAAAAAACATTGTTTTTGATTTCAAATATTTATTTTAATAATAATATTGATAAAGATGAAACCCAAAATAAAATAGTACCTGAATTTTATTGACTCATATACATGTGCAAGTCATTGTCACAAGAAAGAGGGGATGCATCTAACTATGGTCAGTCCTGGGGTCTTCAGTTAGGATGCTGGTGAGGGCATGATGAAATGCTTATTATATGAGCACATCTATCTTCAATGGGCTAGCTCAATGTTTACTCATTAAATCTAGATGTAATTTGAATCAGTTCACCCACATCTCACCCCCTTTCTGGCTCCATTATGCCTCAGTATTCAAACTTAGGGAGAATTTGCACTTAGCTCCCTTCAGGGGTGGGCTTTATTAGGTTAACAACTACTGTGCCTCAATATAAGTGAGAATCAATTAACACACTCTCCCAGAATATTCTTAATATCAGTATACATGTAAGAAGAGATGTATGGGTATTAATGTTTAGAGTATATATATATATATATATATATAATTATGCACTTATAATGCTCATTAAAGAAGTTGTATATATCAGTAATTTATTTAAAGCTTAGTGCTTTCAAAGCTCTATGGCTTCATACTCATAGCTGTTTAATTTGATAGTGATGAGGGGAGGGGTATTTAAATTGATGTTAATTAGATGTTTTGGTATTTTATATAAAACATTGTTTGAATTAGTTTGTCCACCTTTTTGAAATGGTAAAACAGGTGTCTTTTCTGTTAATTGATTGAGGTATGAATGTATAATGATGATGACAAGGCAGTGATATATTGATTTAAATAACTTAACTACATTTATTAAAAAACAAATCTAATTTAACAATATTCACATATATAAGTGTATGAGTCGAGGTTGGCTTTCTATCATTTAAGAGCAAAATACAATGGATACCTTAATCCCAAATCATATGATAGAAGTCCATACCCTGGCAATCTTTATTTACAAAGTTTAAAATAACAAAAGAAAATATTTCAGAAGATCATGAATCTGACTTACTAATTGATATATTTACAGTCATATAAAGAAGCATTTGCTGTATAATTCATGATGATTACTATGATCATCCTTCTTGGATGAGAGGATCCCCCTATACCTATGTGTAATTTCTTAATGTTAATAGAAAATATCATACATTCAAGAAGGTTAGTCAGATATACAGAAAAACAAATATATAACAAACATTAGTGAAACATTCAACAAATAATGAAAACTCTTGTTGCTCTTAATTGTGGAACACCATAAAACCATACCTTACTCCACATTCAGACAGATGGCGTCAAGCTACTGGAGGGGTAAATAAACCTAAATTTTATTTAATACCATAAAACATTTACTCAATTTAGCTCTTCTTCCCTTTATGCATAAAGTAAACTCTTCCATTTTCTGAAGCACAAGCCTCCAAACATGAAAATGAAAAGAAAAAAAGAAAAATAAGATGATAAATAACAAATTATAAAAGAAAAATATAAAGCAATTGGTTAATAAAATAAATTACTGAGCCTGGCAAGTCACAGTCTCTTAATTCTGGTGATAGATTTCCTTGGACAGAGTACTGTCCATAGGTTTAGCAGACACACACTAATTCCATGATTGTAAAATCATCAGCACTGTCTAGTTGTTTCCTTGGAAGAAATTGCAGAAGAGCCACTAAAGATCATTGTTCTTAACCAGGGTTTAATAAGATAGGCCTTCCATATATTATAATGCTTTTATGGGTATGAAGAACTGGTGTCTGTCTTATGACACAGTTTTTTTAGCCAAACCACATTGCAGTACTCTCATTAGTATATATAGATTTTATAGGATTGTTTCTCTGCCTAAGAAAGTGGCATAATGAAAAAGAACTATTCTTGATGATTGCTAGCTGTTGTTTATTTCTTTTAATGTGATGATTTTATTAAAAATTTGGAGTTTTTTATAATTAGTTTGAATTATTCAGTTTTCTTTTCTAACTTAGGCATATTTATGTTTAAATGTATATTGGTGGACAAAACATTCTTTTTATGCATTTCTGGTATTTTTTTGTTTCACTTATCAATGTAAAATATATGATTAAATGATTATTATTTATCATAAAATAATAAATTTGACTTTATTTGATAGATATTTATGTTTACTACTGAAATAAATTTTAAATGTTCACATTTTCTTTCTGTAAATATTAAAAAATGAGATAGTAATCAAAGCAAAGAGTCTATACATCATCGTTTCTAGAAAGATTATTTTCAGTCTACAAAATCAATGAAATATTTGTTATTTCTTATTATTTTTAAAAATCCAAATGAATATTTATTTCTCTTATTACTGCAAAATTGTGGTATTTTCGTACTCATAAATATAATTAAATTGCTTATATAGAAGTAATCTTATAAATTCCTTCAGCACATATTTACATTTGCTGCTAATATAACATTATATTTTTGAAAATAAAGTACTTTGAGTCAAAATAAGTTTTTAATATTTTATATTTCTTGATATATAATAAATATAGTGTAAATTTCTGTAAAAAAATATCTAAAACTGTAATAAATTTGCAAATAAACATGTTTTAAGCCATTGGACTATTTTCTTTAAACAATGTCATAAAATGCTGAACATTTTATGGCCTTGCATCCAAACAATGGCTGAACATGTCAGGGTGAGACATTTCTATTGTAAGGTAGGCTTTTTTGAATTTCCCACCACCTAGCATAACGTTTTTACTAAAAATTTTATATAATAAAATATACAGTAAAATACACATATGTCATAAAATGCTAAACATTTTATGGCCTTGCATCCAAACAATGGCTGAACATGTCAGGGTGAGACATTTCTATTGTAAGGTAGGCTTTTTTGAATTTCCCACCACCTAGCATAACGTTTTTACTAAAAAATTTATATAATAAAATATACAGTAAAATACACATTTTAACATGTAATACTTTGGAAAAATTCACTAGAGGGTGAATTGGTCAAAACACAAATACACTAGTGAGAAAGGCATGGAGGGTTAATCATGAGTGTTTGATTTTTGTTTTTCTAAAATCAAACATATACATCCATCTTGTTTAGCTCTAAAAATACAGCTATTTAGACATTGAATTTTTTGTGTAGTCTTTGCAATTATAAAAATGAAAGTAGGATATATGACCTTTGTTTTGTTTTAACCATAGTAATGCAGTAGCTTTCATTTCCTGTGCTTGCAGTATTTGTTTATTGTTGCATAATGTACATCAATGTAATATTATTAAGATAATTATTTATTGGAATTATCTTTTAATTTTCAAGCCTGGTCACTTAGCAATATGCTTGACATTATGTCATAATATTTTATGTGTTATCTTTGTTTATGTCATAATATCAGTTACTTAAAAGCACTTGTGGTTAGTCATGTTATGTATAAAATATATGAGGGTATTTATTTTTTTAATGTAGGAATTGAAGACTTATCTTTTTTTTTATCAAAAAATAATTTTCTTATCACAATGTTTTGCATGTATATATGTGTTTGACAAAGAATAACTATTAGGCTCAGCATGGTGTAGATTAGTGCAGATGGGTTGGTTGTAAGTTACCATTATAACTCCCATTTCCTTACATAGTTAAAATTTTAATTTAAAATTTTTAACACTCAAATGTGCTGGTGTACCTCTGATCTAAGGTTATTTTTGGATTGGATGAATGGTTATTATACCCATTTCTTGACTGTTTCTATATGATTTATGGTATAATCTAGACTTAGGGGCTTTGATGGATTTATGATTGAGACACCCATAATGAGTCTCTGTTATAGATAAAAAATGGGTTTATTTACTAGCCTTCTTCCTGCTCCTTTTTGAGTCTTACTGGTATTCATGAAGATCTAGCTAAATATTGGAGCATCCATAAATTAGTATGGATTGACTCCTGTACCTTTGTCACAAGATATCCCAGTGATTGCATTTGAGTATTAACTGGGAAATACTTTCATCAAACTTAATATCCCTACTTATGTATTATTTTTTGCATTGATCACCTGTTGTTTCTATTTTTGTTGGATGTAATTTATATTAGCTTTATACTTTGCTTGGTGGTTACTTTTATTCTTAAGCTGTGTGATTAATTTGATGGAATTACAATAGGTTACTATGAACAGCCAAAGTAGGAATTCAAGATGTGGGCTTTAAACATGCCCTGCTTCTCTTCTTCCTGGTTTATCCAAAATGAATTAGGATCTGTTTGCTTAATTATGGTACATGGTCTTTCATACATATTGTAGAACTTATGGTATTTATTTTTTTGCAGTCTACTTGGGTATGGAGTTTTTAATCAGAACTTTTCCCACTTTAAATTTGTGTGTGGACTTTTTTGTATTTTGGTTCCTATGACTTGTGATTGTGGTGAGTCATTCATAAGCTTTTATTTTGTAAATGGCACAGATGTAGTTTGATTAAAGTGTAGTTGGATGGGTAGTTTGATTGAAGTGTAGTTGAATGGGCATTAATCCAGTTGACTCATTTACTCTCCACTTGATGTAATCTATCATACATTTCATTTGCTTTATCCACTCATTATGTTCTCCCTCTAAATAGGTCCTAAACAAATGTCCAAGCTCCCACATGATGTGATCACATGGGTTTGATTGTGGATTCCTAATGGAGATTAGCACATGTTTTATTCAAGAAGTTTTGACCTATTTTTTCATTCTTTGGATAGGAAAGAGGTACCCTGATCTGTTAAAATGGTCATGGCTTTCCTATCATCAAAAATTGGAGGGTGTACAATACCTTGATCAAATGTATAGTATTGGCTTGGGATATTGGGTAAGAAGCAACATATTTGGAAAAAAGATTGTAGGTGAAAAACAAGTATTTATGTTTGTTAAATGGACCATAAAAGTCAATAACTAGGATTACATTTGGTTTTTCTAGTATGCTTGATTTAGTAGAGTTAATATAGTTCTGGTTTACTGGCTTGGCTCTTAACCAAATTAGACAGTCTTGGCATGATGTTTGTTAAATGGTGGCAATGGCCCATAGTAGTCAATCACTAGGCTTACATTTGGTCTTTCTAGTATGATTTATTTAGTAGAGTTAATATATTTCTGCTTTACTGGCTTGGCTCTTAACCAAATTAGGCAGTTTGGAATGATCTCAAAATGTCTTGGTACATTTTTTGCTCAGTAAAACCCAATTTTACATGTGTGTTCCATTTTGTAGAGACCATCATGCCTATACAAACAATGTAATACTTTATGAATGAGTCTCATATTACAGTTACCTCCATACAGTAATACAGTTACCTTCATATAATAAGACTTGCTTCTCTAACTTAAAACAAGTAATCTCTTTTTCTTTCATTTTAAAATTTTCATAACTGGCTTTAAATCTAGGTCCCTATATTGAATCTCAGGTAGGTTCTTCAAATAATTCTCTACATTACTATCAGTCATTGTGCTGCTATTTGTAATGTAGGAATTATCTACAAACAAGTGCTTCTGATCTGACCTTTATGCGTTTTGACTAAGCACATCAGCCACAATATTCTCAGATTCCTTACAGTATTGTTCAGGGTAATTGAATTCCCATAATCACAAATTCCATCTGACTAGGCATCTATTGGGCAGGTAACTATGATTCAGGAAGTTGAGGCTCACTATCACCTCTAATCCATCTATCAAAATGTTTGCGAGGCCCATACTATTGCTTTCTTTTCAATATAATTTATTTCTCAACCCTCCAGGAGCCAGCTGATAAAATCAAGAATTCCAGGCTGACCATCCTTTTGGATCTGGGATAGTGTTACCACTAATCCAAAACCACTACTGGCTGTTTGGACAATGAATGGTTTATTAAAATCAGGGAAGGCTAACATGGTTTTCTTTATGAACCCTCTTTTAATAATCTCAAATGTCTTCTTCTGTTTCTTCATCCAGTTCCATCACTGATCATTTCTAATCAGTCTTAAAAATGGTTCCATATGGGGTGAGAACTTCTGGTAGAAATGATTGTAAAAGTTGCACAGACCTAAAATTGATCTAACTTGTTTTCTATAAGTTGGCTTAGAAAAGTTTTGAATGACACTGATCTTCTCTGGACAAGGCCTTATCCCATTGCAACCTACAATATGATCTAGGAAGATTATCTGGTTAAAAACTAAGGTAATCTTCATGAAGTTGATTTTGATCCTTTTTTGGTAGCACTTTTCAAAAACTATGGTGGGGCTTAGTTGTCCTAGCATCCAAAAAATCTTATTGTCCCATCTTTCTTTTTTGCAGTTACAACTGGTTTATAGTAAGGTGAAGAACATTTGGAAATGACCCCCTAATCCAGCATTTTATTAATTTGTTTGGATATTTCTTCATGATATTGGTATGGAATATGATGAAAATTGGATTGAAATGGTCGGTCATGCACCAATCTAAGTCTCTGTTGAAATTGCAATATTGATATCTCTAAGAAGATTGGATAAAATCTATTAGTAACAGATCACAATTTCAATGCCTCCTCGGCTTCAAGCAAGTTGAATTCTATGAGCTTATTATCCATGAGTGCCTCTGAGATACTAGATATAATAAACTTCAAGTAGATCATATTTCAGAAGCAATGTCATTCCCAAGATATCATCATTTATTCTGATGATCCTATCTGAAAAATCTATTGTGCAATGGTTCATGTGCAAGAAGTCTGCCTCTAAGATGATGTCAGTATGAGAAAAACATGATAGAAGAACATTTGGCCAATTTTAATATGAAGTCAAATGTATTTTTATGCTAGTTTTACTTTTCTATTTATGCTAGTTTTACTTTTCTATTGTAGGCCATAGTAGCCTATATTAATTTCAGTGGCAGGGTCTTGACATTGCAGTTCTTAGTTAAGATTTTATAGGAGAACTTATCTGACACCATTGATAACTGGCTATTGGAGTCTAACAAAGTGTTAACTAGAAAACCTTCCAAACAAAATCTCTATCTTGGGGCAGCTTTTCAAAGTGAAATAAGGAGCTTTACTTTTCCATGAACATATCAAATTAGTGATCTCTTGGTTCACAGTTTGGTTTGTTTTTCTTGTTAACTTTTTGGCTTCTTGAGGTGATAAATGTGACCCTATGTACCATTTCAGTTTGCTTTCTTCAGGGTTTTGGAAGTTGGTTGCTGCATCCTGTCATAGATTTTTTCTTAGTATGTTGGGGGGACTGGTTTTAGGTTAAACATGTTTTGCTTCATTTTACTATTTGTCCATGTATGTGGGGAGGTTTGTTGTATGGATCTGCCTTTCCAATAATATAGGACATTATTGTTCTTTCACCATTTATAGTATATGAGATTAATAGCAACATCTTTATATTTATCTGATGTACAGTTGGTTACCTTAGTTGCATTTGAGTCAATACTGTTGAGAAACTCTATTATTTGTTTAATATTTTTGGCATTTGTGCAGAGAAGACATTTCTTGATCTAGAGGCATAGGTTTCTTTTGACTATTCTTATATTTCACTTTTTCTCAAGTGGTATGTGTTTAAGGTCAACTTGGTTGCAAAAGAATTTCATTAGGTTTTTCCCTGGTATTTTTGGTACTTCTCATTAAACTGGTGGTATAGTGGGGCTTCTTGCCTGTGGCAGTTTCAGAAATTCTTCACTAGTAATGTCTGGTAATTTTCAAAAGTGTATGGTGTCTGGAGTAATGATTTCCATCACATCAGTGAATTCCCTTGTAGATGGTTGTAGGTGATGATCAATTTCTTACTCAGTCAGATTATGATCATAGAGAAATATAAGTTGAGGCTCCTTAGATGTTCTATGGGGACCTCATTGGCAAATCCCTTGAAGACTTTTGACTTCAGGAATTGGTTGATGTTCCTGAGTAACCTGCGATAATTTGACTCAGCGTGGTTGAGTCACTTAATTGGTAGGGAATTCTTGAATTTGAAAAGTTGTTTGGCTTACCATTTGTGTCTGTGGAGAGTGGTCAATTTCTGTTATGGACCTTCCAGGTACTTGTACTAAAGTAGACTCTTCTCTGATGATAGAAGTAGAGAACACCATCTTCCTACTACTATAATTTCCTGTGAAACTTTCACATCCATTCTTTTTCATTTTTTTTCCATATTTCATTATCATTGATTTGTTTTCTTTATATATTTACAAAATTTTTATTTACCTATAGGTATCAAGATGGTATATGATAGTGTTCCTTGCTGCTCCATTCCACTTTACATTTATTTATTATTTCCTTTGTGTGTGTGTGTTTTATTGCAAATCTTTAAGTCTGTGTTTTACTTGCCTGACTCACCTATTTTAGACAAGATTTAATAGTTAATGATTTTTGTAGTTATTGGTCTCTGCTTAAAATGATGTTCTATCACTATCCATGCACTTCATAAAAATTGTCAGGTTTATTTATTCTCATTGCTGTTGAACATATTGGTCTATTGTGTAAGTCCAATGTTGTTATAAATGTTTAAAGTTTGAAGGTGAAGCAAAATTAAAGTTCAAAGCTAAATATCCCTGGAAATTTCTTGTTTTATGCCTCTACAGTTAGGGCACCAGATTTAATGGGCCAGTCATTGTCACAAGAAAGGGGGAGCACATTTAACAACAGTTGAACCTGAGGTCTTTAGCAGGATTCTGGCACTGGCATGATAAAATACTTAGTATATGATCACATCTACACTTAATGTGTTAGTTCAATGTTTACTCATTAAATATAGATGTAATTTGGACTAGTTCATGCACATCTCATCCCCCTTTCTGGCTCTATTATGCCTCAGTATGTGAACTCAGGAAAAATTCACATTTGGTTCTCTTCAGGGATGGGCTTTATCAGGTTAACAACTACTGTGCCTCTACATAAATGTTTTGGTTAGTCATATCATGTATATATGTGAGTGTATTTTTTTTAATGTAGAAATCTAAAACTTTATCATTCGTTTTTTTTTATTTAAATTATTTGCTTATGCGATGTTTTGCATATATGTATGTCTTTGACAAAGGATAACTGTTATTTGATAATTAATTGATTAGTCTTAGCATGGTGCAGATTAGTACAGGTGGGTTGTTGGTTGTAAATCACTTTTACAAGAAATATATGTATTGTGATGTATACAAAGTTTACCACGTATTGTTTTCTTTCTAGTGTATAAATTACTAAATAAAGAAAAGAATTAAAAGTCTTATATTTAATAAATGTTTATTAATTTGTGATAAATGGGGAGTAGTGGATACTTTATTTAGTAAATTTGAAAATTGAACTATTTTATTTTGTTGAATAATAACAATGCCTTATTGGAAATAGAAAAAAAATGAAAATCACATGTTCACCAAGCTAATGTTTAAAAAAAAATGGAAAAGAAAAAGACTGCATTTCAGCAAGGAGAATGCACATACTTTTTTTTGCTTAAAATTTTGTGTTTTATTTTATTTTTACAAATAGATTCTGGACTTATGAGAAGGAAATATGTACTGTGAGTAAAAAATTAGTTTAAGAGGGGGGGACGACACAAAATTTTTCCTCATTTAATATCTTTATGATTCAGACAGAATGATTAATAACAAATGCTCTGCTTAACTGCCATGAAATTATGAAACTATCAAAATTTTCTATGCATTGTAATATTGACAAAGGAGTTGTTGACTTTCATTTAAGTATAAAAATGTTTATGAAAATGCTACATTTGTCTTTTGTTATCATTGATGTTCCAAGAAAAATGTTGTGGAATAGTGGAATCTAATCTGAAATTATATATATATATCAAGTTAAATTTTGTAATAGAGACTAAAGAAAATTTAAAAAAAAAATTATTTACATGAAATCAAATTTTACTTGTTAATAATGGGTAAAAGTATAATAGTAGATTAACAATAAAATATTTATCAAAGTCTTTTTTTATTAATAATCTAAATTATGAGGCAGTTTTATTGTATCATTCAATATAAGCTTTAATAATAGACTCACATAATTAAGACTTAGATCAATTGTTAACATATTAATTTTTTAAAAAAATTAAATCAAAACTAAACATAAATAATATTCTATATAATTCATTTAAATTATTTAATAATAAAAAACATGAGTCCAAAATATAAAACATATTAAAGGAAATATATATATATAATGATAATAATGTTAACATTTTATTACATTTTTTTGTGTGAGAAAGAATTTGTAATTAACCATTTGTGATTGTACACATTAATAATTTTTATCATAGATCATTTCTATTAATTTTCATCTAACAGGGATAAATTATATATGTGATTACATGATATTAGATTGTGGATATTAAAATTAAACTATATTCTTAGTCTTTACCACTCAATGAATTAATGTTTACTTCAATAAATATTATTATTATTATTAATCCAGGTACTTTGATTTTCCTATTGCATAATCATTATAAAACTATTTTATTACACAATTTATTTACAATTAAATTATTTAACTGTATATCTCATACACTATCTGATTAACAAGTAAGTGATTAACAAGTAAAATATTATTTATTGAGCTTTATCTTCTTTGCCAGACAAAATATATTTATTTTGGACCCATTGATGCCTTACAAATTCATAAGTCCATTGCAGACGTAAATCCAATCTATCATAGAGCCATCGATGGATTAATTCATTCACTTGTTTATTTATTAGTTATATTTTTAATTGCCTAAGTACAACATTTATTCATCATATTTTTTAGCTTGCTCAAATACATAAACATTTATAGGTTAGGCAGCTTTTCATTCATTATTTAATTATTCATTACATTTTGGCTCATCCAACAGAAGAATATTGCTATTTATGAGTCAATGTTGTTTTATTAATATTTTTTTTAAAAAATGCCTATATAAAATTGAAGATTAATATCCATTGCTATATCCAGCTTCGGCGTATTATGGCATCTTAACTAGCAATATGTTAATATTTAAATATATAAATATTGCTAATTAAGATGGTGGAATACACCAAAGCTGGCTATAGCAATGGATATTAATCTTCAATTTTATATAGGCATTTAAAAAAAAATATTGTAGTTTTATTCTAGTGGATTGTTTTATTATACTTATATTATTTGATATTACATATGTATAGATATTGTAAGGTATTGAGTTCAAACCCTCATTTCAACCCCAAGGATCCTAAAAGAAAAGGGGGAGAATTTTTTTCAGCTCTAGTTTGATATATTGAATATATAGAGAGGACAAAGAAGAATGTATATATGGATGTAGATAATATGAGGAATATGATATATACCTACTACTCAGTACTTAAAAATATACATAATAGGTTAATACTACAGTAAAAAATGATTTTATAATATATTGGTTTTAAATAAGAAGTATAGCAAGTGATTGCACTAACATTTTATTAGTAGGATAATTGACTTACACTTATGAAAGAATTAAAAATACTCAGATATATAATTAATGAATTGGTTTCAAATCTATATCATTCGAGAAGATTTGCTTAGGTTTAAATATTAGATTGCATTAATCAAGTTTATAATTCGTCTGACATAACAACTTAATATTATTTGTTGGATGCTTATCTGCGATTCTTTTGACTTTAATTTTGGATCCCATTAATAAATAAAATAGAAAGAGCTCAGGGTGAGGATGGGAATATAAATATGGAAAATGCAGATTTGGATTGTTATTTTTTATTTAGCATAGTTTAGTGTATATAATTGCATTATTTGTAGTTGAACTGATTATAATTTTTCTCTGAATTTTATGCATTATTTGAATAATAAATAATGAAAATTAATAATTGAGAGAAGAAATTTAATGCAGCATTTCAATTAGTAGTTATAGAGTCAAAGCTGGAATGTAGGTAGGTGTGTGTGTGCACATGCATGTAATTATATGAACACAGATTTAAACATTAACATATATATATATATATTGTAACATAATTAATGAAGATCAAAAGAAATAGATCACAAATCCAGTGTAACAAAATTAAAGATGGTTCAAATAATTATAAGATCCAAGTAAAGGTTCAAAAGAAATAAGTAAAGGAGTTCATTGTAACAAAATTAAAGGTTGATCAAATAACTATTTCCCTACCTGAGTAGTCTACAATATATATAAGATCATAATATTTAAAATAACGTTGGATTTCTCAAGATATCCCACTATCAATAATTATAAGCAAATTATTAATAACAAGTATTATAACTCAGGTATATGAAATCACGTGAGGTGAGTACACTAGTAATTCAATAAAATATAACTCAGGTATACAGACAGTAGATCTTATCCACTTTCATTTCTTGGTTTGATGTTAAGTGCATGTTTAAACAAATACTAAGTGAATATGGTCTAGCAGGGCGCCACTAGATTATCTGAATCTAGACACGGTTATATCTAATAACCTTTCACATGTACCGGGTTTGAATCCCCTTTTTGGTACTTTATTTCTAATTAAAAATGGGAGATTTTGCTTTTTGAGCCATATCACTATACGCACTAATATTTAGGTAAAAGTAAAACATCTTTAAACCAAAGTGGAGTATATTAGACATAAATCATTTCTTAGATCTTAGCATAACAAATGTGTTTCAATATTTTTATAAGTTTACTAGCTCAGATTATATATAACTAATTTAGGATGGCAATTCACTCATCCTTGCATGAAATAGATGACGGGATGTGGTTATAATAATACTAAGAAATCACTAAATATTATAAAATCAATATTTATTTATGGCCTTTAAACAGTTAAACAGCTCATTAATTAAAACGTTGATGACGATGATGATGATGATAATAATAACGATAATGACAAGGGTTTCAACTACAGCTTTAGGACTAAGCCTAAACATAAAACTAATTTTTATAAAGAAATTCATAATTATTGCTTAATTTTAGCATACTTACTTATATCTTAAATAACTAATATTCAACCATTGATGATGATGAATAATCACACTTAACAAAGACTACACTTAATGAAATATATACGCCTCGTTTAATAAAACCAACTAATATTTATTACTGCATTTCTAACATATACATAAAAATTTCTAGATAAACATGAAAATTGACATGAATAATAATAATGATAATAATTGATTATATAACAATCCTCAGATTAATTTCAAGTTCTTCCCCCTTTCCCTTCAAATGTATATTGTATTAAGTGGGATGTCACATTGACCATGATTTTCACTCCATGAGAAAAGTATTTCAAGAAAAAAAATATTATCTGCTCATTAGCACACATACTTTATAAATCTAACATGTAAGTAGAATGTTAAAAAAAAATGTTAATAGAATTGAAAGAGCAAGTTTTAGAAACAAGTTTTAAATTATTTTCTCCCCCTCTCTTCTACCTCTGAAATGCTATACTTAACTTGAAACAAAATAATCTAATATTCTAATACTACTTGTTACTTCACATTCACTCGCAATTATACACATATAAAAATATTATTATGTATGTGCGTGTTTTATCCCATAATAACAAAATATTATTTAAAACCAAAATAATAATAATATATTAGTTAAAACTAAAATCATAATACCATAAAAAAATTGTTTTACATATTCATATTTCATAACTGTAAAATTAATAAACAAATAATTTTGATACATTCAAGATCATTTATGAAGCTCAAAGTTATTATTAGTAAGACATTCTTGTTTTTAATCGATCTGAATAGTCTTTAAAAGTTCTTTAAATAAAATATACCACTTTATTGCTAAAATGTTTATTAAGACTCTGATATCATAAAGAAAATAGATATAAAAAGTCATATTACCGATCTTTTGTTTGTGGCGAATTTCCAAGGGTTCAAACTTGTCTTGTATAATGTCTATATTTCTGCAGCTACCATTTCCGTTTTACGTGGGAACAATCTCTTTCTTGAGGTGTATAACTATTTGATGATGATGACTCTATTGAGGTTATTTGCTTTAGTGGACAATTTGGAAATCATTATATTAATTTTTCTTCTCTTCCTGTCAAGCATGATTCTTAGTGGATGAAATACAGCGGTTGTTTTCACATTTATAAATTTTCTTGAGTTTAAAATCAGTTGTTGGAACAATTAATTGGACTTGATGATTAATATTTATCAGTAGATTAATTCATCTTTTATCGAATGCAGGTGAATGCTTTCTTCCTTCTATTAAAAACATCTTATTTCTCTGGTCAGTTGAAAGGTGTAGAATATTATTTTAGACACAACATCTTTTCTTTCCTATGTGATGTGCAGCTTCCCCAGATGGTCCGGAAAAGATGGGACATACATATAATTTTTCTAGCCAGCCATTTCTTATATTTTCAACATTCAATTTAATAGTTTAATAATCTGAATCATAATCACAAAAATAATAATAATTCCAGACAGCTTTTTATATCCAATTTTTAGCTAACTTAACCAATCAGAGATAGCGTCACTTGCTATTTTTGGACAAATTCATTTTAATTAGATCTCTAATTTATTTTCAACTAAATTATTTTTCAACTGAAAAGTTTAATCCTTTTTCCAGACACTTTTGTTTTAAAAAAAATAGACTTAATCCTTATTTCCTTTCTTTTTTTTTTTTACATCTAGGTAACATTTCAAATCTTTGAGCTTCCTTCTTTAGATCTTAAGATAAGACAATTTCAAAATTAGAGCTCTCACCCATTATAAGCTCCCAAAGTGAAAAACAATCATTTACAAAAAAAATTGCTACAAAGATAGATATCTGATTAAACAGATTTCCTCTTTTAACATAAAATTGTACAAAAAAAATAATTTGACAGATTTAATCCTTCCTTTTCTTTCAATATTTAGTAAATGTAAATTTCTGTATGTAATGTACACACATCCTTCATTCTTTCAAATCATTCATAAACTAACATTAAGTAATATAATTGCTAGCTTAGTAATTATAACCCTATTATTTAATTAAATTTGTAACTTTTAAATCCCAATTACAATTAGAGAAAAGTAAAATAGAAGTATAGAATAAGACATTAAAATTGATCAAGCATAAGTTAGTTTTAAAGAAAGTTAAAATGTTGAATATTTGAAATATAAAACAATTAAATAGCTTACACATACACTGCCTATATGTATGCATTATAACTTTGCTTTTTAACAGAAAAACTAAATATTAAATAGTTTAAATGTGTGTATTACCTTTCTATCAACACACAAACAAATAAAGCATATAATTGTTGACCCACTCTCTCTCTGTTTAAAGCTTTTAGAACTGGACCTTGTAGGGTTTAAACTTGGATGCCCTACAACTTCCTTTATGGTTATATAAAAATGTGATGATGATTTTGGTTTACCTTTTCTACATGCACATTACTATAAATTTAGCTAGTGACTAAATTGTAATGGCACAATATATATATATATATATATATATATATATATATATATATATATATATATATATATATATATATATATATATATATATATATATATATATATATATATATCAAAAAGTCTTAATAATTTCATATTAAACTTTTGTAAGAAATAAAAAATTTTTTTAAAAGTCAATTTTTTTTAAGTAAAGAGAGAGAGAAATATAGAGGTCAATTTGAAAGATAAAGATAAATCCAGTGTTGTGGGTAAAGAGAAAAATCAATTCACAAGCAGTTAAAGTTAAAAAGAAACCCCTAATTATTTTAGGCCAACAAAAAACAAATCGAAAGAAAAAAAAAAGGAAAAATGAAAATCAACTATCAGATAATTATCTTTCAGCTTTACAGATAAAACTGTTCTATAAGCAACAAATAATATCCACAATAGTAGATATTCCAATAGATAAGGATGTCATGATGTCACCAAGGCTAGTATATATATATTCAGGAAAAGGAAGGTTAAGAGAGAATCTTTAATTCTTAAGTAGTAAACTTAGAACCAACCCAACAGAAAAAAATTATTTGTTTTGATATAAGGATTTTTCCAAAAAAAAAATGTGATGCCAAACTTCCAATATACTAAGGCCATGCGCCATCCAGGAATTCTCTTACATCTGAAATTTTAAATGGAGTATGGAAACTATGAAGTACCCATGGCTGATCATACAAGACCAAAGGAGATTCCAATCTGATAATTGCTTCATCTCTCCATTTCTATGGATTCCAATAAACATCTAGAATCTATAACACAGGGAGTGAATTCAAGTAATGTAGGAAAAAGTACCCATTTGTCTATTGGCATGCCTCCAGACAGAAAGGAAAGAGCAATAAAACTAATTTTGATACCAAAGCCAATTGTTCCAGGAAGAAATGTGGATTTTAAACTGACAATTTTTGTCCCAGACCCATATAATCATCATCATTGCTGTAAAATTGTGAGTCTAAAATTAAAAGAAATTTTCCGGATAAGTCACTGTAATGTATATCTATGCATGCCAGAAGATAATATGTGTGAACAAATTTAAATTATTAATAATGAATAAATCCTATTTAAAATAAAAGTCATTGAGCTAAGTGAGACAGTTTTAATATTCAAAGGAGAAGCATCTGGCAATATCAAACTTTTTCTCAATAACTCTTAACAATTTTTTAACATACACCTGGGTCTCATTTTACGCGATAGATAGGTTTCTCAGAAAACATGTGCAAATGAAATCATGCAAAAATAGATGTAACTTACCTTGAAAAAGGGGGGATATGGACTGTGATTTTTCAAAACTCATGTAAAAGCAAAACACCAACGTAAAATTTACTTTAAAATTCGTGTAAAAAAAAAAAAAAAGGAAATAAAATATGACTAATAAAAAATTTCAAATTTGAAAAAAATTGATACAAGACAAACTTTTTTTAACTATAATATTTAATTTTATTCAAAACAATATATTTTTATGCATAATTTACAGTAATTTATATATTTTTATACATGTTTTAATTACTATTGCTATTTGCCGGTAAACAGGTTCGTTTGCAAACTGATAAAAAAATCGATTCTTCAGAAGATGAAATACAACTAGCACCAACATCACTCTCATGCTGTGTTAATTAATGGTTTTCTGGTGACAATATAATTAGTAATTAATCTAACAACTAAAAATTAAATTCTTATTTTTGTCTTTAATTTTCAATTTTAATTGTGCCCACTACTATTACTCATCTTTTAAAAATAAACTTGCAGACACTAAATGATTAATAATTGATTAAATGTTATTTTTTAAAAAGCAAAAACAGAATGTGATTTAAAATGCAAAATTAACATGCACAATGTTTGAACAAATTTACATTATAATCTTGAAAAATTTAATGTGTGTATACATAAAATGTGGAAATCATGATTTTAATTTCATTATTGCATAAAATCTTACTATTATAAAGCACTGAAAATATTGAAATTACTAAGTTGAAAGTCGAATTTCAATAATGTGCTATTACTTTCAATATAACGTGAGTGCATAAAATTTATTATTTAAAGTAATAGCGCAATATCAGAGTTCGACTTCCGGTGAAACACGAATCGCGTAACTTCTAAATTGTGTTAAATAAGTCCGCAAAAAAAAGAGACCCAGGTGTATATAATTTAAAGAAAAAAGTGATTGCTTAATTTTTTATTGTAATGTATATGGAACAATTTTTTAATATCCATTTTCTCTCTCTCTCTCCCAAATCCTGGAAATAAACATTCCTTATAAAAAAAAGAAAAAGAAACAAAGAAGGGAGGTTTTTCATAACTGCTTGATATTGGCTATATCAGTAGTATATTATTTTTTTTGTTTTAGTAGTATTATTATATGTAACCATTTACATGGGAGTGTATCTTTAAAATGTTGTTTTGTGTATATTTAGTAATTTTTTGGGTATCATGAAAAAAAAATGTCTTTTTTTATTTTATTATTATTCTTATTGTATATATATATAGAAAAGTCTACTACAAAATATTTTAATATTGGGAAATAAAACAAACAGTAATATGTATATGCATGGGTAGGTGTTGTGCATAAATGTGCAAACCTAGAAAGAAATAAAAGGTTGAAATTTATTATTATAGGAAATAAATTTTAAGTAATCACTAACTTAATTTAATAACGAACCAGTTGGATGAGAATTATGACTAGAAACAGGTATATCTTTACACCCTCACATCTTTATAAATTTTGGGAAATTTTCTGTATCTATCTATCTGCTTTTCCATTTTTTTTGGATATTCTATATGATGTATACTATATACGTATGTGTGTGCTTTGATTGTTTTATCTATGAAATCTAAATTTTCCATAATCTGAGACATCTAGTCACTCACTGAAGGTATCAACAGCTATATACATCATAGTACCCTCATCTAACTATTGATTTTAACTTTCATTATTATAGGGGGAAGGATTATATTTATTGGTATTGTTATTAAACATTGAATACGATCAATCTTTATTGATTATTATGAAAAAAAAATGTGTATGTTGATGAATAAATAATAATAAAATTAGAATGATCTGATTAAAGAAATTTATCTGTTTCTTGGGGTTGATGGAATTTCTTATGGAAATAGCTTAGTAATCATCCTCACTATTAGATTTCATCATAATTCATAGTGTAGAAATGTAATGATAATTTGATAAATAATTGGAGAATAGAAGCAACAGAATATGACTTAGCAGAGGCCAGGTGTATTGGTTTATAATCATAAGGGGGGAAAGAAGGGTCTATTATACTACTGAAAGTTATTATAATATACATTGGTGTAGACCATTTATCTAAAGCCAATTGTAATCTCCATTGTAGGATCTTTTCCAAAGTTGTGGATGGCAGTATCATTACCATCATTATCATCATTATATCAATTGTTGATCTAAAGTATGTTGTACCACCAATTGTTTATATATATATATATATATATATATATATATATATATATATATAAGAGCTAGCTTAGAGCTAAGACTCCCAACGTTGAATCATAAAGACCTTTGATTTTGCTTTCTGCTATTTCAGTACAAGAAGTTGCCTATTTGCTCACCAGATCTCTAGGTCACTTTCACTGGCAAGAGGCTAGTCCACACGTTAATCAGGTATATATATATAATATTGTCCGTTATTTACAAAATATTGTAACTTCTGCAGATTGAAAGACTATATATAATAATTACCGTTATATTTATTATTGTTATTGTTGTTATATATGTATATATATTTTATATTATTATTTAGATTGAAAGACTATATATAATAATTACCGTTATATTTATTATTGTTATTGTTGTTATATATGTATTTTATATTATTATTTATTCCATTTCTTTCGAACTAATATTTAAAAATATAACTAATATTATAATGATAATTTCAATATTCTTTTGCAAATGAAAGCAGTTCTGCATAAAAAAATTTGTTTACTTATAATGTTGAAAAATATAATAAATATAATAATTGAAATTATTCATATCTAAATCAATCCATTGAATTTATTATAAACGTCTACTACATTAATTTTAACTGATTTTCTCCCCATATTCATAAAAAGATTTTTTAAAAATATCTCTTATTGTAATCCTGATAAACTATATATATAAAATTACTATGTTTATTTTTGATTAAAAATTACAGAAAATTATCTACAAAATAATATAAAATTGCCTAAATGTTTGCAAGGTTTTTTTTTTTTTTAAACTTTTGCAAATATGACTAAGGAGGAATTTTACAACTCCATGTTATAACTGAAACATAGGATTATTATATTCTTGTGCTTATATATGTAATATATAGGGTATATGAACACAGACTTTCACATGACCCACCACTCTCTACTCTATCTCATAACACTGATACAACTGAACATATATATGTTGAAAAGATTAACAATCACCAATATTCGTATTTCATGCTAAACCAGCAATCATCAGTTGGTCCAGATTATCATCTCCACCCATATATGCAACAATTGCTCAGTTTTATATTAAGATAGCCAGTCTTCATACTTTAATGGACAGACTTCAATCCACTCCACTCTCCAACTTTTCAACCATCCATCCAATTGAAAATCTGATGATGGAATGCTTAAATACTACCCTGAGGCTGAGATTCTTGTCACACCCATGTTGACTAAAGTCAATCTGACTCCTCATGCAAGGACATAATCCATTTAATACATATACAAGGGATGGGGGTGACAAGAATCTCAGCCTCAGGGTGGCCTTTTAGCATTCCATCATCAGATTTTCAATTGGATGGACAGTTGAAAAGTTGGAGAGTGGAGTGGATTGATGCCTGTCCATTAGGGTGTGAAGATTGGCTATATTAATGTATGTCTGAGCACTTGTTGCATATATGTGTGGAGATGATAATCTGGGCAAACTGATGATTGCTGGTTTAGCACGAAATATGTATATTGGTGATTGTTTATCTTTTTGACATATATATATTTAGGTGTATCAGTGTTATGAGATAAAGTGGAGATTGATGGGTTGTGTGAAACTCCATGTTGTGGAAACAGTATTATCAAAAATGTTGTTAAATGAAAAATAAAAAAACTATCTCATTTTAGACAATCCTTGCTATTCACACATTGTTAATGAATATAAAATAAGCTCACTATAATTGTAAAATAACTAAATAAACCCATCACCTTTAAGAAATAAACAGATTATGAATATTTTTTGTTCAATGTTCAATGGAAATAATATTTTCATCGTCTGTAAATATGAAATTATTGATTTTATAAAATCGTAATTAATTAATCAAAGGATAAAGTCTATATCTCATTTTTAAGTATTATAAAAATGTGTCAGACCTTATGATATAGCTTAATTAATTGTTTTCATAACTAATAATGCAATATTTACGTCTGGGTAAATATTTTTACCGATGATTAGCAAATATAACTTATTAACATCAAGCACAAAGAGCTCATTATTGATATTATTCTTCAGCTTGTCAATGTAAATATTTGTTTAATTAATTCACAGCTTGATGTAACTTAATTAACTCCTATAAGTGTACATATATACAAGTTTTTATTAAATTTATTATTATTAAAAATTCAATTTAAATTGATTGGAAATGGAAAATTACTACAATAAAGATAAGTATGTGTTGTCAGGACTAACACATCAGTTCAGTATATCTGAATGTCTAAAACCAAACAGGTTTAAAAACTTTGTAAAAAATAGTTGTTTTAGGATTATGAACTAGTCAGAAAAATGATAATTTGATTGAAAGAGCTTAAAGGAGAAAATTTAGATATTGTAGGACTCTGTAAAAATAAGATAAGCTTATTATGGATTAAAGAATAAAAAAAAAGTTTAAAAAATTTTATATTCTGGAAGTAAAAGAACTGTTTGGAATATATAAGATTTCAGATTCTAGAATAAAAAAACATTTTATATAAAGCATTACAATTAATAATAGTTTGAGATTATAAAAATAAACGGATTTTTGAAAAGTTGGTTATTATTTACATATGCATATTGTCCATTAACAAAAATAATGAACGTTGTAATTAAAAAAATAATTCAAAAACTTTGTGTGAGAAATCTACTTGTAAAAATAATATAGGCGCTATTGCACCTGAACACAAAGCTATTTTATGCTTAAAACAAAATAAAATTAAACTATTCTGCAAGCACTTTCAAGAGACATGCTATCATCATCAAAGCTCCAAGTGAATTAATGATATGCAAATTATGCAAAGTTTAAGATTAATTGCTCCATTTTCTTGAAATCGTGAAGCATGTGTCTTTGCGGTTGATGGGGTTGCAATCCATCACTATGTAGCAGACCTCCTTCACTTTTCTTTTTAAATCGTGCCTCTCTTTGCAGACAAGGCTGACATCTTGAGGTTCACACTGGTGTCCGTTTATTTTTTGATGAATTGCGAAAATTGAATAAGGTGATGGATCTGATTAAGGTTTAATATATGGGTATTTATGTTGCTATAATCTGTTTTCTATTGCTGTATTGGTCTCCACATAATATGAGGATCTACAATTTGCATGAGTGCATGCAATATTATAAATGGCTTGAGGTATTTGAGACAGTACTAATTTATCTTTAGTGTTGTTAACAATCTGTTAGAACTGGGAGGGGTGCGAAAAGTTAATTGAAACTGTCTATTAAAAATTTCATAAAATTTATTATGTAAATTAGGAATGTATGGCAACAGCAGTCTGTGTGTATTCCCATTAAGTGTATTGTTGGTCACTTTATTATTGAACTGTATAATCTTTCTGTCGATCAGCCTATGTTTGAACCCCATCTTCAGTAAATCCTCTCTGTATAGTATTAAATTTGTCTTCCTGTTTGCATCCAATTTACACAGCTGTTGGTTCCTGTGCAGAAAAGATGTAAGCCCTGCTAATTTATGACTGGTGGGTGTGATGGAACTGGGTTGGATATGGCCTCTTACTGCAAATGGCTTCACTACCATTTTGTATGTCAAGTGTGTGTGTTCACGTTGAACCAACAAATCAAGATATTTTACTTGTTTGCTAAGATCTTCCCATTCTATGTTTAGAGTCAAAAGAGAGCTGTTCTGGAGTTCATTTTTGATTTCATTAATGATATCAGTGTTAGCAACTATAAACAGATCATCCACATATCTAGTGTAGATTTTAAAATCTGATAAGTTGTCATATTTTGGCAAGATATGTTATTCATGATGGTCAATTACAATGCTGGCAATAATCCCACTAATTGGAAGACCCATAGGCCATCCATCCTTCATGTAATACCACTCCCCATTAAACATTGCCATTATATTATTATGTAGCCAACTTAAAAACTCAATTATAAATGTAATCCGGGCTTTGTATATATCCTTGTGAGCCAATGCTTCCTTTATGATATCTATAGATTTTGGTCTGTCAATGGAACCATACAACTCAGTTATGTCCATAGCTGCTAGGATTTGTGAACAGTTAGAGTTGTACTTACTTGGTCTTATTGTAAAAGGATGCAGAAATGTGTTGAAGAAAGAGTCCAAACGTAAGGTCAGAATGACCAATACTATCCACATCTCTCAATATATATGTAATAAATGTTACAGATTAAATACCAAGCTTAAGTGGAAATTTGATAAGAAACTTATATTCTTGGTGAATAAACAACGCATTTGCATAGACGTGAACAAAATCAATTCATTCGTGAATTTGACAGATAAAATTTTCGGATAATGTTGAAGAAGTGCTGACAAAGGGATCAAGGTACATTGGTGGCAAATGGAAGAATCCTAAGATTGAATTGGTTGCTGATATTGAGGCAGGACTGGCAGGGAATCCAGATAGAGATAATTATGTTGTGCAAGTAGCTAAATGTATAAACTACAAATCGTTTAATTTTCGTACAAATGGTTGGGACGAGAAAATAGCAAACACCAAACTTTTTCTTAAGAATGAAAACATCACGTGCATGAAAGAAGATAAAGGCAACCACTTTGTAATTATGAAGAATGATGATTATATTCAGAAAGTAAACATGCAGATTGATAAACTGAAGTTTCACAGAATGCAGAACTTTAACCTCAAAGCAAATAGAGAAGGGTTTATACATTCGATTTTGCATGCACACTGTAATAGGGCTTTCTTGAAGTCTGAATATTACAGATTATACCCTTCAGCTACAATACCGCCACAAATTTTTGCCAATGCAGAACCGCATAAGCCACAAACCCCTTTAAGATTAATGTTGGACTTTGGGGGAGCACATTACTTTAAAGTGGCCAAGTTGGTGAACAGATGGCTGATTGTAATGTTGAGTTTTGGAAGGTACCCAATAAAGTCTCCATTTGAGTTTGTGGCAAAAATCAAAAGCATACAAATAAATGCAGACACAAGGCTAGCATGGCGAGTGGTATTACATGAAGGATGGATGGCCTATGGGTCTTCCAATTAGTGGGATTATTGCCAGCATTGTAATTGACCATCATGAACAACATATCTTGCCAAAATATGACAACTTATCAGATTTTAAAATCTACACTAGATATGTGGATGATCTGTTTATAGTTGCTAACACTGATGTCATTAATGAAATCAAAAATGAACTCCAGAACAGCTCTCTTTTGACTCTAAACATAGAATGGGAAGATCTTAGCAAACAAGTAAAATATCTTGATCATGCAGATTGATAAACTAAAGTTTCACAGAATGCAGAACTTTAACATCAAAGCAAATAGAGAAAGGTTTATACATTCGATTTTGCATGCACACTGTAATAGGGCTTTCTTGAAGTCTGAATATTACAGATTATACCCTTCAGCTACAATACCGCCTCAAATTTTTGCCAATGCAGAACCGCATAAGCCACAAACCCCTTTAAGATTAATGTTGGACTTTGGGGGAGCACATTACTTTAAAGTGGCCAAGTTGGTGAACAGATGGCTGATTGAAATGTTGAGTTTTGGAAGGTACCCAATAAAGTCTCCATTTGAGTTTGTGGCAAAAATCAAAAGCATACAAATAAATGCAGACACAAGGCTAGCATGGGGAGTGGTATTACATGAAGGATGGATGGCCTATGGGTCTTCCAATTAGTGGGATTATTGCCAGCATTGTAATTGACCATCATGAACAACATATCTTGCCAAAATATGACAACTTATCAGATTTTAAAATCTACACTAGATATGTGGATGATCTGTTTATAGTTGCTAACACTGATGTCATTAATGAAATCAAAAATGAACTCCAGAACAGCTCTCTTTTGACTCTAAACATAGAATGGGAAGATCTTAGCAAACAAGTAAAATATCTTGATTTGTTGGTTCGTGAACACACACACTTGACATATAAAATGATTGTGAAGCCATTTAAAGTAAGAGGCCATATCCAACCCAGTTCCATCACACCCACCAGTCATAAATTAGCAGGGCTTATATCTTTTCTGCACAGGAACCAACAGCTGTGTAAATTGGATGCAGACAGGAAGACAAATTTAATACTATACAGAGAGGATTTACTGAAGATGGGGTTCAAACATAGGCTGATCGACCGAAAGATTATACAGTTCAATAATAAAGTGACCAACAATACACTTAATGAGAATACACACAGGCTGCTGCTGCCATACATTCCTAATTTACATAATAAATTTTATGAAATTTTTAATAGACAGTTTCAATTAACTTTTTACACCCCTCCCAGTTCTAACAGATTGCTTAACAACCCTAAAGATAAATTAGTACTGTCTCAAACATCTCAAGCCATTTATAATATTGCATGCATTCATGCAAATTGCAGATCCTCATATTATGGGGAGACCAAGGCAGCAATAGAAACCGGATTACAGCACCTTAAATACACATATATTAAAGCTCAATCAGATCCATCACATTATTCAATTTTCACAATTCATCACAATTCATCAAAAAATAACCGGACACCAGTATGAATCTCAAGATGTCAGCCTTGTCTGCAAAGAGAGGCATGATTTAAAAAGAAAAGTGAAGGAGGTCTGCTACATAGCGATGGATTGCAAGGCCATCAACCACAAGGACACATGCTTCACGATTTCAAAAAAATTGAGCAATTAATCTTAAACTTTGCATAATTTGCATATCATTAATTCACTTGGAGCTTTGATGATGAGAGCATGTCTCTTGAAAACACTCGCAGAATAGTTTAATTTTATTTTGTTTTAAGCATAAAATAGCTTTGCATTCAGATGCAATAGTGCCTATATTATTTTTTAAAAATAATGATCTTAAAAAATAATGAAGCAAAAAATATATATGAAAATAAATATAATAATTAAAAAGCAACATAATCATTGTAATCATTTTCATTTTCAGCCATTATTAATTCTCTCAGTATGAAGTTGTCTCTGAATTTAATTCAATTCTCTAATACCCAGCATTTTATACACATGTGTTCAACAAACATTATTTTCTACATTTTTCTAAGTAGTCTTATTTTAAATATTTTTACAATCATTTAAAATTTAGTTTAAGACTTCAAGCTTTTCTATTGTAATCTCTCTTTTAGCAAATTTTTCAATTCAAATCCATGTCAACTTATAATCCTTGCATTAATATAAATTTAAAACTTGGATAGTTAATATAATAGCAGTACAGAAATTTTGAACCTCACAATGAAGAATGAACAGACATATGCTGAAAACAACAAAGAGGGATCAAAAATAATATACATATGTAATAGAAAATGAACTTAAATATATTAATGTCATTATAATTGATAAATTAGAAATCTGTGGTATTGAGATGATAAAAAATGTTTTGCATCTTGAATGAGTGAACAATAAAAAAAAAAAAGAAAAGTGAAAATGGATAACTTTTTGAAACTAAAATATTATAGTAATAAAGATATTTAGTTTACAAATAATAAGAAATAAATTTACACATTGAAAAATGAGATGATTAAGAATTTCAATTAGATAATGTTTCATTTCATGTAGGTTTAGAAAAAAGTAATAAATGTGTGCATTTATGTGCATATTTTGGAGTTGATGTAAAATTGACTCATAATTTACTAATGAAAAAAATTATCAATTTTTAAAATAAAAATTGAGATAGAGAATAAATGGGTAAA
Organism: Epiperipatus broadwayi; assembly: GCA_028023455.1. Taxonomy (NCBI): domain Eukaryota; kingdom Metazoa; phylum Onychophora; class Udeonychophora; order Euonychophora; family Peripatidae; genus Epiperipatus; species Epiperipatus broadwayi. The sequence continues at coordinate 7,141,124 of JAQFVV010006252.1, forward strand.
TTATAATTAAAGAATGATGTTGGATAAGAAAATAAATGTAAATAATAGTAGCTAAGTAATAAAATTAAAAAATAAGAACTATTTAAAGAAATTTTAAAATTGTTGTAGTAAAAATAATAGGAACAGTGGGATAATAAATAAAATGATAGGAAAAAATGAAAAAACAAGTTAATTTTGTAGAAGATATAAATGTGTTTGTAAGGCTTAATAATAATTAATATATAAACAGATAAAACTAACAAAACATAACAAAAAGAGGCAATAGAAAAATAGCAAAACTATAAACTAAATGTAGATTTAATTTAATATATGATTGAAGAAAACAATTTGAATGACAAAATCAATATTTTTGAAACAGCATAGTGAAAAAATAAGGATCAATTATTAATTTAAAAAACTTGTTGTAGTGAAAAGATGAAAAGAATATATACTAAAATTACTTAATTACTTATATTAATTAAAAAGAAAATTATTTGGATAAGATAAAATCAGTTAAGCAATATTGAAGGTCAAAATTATAAAAGCATTAACTGAGATAAAAATTGGTAAGTACAGAGAATTGAAGAAATTATAAAAGAAAAGAGTTTGAATGAATTGGCAGTTATTTGCAATATAGTGACTCTGAAGATATTATAATATATCTGCAATTCCAAATTGCTGACACCCAGATAATCATGGCATTTGAAAGATGATTTACTCATACTTGAAATCTCATTTCTCAATATTTAGTAGATGTAGTAAATCTCTCACAAAATAAATGTACAAAACTGAAAATTTAAATCTAATCTCAATTGTCTCCTTCTTAAAAAACAATCTATATTTAATCTCAATAAGATCTTTAAGCATACAAATATCAATGATATAATAGAATATCCAAATAACAATTCACACAAAAAAGTCTTCTCAGTCAATCAAGCAGCATTTACATATAAAATTATCATTGATATATTAAGAAATAACAAAAACATGTCCCAATAGCAATACAGTTAGATATAAAATCAACTTTTGATAATATATTAATTGATAATCTAATACAATGTTTAACTAATGCACCAATTCCCAAAACCCATAATCACTAATCTCTTACTTAATAAGAAAGATATATTACTTTAAATGGTAAAACAGCTACTTCAATTATACCAAACTGCTTAGTCCCATAAGGATGATCACTTTGTTCACTATGTTTCATATTATGTATTAGCTTGCTAATCAAAAAAATGGAATCCAAATTAAATGGAATATATATACCACAATTAAATTCCTAATCTTGTACATCACTTATCCTAGAGAGCAAAAAACATTACTATCCTTTTAAAAATAATAAAAAAAACTATTTTAATACTTATAATATAAGTGTAACGTGGAAAAAAATCATGTGCCAGGAAAATTCATACCGCAACTGTCATCATAGATTATTTCAAAGGAAAATCAAGCACTTTTTTAAGATTTCCCTTTTCATCTATGTAACAAAGTAATGAATGAGAGTACAAATTTAACAAATTAAAAAGAAAAAAATTCAAAAATTAACAAACTCCATTGAAAAATAATATCTATCACTATACCCAAAAGTATTATTGTTTAACATATTATTAATAATTAGAATAACATATTACACTTTCATTATAAATTTTTAAAGGCTTCATAAATATTTACACTCATTGCAGGAAGCTATTGTGGGGAAAAACAATAATCATTTCAATTAAAAAATTGCAATTACTATTATCATTCAATGGTCTGGGTGTCTCCACAATATATACTGAAGCTATATATATATATATATATATAAATATCGACCTATTGATATTTACAATATATATATATATATATATATATTGTGGCCTGTCTATAGGCTGGATGAACATAAGCAAAGGAACCAAGCCCCTACATTAGGCCCTACTTGAACACTCTGGCTAGGTACTATTAACAGACTTATTTGTTCCCGACCATTTTTTGTTAATTATAATGATTTAATTTAGGTTAAGGCTATTATTTATCCCAATTTACATTTACATGATTAAACATTTCTAAAATAAGACGTTTTTAAATGTAATTAATGTGAGACTCGTTTACCTATAAGCAGATCACATCCCCTTAACATTAAACAAATACAAAATATTTATTCAATGGCATGAGAATACCCAGATACTCCTCCTTATTAGGTATCTACATACTCTCATGGCTAACAATAATATCCAATATTATTTCATATCTATAGCTTTTAAGTTTTAATTCAATCACTCATTAAGTTAATCTGTTAGATAATTACAGATGAACTTTGATTCTTATTATTTTTGATAATTAAGATTGGCAAAAATCACAAGAATAACTTTACAATAAGGAGATCTCAGGATAATCATTGATTTATTAATTCTTCATACCACCTATGGAATATCAAAAGGGATTTTACGGATTTCCATGGGTAGTACACAAATTAAGAAAGGCTTATCATTTAAATCTATAATCAAGTTTTATATTTATGTTCTTTAATACTTATTATTAAAATAATATTATTAACTAAACTGTAATTAACACGAATACTTTCACTAATAACTAATATATCATTTAATTTCATATTAATAAACACACCTTAATAATTGGCAATGTCATCAATGACTTATGGGATCAAGGCAGCATATAGCTTAAAAATCTCTATTAAGAGATTTGTGCTTATTAATCTGTTAGATTGTTCTAAATTGAATTGATTTCTCATTTTAATTTCAACTGTACATTTTGAGTTCGGTGATGTAGTGACAATGAGCCCAGAAAAGAAATGCAACATTTAGAACTTAAGTAAACTTTAAAAACAATAATTTTAATAACATTAATTACAAATGATTACAATAAACATTCCCATTGACAAGTAATTTAAAATAACTGTTGTAACAAAGTTGTATACAAACACATTATGATAATAATAAAACAATGGAAAAATAATATTCGGAGTATTGATAATTAAATAAAATCATTACTCTCCCATAGCATGTTGGGATCTTTACCTCCATGTCTATGCTTATATATCATACATCCCGTTTTTTTTTTTTTATTAAACAATCATTCTCCCTTTATTTATTTTTTAATTCATGGTCTTTTATTTCAAACTTCCAAAATAATAATTATAATAAGGTTGTAATATATATAAAGTTTAAATGTGTGTTAGATACTATAAGTAAAACTTTAATATGTGTTGATATTAAACATGCACACACTATATAATTCAAAAGCAAAATATATATAAATCAAAACTTTAAAATAATATAATATATTGAACAATTATATAAATAATAATAAATTTTGTTGAATCTTCAAACGTTTTCGAAGGCATAACCAAAGTAACAATATAAAACAATTGAGAAAAGATTGTTATAACTCTGGATGTTTACAAGAAAATCCAAATTAATATCTTGATATTTCCCATAAGAAAATATCGTTTTTGGTTTATCAATTATTACATGTAAACACACCTTGCCCACTTAATCACATATATGTAGTGTTAAATACATTATTATATATTTTATTCTAGGATATTGATCATATTTGTTCATTCTAATCACTAATAATATTTAATAAAAAAAACAACCTAATTTTTAAATAACTACTGATATAAACAATTGAATTAATCAACTTATTAATTCCCACTGTCCGTTGATTTAGTTCCTCCCCCTATTGTACTAATAACTCATAGATTAAGACATATAAATACAAACATTAGGAACAAGTTCTCTTTTTAAACTACCTGCTCATTTCAAAATCCACAAGGCATTTGCTTTATTGCGACAGTAGTCATTTCTTTTGTTTAGTAATAGATTATTTATGGCTTGCCTTATCCAAGATGACAAATATTTCCATCTATACTATAAAGCATGCTTATGATTTCTATCAAATATATATTTCATTCAATATATTTTCTGTTAAAATTCTATAGAAAATCACATTTCCCCTGGTATGCCTCAAGTTAATTACTTTTTCCGTCACTTATTGCAATCAGGATTTTACATGTAGCCTTAATGGCAATAAACACTTATCAGTTATAGTTTCTATTGACTTTTAAAAATGTATATTTAGCTGTTTCCCAGAGATTTATCTTTCTTTTATTTATTCTTGCTGAATATTTATTGTGTTTCCTTATTTCCTTTTGTTTATCACTGAAATTCATTTCCAACATGAAACAATTATTGTTATTTTCCAGGGAATATATTTGTTGATATTCTTTTAATATGCACATTTTATTCATCTCCGATTATTTCCTCAATATATATTAATTTCCAAGATATTATGGGGAATTATTGACCATAGACTTGCCCAGTAGAAAACGATTAAGTTATTCCATTATTTTAAACATAAAGCTTATAATTATCCAATATATGGATGCAGAGTTAAAATTCATTACTTTTTCTGTTTGTAAATAATAATATTTTAGGAATTTTTAATCCAACTTTTTAAAAATATATAACAAGAAAAGAAAAGCCTAGTTACTTTTTTTTTTTTTAAGATCAAGAATAACTTTTTTTTTTTAATTTTATAGCAAAATATTGCTTGACACTTTGTGATTGGTTGATATTTTCCACTTTTTCTGTTAAAACAACATACATTTACTTTGCAGGTTTTTGGTTTATTATTTTAAAATGACAGTTTTTGTTTTTTTTAAAAAAATATTGAAATATAATATTTTTTAGAAATTAAATAAAGATACAATTTACTGTTTTAATTTTAGATCAGTATTTTGTAAAATTGATAAATATTTACTTACTTTTAAATATAACAAGATTTGACTATAAATATATTTTTTTATTTAATCAAATGCACACAGCCAATAATTATTGGTCTCTATAATGCATCATGTTTATAAGATATAATTTGAACTTCACTGGTTTTAAATATTAAATGATATTAATTGTTCATCTATGTGCATATATCCAACTATATAGGTTATTATTTATATGTATATTGAGTTAATTGTTTTATTTGTCAGATCCTTTATAAGTTTCCATTAACTAAACTCAAGTTCAAACCCTGTAATCTAATATGTCATTGTCTTTCCTAGTTTACTAAGCAAATATTATTGGGTTTAACAAAATTTAAAATTATACAACAAAATTTTATTTTAGAATAGACTGGGCTAATAAAAAGTGCACTATATATATATATATATATATAGTGCACTTTTTATTAGCCCATCTGAATGGTCATATATATATATATATATATTGTGACCATCTGAATGGGCACAAGGGTTTAAGATACTTTGTATCTTAACTGAATAGCTATATTATATTAAAAAAATGAAATAACCTTAGAATTTTAAAATTTTTTGCTGGAAATTGTTTAAAGCTTAGATATGGGTTGCTTATGCAGTTTATTGACCACTGGATAGGTATTCATCATTATTAGTGTGGTTAATGAGGTATTTAATATAAGGAAGAGGGGTTGTTTATTAACCCTTAAACTGCTAATTATATTATTGGTTGTATGAGTTAAAAATCAAATCTTTTAATTGTCCAACTCACAAACTGAAGACAAAACCTATTGTTAAAACATATTCGCCTATAATATTAAATTCAACTCAGATACATTTATAAAAAGTCTATTACTAATTTTTCAGGTTATGAAGAGAATGAAAGTTCTTTCAAAAATAAATTGCTATTTATTTATTCTAAAATATTCAATTTCGGCAACATAAAAGCTATAATATAAACAAAAAGGTCGACTTTTACATTATAGAAAAGTAAATATTTCTTTTTGCTAAATCTTCAATATTTTTACTAAAATCTTCAATATTTTCACGAAAATAATTTTGTTTTTTTATTATTCTCTCTGAAAATAATTTGTAATTTCCATAAATATAATTTTATAATACTTTAAATCATATTCGAAATGAAAATCTCAGCGTTTTTCTTTATTTTCTTTGATCAGGCAGTTTCTTTGTTCTTTCCAGCCAATCAGAATGTCTTTTTTTGGCTAAGAGCATGCTAAGAACCAATCACAATTCATGTTCTTTCTTTGTTTAGGTTTAAATGCGTTTTTTTTTATTTTTTACTTGTAAAATAATTCGGAAGAGGGCACCATCTTACAGAACTTTTAAAAACCTATTCAATACCTCTCAAACGAATATTTTAGCATAAGAACTGGCAGAGTTAGAGTGACATCAGATGTCGACGAGGAGCTTTGTAAGAGGTGGGAAAAGGGTTAATGGAATTGATACATTTTGTCAGAAAGATGCAAAGTTATTTTATGTTATTGTAGTATTGGTATGAATAGTTTTAAAATTCTTTATTCATTAATACTTATCCTTTTGTCAACAATTAATAGCCATTTCAATCATATTTAGTTAAGATAGTTCAATATTTAGGTTGTAGTACATGTGTATGCATGTATGACTCTGCATTATGTTTCATTTCATTTTCATCTTTAATAACAGCAAATGATATATTCACAATAAAAACATTTAAATAACAGTAATTATCTTAAATAATTAACAAATATATATTTCTTTCCAATGATTAATAGATAGTTAAATCAATGGATTATTTTACAAATTAAATAAATTATTAATCATTTTTATTTGATAGTTAATTAATATTCATTTTTCTTTCAGGTTTTTAAAAGCTACTTATTTTATTATTATTATTTTGTTTTTGTCATTTAGTTCTGAAAATCAAAGTGATTTTTTTTTTTTTGAAAAGATTCTTTTTTGCATATGTAATTAGCTTAGCTGGAGAGATGCGTGAGAGTAACCTTGTGAAAGGAAATGAACTTTGCTAGAGAGGGCTATTTAATAAATATCTCCAGTGGAAAATTTGCTTTTTGTAATGTGACTGTAACCAGTAAACAGTGGCACATTTATTGTGGAAATTAAAGCCAGTTGCTGAAATCAAATTGATAGTAAAAAGCACTTTGGAGTAAAACTTCGAAAGAATATTAAGAAATATATTATGGAAAAAGTTAATTTCAAAATGCAGTTCTAAGTTTTTAAAAAAAAGGTACTCAGTTTACTTTACTCTGCTTGATTTAAACATATTGAATTAACCATCTTCCTAACTATTGCTCTTTTAAAAATGTATGTTAATAACGTCCAGTCTACATTACTTCACTTAATTATCATTTCAATTAAGAATAAATTGCATGAATATTATTGTTGTGTCATTAACCAATGTGTGTTCTTGGATATATCTGGAAAACGCATGCAGAACTATTTTACAGAATATATTTTTATTCTTCACTATGTTCCATGTTATGTTTTTGTGAAAATTAAACATGAATGTAAGGATATGCATATTTTGATAAATCATGCCATGTTTAAATTCATCATAAAGAGATGACAGTATTTGTTTGTCTGATATTTCTGGAAATAATATGTATGTTAAATAAAGGATATAAATGTGTGCTACTTCAAATTAAATATCTGTTTAAATCGAATAGAAGCATAGAAATGCTGGTAATTTTCATTCTCTTCGATAAAGATGTAAAATAAAACAAAGTATTATTAAATGCTATTCAATAAACTACTAAAAATAATTACGTATTCAATTTAGAACTACAATGGAATAAGTGAGATAATTCCTGTCCAACAGTAGTTAAGAATTTATTATATTCTCATCATAATAGAAGATAAATTGATTGCTTATATATGATACAGTAACTTAAATAACTTTGTTATGAACATTGAAGATGCTGAGTCCTATTTAAGCATGACTATATTTGTTTGGTTATCCTACAGCAGTTTATTTTAGTTTAAAATTCAGTTTGGAATGTGTCCCATATTGTTTCATAAAGCTGGAACCGAGCTTTGCAAGTGAACTTTTATTTTAAGTTACAAAACTAATAACTTTTATGTTTTTAATATTTTTTTTATTGCTTGTCATAATTAATGTATATGATAGGTAGAGAGGCTTATTTATTATTATGTTCATTTATAATCTGTGTTATTTTGATCTTCGAGACCGTCTCTGAAGCGTATCTGAATGAAGAGTATGCTGGTAAAAATTGATTGTATTCAAATAAGTTTTATTGTTCTTTTACGAAAGTAAAAGAAAGAAATATTTTTTTAAAATATATTATTAGAGAGGTTTACATTTATTTTGTATACTTTATTATCTCAAAGTGAGAATTTTGTTCTTTTTTTTAAATCAATGAACTTATAATAGAAGTAGTTTGAAAGATATGAAAGAAAGTTCATTTGTAATAATTATAAATATTAAATTAAAAGTTATACCTTAATGCAATATTTAATTATCATGTTACCTGCTTAGTGTGTAATTTAGAGTTAATATTATATATAATTTTTATTCGCGGGTATGTGTTTGTTTTGCACAATTATGATATTTGTTTGATAAAGTTCAGTTTATGAATAAATTTATGCATAAATTTTGTACATTGTCGTATTCTACTGAGTTGAATGGATTGGTATATTATTTGTATGTATTTAGCTGCTAGCATGTATTTATAATGTTCGATATTTAAAAAAGCTATGAGAATAGAAAGAAATCTGATTGTGTAATGATGTCTGTAGGAATAAAAGATTTGCTTATTTAGTCTATGTTAATATTTTTCCATGAGTAGAGCCTAGTTTATTTTATATGTACATGATTAATGATATTTTTTTGAAGTGATGTTCTTAGGGCCCTGGTGATGAGGAAATAAGTCCCGACCAATAGTGTATTTAGAAGTAGATGAGTTATTGTTGAAGTATGATTAAATGATGCTTAGGAAGTTATGTGACATTTTTCTTGGATTCTTGGTGTTGAGTAAATGTTCTCCACCAAAAGTATATTTAGAATCAGATGAATTATTGTAGAAGTGTTCAGTAAAAGTTATCTGCTCCTCATGTAGATTTCCCTTATAATGTATAGTATGTATAATCATGAAAATATAGCTTTGTGTTAATTAATATGTAGCTAGATAAATTGTTAGACTAACTCTTGATGTAGTATTAGTGTCATATTTTATTGATGAATTACGACATTGTTCGAAATAAAATAATTGTATGATATTTTCTTAATGAATGGAGAGTTTATAGAAAAGATTGTTTTACATTATTGCTGCTTGAATGTGCACACACACGCGTAATATAAATAATATCACGTATATAAAGAATAGAAATATTGAAATTAAAATGAGGAATAAATGTTTCTTTGAAATACATTACATTCATTTAATAGAAGTATAAAGTTTAAAAATTAAAACGGGAAATAGATATTTTAAAATACAGTGTATTTATTTAAATAAAGGTTATAAATCATCAAATCATCAGAATAAACATGATTTTGTTGCTATAAATGAAAGGTATACGTAATTGAAAGTGATTATTAGTCAATTAGAGAAAGTTGCTTTGCTGAAAGCCAAATATAAGTAATTTGATTTATTTTGTTAATTAAGGGTAATATCCTCTCAAAGGTATTTTTTGTGCTAATAATATAACATGTTATTTATTTATTGTCATGAAGATGAAACATGTAGGCAAAGTATGTGTTCGAAGTCATGATATTTAAGTTTTGTTATTAATTTGCTTTGATAGTAGGGATAATCCCAAACTGATGCTAAAAAATTTATTTGATAATTTAAAAATATATAAGACAAATAGTCCATTTGTAAATATTATGTTAAACCAAGTTTATTTTATTGTAATAAATAATTTGTTTTAGTTATTTAAAATCTTAAAATCTGTGTCTTGAGTTATTCTTGTGTACATTCATGATTTCCATTTCCACATTTCATAAATCTATTACAAAATAGATATATTATTTTAGAGCTATAATATTAAATTTGCTAGTGTCTGACAATATTGTTTTTCTTAATCCAAACATTATAAAAGAACATTTTGCCACTGGACAAACGTATTAGAAAGGTTGCCAAGTCAGTATATTTGTTAGATGATGATATGAGATTAAAATACACTATCTCTGTCATTATCTTATTGTTGAAACACAGTAAAATATTTTAGTCAATTTATTTCATTACAATTTTATCACACTTTAGAATTATAATTTATGGGCCAATGTATTTTATTTAATTCAACTGTGTTTGTTAAAATTCCCTGAGATCTTATTGTTTATTTCTTGATTGGCATTAAAAAAAAAAAAAAAAGTAGATGTTTAGATTATGATATGCCAAGTCATAGAATTGTTTAAGAATATAATTATAGCAAACTGATATATGTTATACTTGGATGAAGGAAGAAATTAAGTTTAAAGTATATTTTAATAGACTGTACCAAATAAACCTTATGATTCTTTATCATACAATTATTTAACAAAGGAATTTACATTATGTTAAATGTTTTATATTTCTTTTTTTATTCATTTATTATCATATATCTTATGAACTGCCTATAGTCTCCCACTGAGCTGAGCTGAACATAAACTTAAATATAAAGTCTCAGTAATAATTTTGTATTATATATTTTGTTATATTGTTCTATTCATTAATAGAACTGGCGCCTGGGCATTTCGCTCATGTAATGTATATGAGCGGTGTTGGGAGTGTAGGTTATAATATATATATATATATGCTTCATGCCAACTTATGAATAAACAATTTTAATCGGTGACTTTCAACTTATAATTAAATAATTTTAATTTATGGAAAATTTATTTAGTAAACAATTTTAAAAGCATGAATACTGTGAGAAGTGTAGTGGGAGTCAGAAAGATAGCTGAGATTAAATAAATAATTAACATTTCAATTTTATATTCAATTCTAGAAATTTATAAGATACAATAAATTTAAAATTCGACTAAGTAAAATTCCTGAATATTTTAATTAATAAAGGTAAAATTAGTTTAGAGTATAAGTACATGTATTATTCATATAGAAATTTTATTTAAGTAATGAAAAAATGAATCTCTTTGTATTTTATGCATACAAGAATGTTTTCAAATATAAGGGATTTGAACTCAGACTTTCAAGAAACTTTCAACTATCCACAGTATTTTATACTACTGATACACATAACCACACATATGTAGAAAAGATAAATAATCACCAATATGCCTTCCAGTAAAAGGTGTTCATGTATGTTTAATTACTGCCAGGTTTGCTGTAGACAAAAAGCATTGGGAATTGGGAAAATTTTACTAATTAATAAAATAGATGTAAGATTATATTGCAATGCAAGTGATCAAAATTGTTATCAGCAAAAATATATTTAATTAAAATTAATCTGGATACCTTTTGTCTAAAGTCGTATAAATAGCTCAGCAATATGTAAAAGTTTATCCTTTCTCATGATAATTTTTTATTCTTCTTATAAGAATCATCAAAATTATTATAAGGAAGATTACTGAAATCATGGCTGCTAGAAGCCATACTATGCTAATCATTGAGTAGAAAGCTTGAGTCCACTTTCTCTTCACCATCTTTGAGGAGCATGCATTGGAATCCCTTGAAGTTTATTAACTTACTGCTCATCTCAAATCTGCCAAAGTATATCTGTGCCAATGTTTCAGTTATCATCAATTCAGCATGCTGCCTGATCTACTGCATCATAATTTCAGAAATGAATAGCCATCTAATCAATCATGCTATGCTGTCTGAGAACCAGCCTGTCTTAAATCAATTACTAATATCTGAGAAAAGGACCATCTAGAACCATGTGAATTGTGCCATGAAAGCTACACATCATTATTACATCTTGTACTACTCTTCATATTTTGCTATATTTTCAAATCCTTTGCAAAGGTTATAAAAGCAGGATATTTGAACTCTATACATGAGAATCTGTATCTCCTTATACCATTTAGAACAACTCATAGGAAGTGATGTTTCTCTTTAATTGTATAGTTTAATTTTTGTTCATTTTCTCTAATTTTACTTTAACTAACTTACGTTAAGAATGATTGAATACATTGCTATATGCAATCATTCTTAAATTTTACATATAGGCTACATTTGTTATTAAAAATCAGATGAGAGAGGGCAATTTTGTAAACACATTTATTTCTTAAAATTCTGAAAATTGGCTTTCTCTTCTCCCTTAAAAGTAAGCTAATTTTTCTAAAAGTGCAAAGACATTTTAAACCTCTTCCCTCACCTGTCTAAGATTTTCTTTTTGTAAAATATAATCTACCATGCGTTTCAATTTTAGTTTATACTTTTGCAATTAAAAAACCAGGTGTTTGATAAATAATTATAAAAGTTGAATTAGTTTTAAAAATAATGCTAAAATTGGGATTAATTTTCAATTTATTTGAAGGAACAAATGTATGTCCTTTAATTTTTATTAGCTGAGATAAGTTGTCCGTTTTCATACACGTCTCATTATAATTATATATATATAAATTGCAGACCTCTCTAGTTATCGTGCAATATATTTCTTCTAAGTATTAATATCTGTAGGATAGACCTTCGCTTAAGCAGGGTTATTAAAATCTTTTAATTCTTTTAATTGAATTAGGCCTTAGTTTTGCCAGTAAAGTAATATATGACTGCTTGTTTAAACTTATAATGCGGCCATTCATGCTTAGCTTTATTGATCTTTTAATCTCACACTTTTGTAGTTAAAACTTTTTTATTGCTCTTCATTTTAATTAAATTTGCATTTCTAAATTACTCATTTTTATTAATTCGTATATTTTGTTCTTCAAGCAGATGTTCATTCTTACTTTGGCGAAATTGATTTCCTGGGTATTCCTAGATATGATCATGCTAAAGGTGGACTTATCTCTCATATTTTCATTCTTGTAGGATCTTGGCCATTATTATTATTATCAATGCAAATTTTCATTTCTACTTGGTTATAATCAATTCATTACTGGTTGTAGGAGTAGATATTCATTTCTGCTCCATATGACCCTTATCTATATGACCCCATCTCTGATTCATCATCATAACCTAGTACCATACTTCATATTTTCCTTTTATATATTTTAATGCCTGAAATTCCAGGTGTGCAGTCTGTCATAATTCTGACTATATGGTGATCATTTATTCATGATTGTAATTTTAATATAGTTAAGTACATACTTCCATCTTAACTCACCTTAATTACTCATTAAACCATTGCAGAATGTCACCCTAAAGATTATTAAGACATATAATAGCCATAGACCCTCTATTGCATGTAATTTAAGGATAGTTAATCTGCTTAGTTTATAATTAATTTAATTCTGAAATGCAAAGACCTTTGGCTTAAATCTAGGCTTATAAATTTTACAGTGCTTTAGTTTTTCTTTATTACTGTTACTAATAAATCTATATATACAATTTCTTGCATTTTGTGTCTTGTTTACCACAATTATTTAATATAGCTTTAACAGTTGCTTTTAATTCTCTGACATAGCAGGATAGAAGAAAAAGGGCATGTATACTAACATTAGATACATTGGTCACATGGAAATTATTCTGGGAGCATAGGTAGTGAAGTTCCACTTTGTAGTTTGTGATAATATTTATATTGATGTTACACACAGACATGTGAGTTAGTGACCATTGCTTTGTTTTGAGGATTAATTTTACTGACTATATATATCTGACCATTACAATACATCTTTCAATTTAAAAAAAAATAAAGATTTTTAATAATATATACAGCACATGCAATAAAAATTATCATAGCCAATAGACTATTACTATGCAAAGCCTACTAGGAAAAAAAAATATTTAAATGATATTAATATGCTTCTTATTCAGCCACATAGGGACAAGCACTGAGAATTATTTAAACTTTATCTTTGTTATTGCATTGCCAAATCCATATAAAATTAATATCATTTATGTTCTTTATTACTTTGTACAATGCTTTTTACAACCTACTATTGACAGTTTTGATTGCCCCAGTAATCTTCTTCAGAACCTCTACAATGCTTTTTATAACCTGCTATTGATGTTTTCGATTGCCCCAGCAATTTTCTTTATATTTTTTCTGTTCTTGAGAATCAAACTCAATACTTCATTTCTTATTTATGTGTCAAGACCTTGAAAACATATGCAAAACTATTTCTAATATTGCAGAACAAATAAACACAATTATGCATCTACTAGAAGTATATAAAAACGTATTTTCTCCAATTTTAAGGCAATAATTTTATTCTCTATGCTTTTTGTACGCAAGATATAATTTTAGTATAAATAGTAATACTAGAAGACTTAAAACACAATAATAAATAAGCTAATAAACATTCAAAAAAGAAAAAATAATAATAACAGAAATATATATACACTGACACAACCCTTAATGGACTTTGTTCAAGTCTGTGACATGGAATATAGCCAAAAAATTTCAATTTAATAATATTATGAATTCATAAAAATTAAATTATGTTACCAAAATAATTGTAACTGTAGTGCCGTTATTATTGTCTTTATATGAAAAATCTGTAACTAAGGTACAATAAATAAAAGCCTTTTGCAAGCTAATATAATAATAATAGTAGCAGAAGTAAAAAAAGAGTGGATGCGTATGAGAATATTAAAAGCTAGTGTTGATTTTGTACAATCATTCTAATCATGAAATACTATTATTGAAAATTAACAACTGATAATTAACAGGTATACGGCATTTTAAAAATGTGCGCATATAAAATAAATATCATTCGTATATACTAAGATTTAAAAGAAAATACTTTAGTCTTGACCATTTTTTAAGAGTATTTGAATAGTTTTATTTCTGCATTAGTTAAAATTAAAAAAAAAGTAAAATGTTGCAAAGCAATATTGAAAAAAGATTATATTAATTGAAATGAGAAGGTAAGAAATAAACATTGTAATTTTTGTGCTTAGCTAAAATTGTCAGCCATTAAATCAAATGTTATTGTTTATATGAGATAATAACTATTTCAGACAATGCTTTATGTAATTAAACACTACTGAAATTAATTTATTACTTTGAAGTATGATCTTAAGAAATGTTTTTTTTTTTGTATGTAAATATTTTTTCTTTAATAATTAATTTTTGTATTAATAATTCTGTGATTGAAGAAGCAATTTTAAACTTCAGTTATTAACAAAGCAAAAATGTTGCTCAAAGTTAACAAGAAAAATGTGACCTCAATTAATTTGTTTTGTTTGTAGTTCAATCTATTAATTAAACATGTCATAAAGTCAATAAATGACTTGCAATTCAGGCAACACATTGTTATATGGTAAGATAGTGAAAATATCGCCAGTTGTTGGCAAATGGTGAACTTCGTCAGCATTTGAAAACATCAGAAATTAAACTTCCACATGAACGTGAATTTGCAAAAAATTTTCCAAAAAAAAAAAAAGTTAATATTAATTTTACTGAGAAAAGAAAACAAAATCACTATTAAAAACTGCAAGTTGTTATTATTTTTTAATTACATCCATCAGAAAATTATTTATCATTGGTTTGGATTATAAGATTATTTACTAATTGCCAATCTTAGATAAATTATTATTACTATCCAGAAATTTAGTCACTGAAAGAAGAGTGAATATAGATCCATAAGATATCTGATATCTCATCTACTATCTGTTACACATAACATAATATGTCCCAAATTGATATACTACTTACCACCACAGAGTTATAGAAAAATTAAAGCCAACCAACCCTGAATTACTATTAAGCATCACATGATCACCATCTCTTAAATATATGGGTGCTGAACTGAGTTCAGACCCATATGACTATATAAGCTATTGACCTTAAATTGAAAATATTGTGTTTTCAATTTTATTCTTATAGTTTTATATTTAAGTAGAGATAAAAGGTGGTTGCTGGAGGGTTGCATTAGATCCTAAGATCTAGGTGCAGTGCTCTCAGATCCAAAGCTCCTCACTGATGAAGGCCACAAGCCAGAAACTAGTCTGGGGGATATTGGGCGAGTAGGCATTAGATAGGGATTTTATGTGCAAGCCTTCTGGATTCCGGTTGGCACAGGCTGGCACTACTGTATGGAGAGTTTTGCCTTATTTATAACCCCTGAATTAGCATGAAATAATGACTTGAAGGAAATTAAACTGATAACAAATGAAATTAAGCAAACTACTGGTATAGGAGTATATCTGCAGAAAACCCAAGATTGGAAAAATAAAAATTTTTAATTAAAAAGATTAATTTATAAAGAAAATAGTTATTTTGAATATTGTAAAATATATATCTTTTAAATTTAATCATGTATAGTAATATAAACCCAAATAAGGAGGCAAATAATAGAGATAATACCAGAATGGTCCCATTAAAAAATTCCATTACATCTTAATTATTTCACATCTTTCATGATGCTATTACTTAATCAGTAATAGATAAATTAATTTATAAACTACTCATAATTATTTCTTTCTCTTTTTTGAAAATTTTATAAAATTTGCATTACAATTTATGTAATATAGCCACATGATCATGGAGAGATGACTAATCTGCTTATAGATGTACCCATCACATAAGGGTAATTTAATATATTTTTATGGGAATAAAATGTCATTTTGTATATATTTGTAATTCCTTTCTCAACCTCATAATTTGTTCATTCATTAAATTATTTAAAAATTAGAAAGTATGCTAGTTGTATTTTTATATTGGACTATTTCCATCATCTAATATGAGTATTGAATGTCTTTAGAAAAAGTTAACTTTATTTAAATAATCTAAGTACATTTAACTGTTAGTGATGTGCTATTACTAACAGTTGAATGTATTTGGAATATTTAAATAAAGTTAAACTTTTCTAAAGACATTCAATACTCATATTAGATGATGGAAATAGTCCAATATAAAATACAATTAGAACACCATCATCACAAACCTTCAGTAAAACAAAAAGTATAGTAGTTATATCTATTCTTTATTTAATTCTCAACTTAATTAGATTGCATACATTTTATTTATCCATAAGATTGTGGATCATATAAAGTACAGAAAGAGTCATAGTGTTCCACAAATTTTAATAGACTACAATTAACTTATTAAGATAAAACACATATTTAAAAAGTAATAAGAATATTCAAGTCAGTCCTTGAATCCAGAAGATGATGACAAAGATGTACAGGTATTTTTCCACTTAAAAAATGAAAACTTATTAATGTTAGTCAATATTATTTCTGCAGTCAGCCCAGATGCATGAATAATATTGATAACTCTAAGAAAATATAATTATTTCATTGACATCATACTTTGAATAATAAACTATGCAAGTTGATGATAGTGAATAATTTGGGCAATAATCTAGTTACTATTAATCTTGTGCTGAATAAATAAAATTTTGTTCAGAAATATGTTTGCATAGATATTTTAAACAGCTTGCTGTCCAGTATATAAATGGAGTTCCCAATAAGGCACAAACTATATTCAGTATTCATTGTTTGATAATATTGCATTTAACATATTTTTTATTCAGTACAATATATATACACACAAATATATATATACATTAAAATTATTTTGATGAGATTAAGGTTATATTCATTGAGGGAAATGAAAAATTTTTTTTAAAAAAGAATCTTTATTATTAAAATTTTATGATTCTGAATAACTTAACTTTTTTAAAAGTTATTTTAATATTAAGTGTGTAAGAGATGTAGAGGAAATTGTGGATAATGTTTAGTTTAAATACATTATTTTGTACTTTTTTACACTTGAGAAGTATGCTTGTAGCTGTGAAACCATTGATTGTGTTTTAGAGGGTTTTTTTTGGCTAGTCTCATTGAGTTCCAATTTGGGGTAATTTTAATTATATATGTATTAAGTATGGCTAGTGCTACATTAGTAATTATAAATAAAATAGAAATTCATGTCACATTACAATACTAGCAAAAAAAAACAATATTTTACCAAAATTCTTCTATAATCATGGTTTAATCTATTAACAAATAGATGATGTTTTCAAGTAAAATTCAACTAAACATACAACAAATATATATATATATATATATATATATATATATATATATATATATATATATATATATATATATATATATATATATATATAAAACAAAATAATCTTCCGTTATTCACTTCAAAAACCGACTTCCTTTAACATCAAAAAATGTGTTCATGAGAATAATTACCTCATATCCAAAAAAAAAAATTTCATCCAAGTTTTTTTTTATTCTTTTTCAATTATTTTTTTTTTATATAAAAGGTAACCTCTGTTCTACCAAATAATATTTTATGACTTGTATTCATTTCATGAATATCCAAAGCTAAATTATGATATTCATTTTTAACTCTTATGAATGTTAACTCTTTCATTAAGTCTTGATTTACTCTGATCTATATAAATTTTATGAAAACTGCAAGGAGTCATATAAATTACCCAAGGAATAGCTTTGCAATCAGTTGTCCTGAATTATTTAATAATGAATTTAAATTTAGGTCTTTCTTCCAGGTCAATTCATACCATTCATTAAAAAACTATTCTTATAAATCAATTTATTAATTGATGATTTATATGACAAAGAAACTCTTCATTCTCATTAACAAATAAAACTTTATTATTAAAAGATTTATAGATATTTTGATTAAATATAATATTCATAATAAATTCATAATTTTATTTCACCTCAATATATTCAGAAGCAAATTGACTTCTCTGAATATACCTATTAGTATTTTCAGAATAATTAAGCCTTCTATTCCTATAACAAACATTCAATAAAAAGTCTCTTATGAATAAAACTTCGATAAGTATCTGTCCTTCTCATATTTCTTAAATTTTTTCTTTATTGAAATGACTACAAAATAAAACATTATCAATTTTATCGACACATAAATCTAAAAGTTTTAATTTAAAAATTTAAATGTACTCTTCTCCTACATTTTTTGAATAGGCAGTTATTTGAGACAAAAATTTGTTTTTGCTTCAAAGAAAATATATTATCTGAAAAAAAGTTTAAAGGCCAATAATGTTATTCTATTAAAAGAAGACAAAGGTTAGCATTTTGCATTGTTAAATAATAGTGATTTAACAAATAAAGTTTGTTTAGAATTAAATAAAGTGAAGTATTCTATTTTAAATTCTGATTCTGGTAAAAAAATAAAATCTAAGTTAATTAAAATTATAAAAATTATGGTAGATACAAGTTTTTTAGATACATCTATTTATATAAACTGTTATCCTAGTGATTTTTTTGGCTCCTAAGGTTTTTTAACTTAAAATCTTATAAAAATAATTTTCCTTTATGGTGTATTTTTGATTTTACAGGAGAGATTGTTAAAATTTTTTATAATGTTTTTTAAAAATTGTATAAATTTAGATCAATTTTGTGTATATTCTTTTTTTGAAGCATATAAAATTAATGGCCTTGTTTTAGAAAAATATTGTGTTTTTGGTAGTTTAGATATTGGGAACATGTATCAGTCAGTTGATAGGGAAAAAGCATTAATGTGTTTCTTAATGCTTTAAATAAATTTGAATATTCTTGTGCAGACAAGATTAAGGTTATTCATGATTTTCTGTTTTTATTAGAGGATTCTATGTATTTTGTGTGTAAAATGTCGAAGAATGGGTTATTGGCTATCTTTTTTTTTAATGTGCTTTGTGGTTATCAATAATTTTTCTGTTTCTTTGAAATAAATTGTTAGGTATGTTGATGATTGTTTTTTGTTATATAGGAAAGCTTAATAATTTTGAAAATAATAGTTATATTCAGAAGAGTCAATTTGCTTCTGATTATATTGAGTTATGATATAATCATAAATTTATTAGGAATATTATATTTAATAAAAATATCTATAAATCTGTTAATAATAAAGGTTAAATTATTAATGAGAATATTTTATTTTTTGTCATATAAGTCATCAATTAGTAAATTAATTTATAAGAGTAGCTTTTTATTGGATGGCATAAAAGTGGCTTGGAAAAAAAGCCTGAATTTAAATTTATTACTAAATAGTTCAAAGCAGTTAAATGATTGCAAATCTATTCCTAGGTTAGTTTATAGGATTACTTGCAGTTGTTATAAAATTTATGTAGGTCTTAATAAAAGAGTTAAAGTTCATAAGAGTAGAGTTACAAATAAATATCATCACTTATTATATATTCACAGACTGAATATATATCATAAAATATTTGACAATGCAGAGGTTATCTTTTATGAAAAAGTAAATTAAAAAGATTTAAAAAAACTTTGATGACAAAATTTTTTGAATCAAAGATCATCGATCTTACAAAAACATTCTTTAATGTGAAAGTTGGTTTTTAAAGTGAATGATGGGAAGGCTATGTTGTTTTGTATATAGCTGAAACTATATTGCAAAAGAATTTTAATAAAATTTTGTTTTTTGGCTAATATTATAATGTTATACAAATTGCTATTTTATATATTGTACCCCTACAGATGTTTCTGTAAATTGACTATTATAAATGAAGAACTATAAAAATTTTGTTGGCTTTATTTTTTATAGTTAAGCAAATATATTCATCATTGTTATTAGTTGAATAGCATATTATGTAATCAATAGCAAGTTTAAATGTATCTCATACTAATGCCTAAGAGAATATATAAATTTATAAAGCATTTAAAGGTATTTACACACATAAAATAAAACATTTAATATAGAATAGAATTATAAATTTAACATTACAATACTAAAATAATTTAAAAATAAAGCAATTATATTTCAGATTACATTTTTATTTAGGTGTATAACAAATAGTTCTTACATTTTATATTTTGTGTGTATGTGAAAGTTTACATTTAGATATAGCAAAAATTAAATATTTTGTTTAGTTTGCAAGGATATTTATTAAATAATATCATTTATTACAAGATCAATTTAAATTTAATTGAAAAAAATATTTGAAAACTATTGATTTATGATTTATTTATTTTAAATAAATGATCATAATATTATTTTAAAACCTGCAAATAAAAGTGAAACAATTGAAAAGGTTTGAAATTATTATTATTTTTTCTTCATTTTTGAATGTTTATAGTTTTATTGTGTTGTTTCAAAAATCATAACATTTATAGCCTGCATTTTAGGAATCTTGGCAAATTTTTCCAAATTTTCATGGAAAAAAACAAAAAATCCAATGCATCATGGAGAATATTTTATACTCTAGACATCAGGTGATAGCTGGTGGTAAAGCTGAAGCTTGAAAAGACCAGACAGACTTTACAAAATTTTATTTTATTCAGGATCTAAGCATGTTAAAAATTTAAAACAATCATTTTGTCTGCATCAAACATGATCAAGTAGATTTACTAGTTTAAGTATTTTGCCTTTTAGTGGGTAAAATGATTTCTTTTCATCATACTAAGAAAAAGATAAACAACAACAAATAAATCAAACTATAGTCTTTAATTTAGAATTATCCATCTACATCTCAATATTGTGAATTTATCTCATATTTAATTATGGAAGAAAAAACTTTAAATATTTTTTCAACTCAATATGCTGCTAAAAACTTTGGCATCACTTTGAGAGATGTGAACTTTAATTCATAAACTAGAAAAAATAATTTTGGTATGGATAATAAACTACATTTTTGATTATAACTGGAATACAGTCTTATTACATATCTGTATTCATATATGTAATATATAGGGTATATGAGCAAAGATTTTCACACAACACACCACTCTCCCCTCTATCTCATAACATTGATCTGAGCACTTATTGTATATATGTGTAGAGATAATAATATGGACCAACTGATAATTGCTGGTTTAGCATGAAATACATATATTGGTGATTATTTATCTTGTCAACATATATGTGTTCAAGTGTATCAGTGTTATGAGATAGAGTGAAGATTAGTGGGTTGTGTGAAAGTCTGTGCTCATATACTATACATATGATATATTGATACAGGTATGTAATAAGCTTGTATTCCAGTTATTACATAGTACAGATGTCTGTCCATCCCTCATATATGTATTAAATGGATTATGTCCTGTACATGAAGGGACAGGTTGACCCTTAGGTCAGCATGGGTGTGATGAGAATCTTGGCCTCAGGGTGGCCTTTGAGCATTCCATCATCAAATTTTCAATTGGATGGATGGTTAAAGAGTTGGAGTGGATTAAAGCCTGTCCATTAACGTATTAGGATTGGTTGTCTTAATATATATTTGAGCACTTATTGCATATATGTATAGAGATGATAATCTGGACCAACTGATGATTGCTGGTTTAGCATGAAATACATGGTGATTATTTATCTTTTCAACATATATGTGTTCAAGTGTATCAGTGTTATGAGATAGAGTGGAGAGTGGTGGGTTGTGTGAATGTCTGTGCTCATATACCCTATATGTTATATATTTTGATCATATATTCAATCAAAACTATTAGCAACATGGATTAATGATATATAGATGAATGCATTCATTATATAATTCAAATAAAAGAGGTACTGAATATTAATCCTTTGTATAAAATTGTAAAATCTTTTCAAATGGATTAAATTTCTGTGTGTAATAAATTGAATTTGTCTCCAGTGCTTAAAGGAATGCATTATGGATTATCAATGCTAAATATTTAAATGCCATTAAATGGATAATGGATTATGAATGCTAAATATTTAAATATCACTCATGGAATTAAGGATTATCAAGGCAAGTGTTAAATATAAGTATTGAATTTATAAACAATCCTTAAAACAGATCAATGTGTTGAATGTAACTTATCTTGAATTAACAAGCATGTTAAAATGGAATTTATTTATCTTTATATCACTTCCAGAAACGATTTCATTATGAAAAAGAAGATTGTGTTTTATCATCTTGAATGCTGTTATTTTAAGAAATGTCTGTAAATTCTCTAAAACATTGGAATATTCTCAAGTATCAATATTTTATTGAGATAAATTTTTGAAATTATTATAACCTTTGAAGTATAAACTGATTGGTTATTTAATGAACTTTGTTAAAATTGCTTCTTTCTTAGTTAGTTAGTTGTTGTTGTTGTTCTTGTTAATGTAATAAAAAATAAAACAATACCTCAGATATATGAATGTACAAGTAATAATTTTATTTAATATTATTATTGGTAATATTGAATAGGATTAAATGTGATTTACCTTAGGTTCATATTATATAAAGCAAGTAACTTTTAAACTTATATAAAACTATGCTATATTGCAATTATTACATGTTTTATGAGTTCTTAAGCTCAGCTTCAAAGTTAAAATGGAGTTATTTAGATGAATAAATCTGCAAAAAATATTTTATGATTCACTCTTATATATTAGTATGAATTTCAAAAATGTTATATACTATGTAATAAGACCTCATAATGATCTAGTTATATTTTGTTAGTAGAGTATCACTCCTAAAAAGCTTGCAAATGAATCCAGTAAAGGATCTTGAGGTGAAATAAATAAACCTAATGTTGTAAATATTGTTTAGATATGCTAAGCATTAATTGCACTTGCTTCTTTTAAAAGAGTGAAAACTTCTCCAGCATTATTGAGATTAATAATTGGTTAGTTATGGAAACAAATTAATCATGGATGATGGTAAAACATTTTTCTTGTATTATCATTATGATGATAGTAGTATTCTCCAGTATTTAAATTGAGGATTATTCTGAAATAATAAATAACCTATTCCTATTTTATGTGTCTTTGCAACACTATATGAGGATACATTTTTCACAAGTTTTAATTAAGCTTAGAAAACAGATATTATTTTTTATTAAATATTTGATATAATGTTCTTTATTGCTAAACCACTAAACATCACATGATCACCATTCTTTATGTTTAACAAACTGTTTACACAGAGACAAAACTCTCCATACAGTAGCAACAAAAAAGTCAGAGTAATCAATGGATGCATTCTTATGTAGTGTCTCCTCATCCAATATTCCCAGAGTAGTTTCTAGCTTATGGCTTTTATCAGTGAGGAGCTTTGAATCTGAGAGTACTGTACTAGATTTTAGGATCTAATGCAATCCTCCAGAAGCCACTTTTTACCTTATTAACTAACTATAAAGCTTTTATTGATTACTCTGGCTTGCACCAAGTGATGCTACTGTATGGAGAGTTTTACCTGTGTAAACAGCTTGTGTAAGCATAAAAAATGGTGATCATGTGATGTTTGATGTTTTAATACCGATCTCACCTAGTAGGTTTATGGTGACTGTGGTAAGACACATAAAAGTATTGATGCTGTACTGAGTTCAGACCTATATGACTATAAAAAATAATGAGCTTGAATTGAAAACATTATTGTGTTTTTATTTTGGACCCAAAGCTTTATAATTAGAACATAAGGTAAAAGATAGCTTCTGGAGAGTTGCATTAGAACCTAAGATCTAGGTACAGTGCTCTCAGATCCAAAGCTTCTCACTGATGAAAGCCACATTTCAGAAACTAGTCTGGGGATATTGGATCAATAGACACTAGATAGGGATTATATATACACAAACCTTCCTGCATCCATTGATTACTCTGACTTACACTGAGTGGTGCTACTGTATGGAGAGTTTTGCTTCTGTGTTTTTTATCGTTATTATTCATATTAATTATTTATTTATATTGTATAATAATGTAATTGTTAATTTTTTAATACTTGTTATTAAAGAAACACTATCAGTGCATATTTATGAGTTAAACACATAAATGTATTTGGATTAACTATATCATTATTTTTTATTGATGCTATCTGAAATATAAAAGTATTGGGTAAGATGATTTACATAAAATCCCTTGTATCCTAAGATGAGATAAACACATTTTATATCCATGCATTTATTTTCTTACTTTATATAATCTAGTCAAATTTATATTTAAAATTGCTAGCCTTTGTTTAAAACACAGATTAAATTACTCTTATTAGTTGTTAAATAAGAAATAATATATTTGAGAAGATTTTCATTAAAATGTAATAAAACTAAGAACCCTAAAAAAATTATTTATTATTTTATTAAATTTGATTTTATTATTAAAGTATAGAATAGTTTTAGCTTATACGAACATATAAATTCTGAATGTATTACTGTTGAGTTATGTTAATGATTTTCGCACTTCCACATCATTGATACCGTCTCAACCGACCTTGTGAGAGTTGGATCTTGCCTTCTTATTGTTACAATATATATATATATATATATATATATGTGTGTGGATGTGAGTATGTGGATTTACGGTAATGATAATGGAAAAATATAACTAATAATTTGTAAGTGAATAGGATAGCAAATAATTTATTTTTAAAACAAATAGTATTATATAAAACACACACACAAAAATATATTTACACTCATATATAATATCTTTATTAATTTTATTAATGTATCAGACTATAGGTTTTCAAATACAATATATTTAAAATCTTGAAGCATATAAAAGATACGTAGATATTTAATGAATTAGACTATAAGTATACGATTAATAAGAAATAACATATTAATCTTGCAAATTATTTTAAATCTTACATCCAAGCTAAAAGTAATATAATAATATCTGTCCTAATAAATACTTTTTAATAATTATTAATATATTTATCTAAAGATAGTAATGCTTATTGAGCACATGTAAAAAGATAATGACTTGTCATTTTAATGATTGAAATTTGTGATAGATGAATTCTGATCAAGTAATAAAGACAGTTGAGAGTATTGGTATCTGGATCAACTGATAAGGCTAGTTAAGCCAAAATGCATTTTAGAAGTCATTTGTTGTTTTTTTTGCTGATATCTTTATTCATTCAATTTGAAATATACAAATATTAAGTAATATTTTCCAAATATAGTATATTTATGATGTCATTCCTGTATTGTTTTGTTAATGTACTTATAAAGAGCAGCAATGATATAAGATCATGTTGTTAACAAACATTATAAGAGATTACTGAAAATATACAAATTCTATGATTAAATAGAATCCGCTTCAAGAGCTAATAAAAAGTTGGTATTGGTGGTCACCAATATATATATATATATATATATATATATATATATATATATATATATATATATATATATATATATATATATATATATATATATATAGATATTAAATATTTACCATGAACTATTATTATAATAAAGAACAAAAACAGAGATTTTATTCATGTAAAGAAAGATAACATTTGCCTTTGATAATGTTCAGGAACTATTAATTACTATAAATTGACAATCTCCCTGAAATGAAATGTTTGCTCCATTACCAATAATAGCTCTTTTGTGTGTGTGAGAGTGAGTGAATTATAAACCAAATCTATACATCATAAATTATAAATATTTCACCATACAAATGTTAAACATTTTACTACAGGTCAATTGTTTAAACATTAGGTGATGCTTAAGCATTAATGTTAGGACAAATGCAGCAGTCTAATTTAGTTGTCCAAAATAATTTTACTTTCTCAAAAGTTATTTTGATCTAGGCACATTTAGCTCTTGATTCTGATCTCATCCCTAGCTTAAAATAAACACAATACTATACTGAACAGTCCACTCACATCTGCATCAGTTGATCACAAACTTTTGCACAGATAAAATTCACAGATAGTAATACTCTCTTTATCATACATACTTATGTGGTACAAATGTATTTAACATACACACAATATATTTTTAAGAAATGTATACCATGGCTTCAGTCAAAATAATTAACAAAACATAAAATATTGTATATATTTCAAATACATTATCATTATGTAATTAATCTTTAGTAATGAAGTGTTTAAGAACTAATTTTTTTTCATATATTTATTATTAAAAACTATTTTTATATAAGTAAAATAATGAAAATGTATTAAATGCAAAAAAGTAATATTATATTAACAAACAAAAATAATAACTTCTGTCCAAGCCTTTACTAACATACATCTTTTGATTCAACACTTGTCTATATGTTTTTTTTTAATCCTAAAAATAAATAAAAAAACCCATTAGTATTTATAAAAAATAAAATATATTTTACTTTTTAAAATGAACATACTATTGAAATAAATGAAAATATATTTGAAATAAAATAAGTTTTCAAATTAAATTAAATATTACCTGTTAACATAAAAATCATAACATAAAAAGTTACTATTGCATTGTCCCAGGATTGAGTCAATATAAAACTATTCTTATCACCCGATTAAAACTACCATCTAGGCATAAAAGCAAAAATTAAAACATAGATTCATTATTATTAAAAATAACTACCTAATAGAACATAATTGGATTAATCAAGTGATTATTATAAAATAATATCAATTAGAAACAAGAATTTTGTGAGCAAGTTAGAACACCCAATACCATTCTAATTTAATCTAAAAGAAACAATAAAAGAATTAATAGATCAGAATTGTATAATATAATAATATGAATTACAGCATTTAAGTATTCTCCAATAAATCATCATTTAATTAATAATGATATTTTAATAAATCTATGTTAGAATTATTTAAAAATTAAATACATAATTGATTTGTTTCTTGTTTTAAATCATATGTTTTGAAAAGCAAAAGTTAACAACCAATCTGGAAATGTGGATATTACAGCAACATAATATTCAATGTTTATCAGCTGTTCATATTTGCAGTATATGACTATAGAGTAGGTTGAAGAAAACTATTCCTGGAAACATGTTAAAATTAAGCTGAAAAAAATCAAGTGATGTTGATGGTTTTTAAAACATCACTTTTTTTCTCCAGAAAAAAATAAAATAAAACTTAATTTTTTTTTACTTTTTTTTGATTACTTTTTATGATGAAAATTATTTATGATGTAAAAAAAAATTCACTGTTTAATTATTATTAAATTCATAAAATTCACATAACTATGTTTGCCTGAAAAAGAAAGCAGGACTATTTTCATGGGTCATTTTGCAATTGCTGGATTATAAAATTAAAAAAATAAAATTTAAAAAATTAAAATTTTACTTTTGTTAATTTTTTTGTGTGAATTTTTTTAAAATGGATTTTATTGAAATCATGGTTGTTGAAAATATGGATGTAGAGACGGGGGGGGGGGTTGATAATAGTAATAAATGTTGAAGTTATCAAATAGAAAATGACCAGTTATAATTTTATAACTGCTGTAATCAGAATTACATAGCAAACAAAAAAGGCTGTAGTATATATTAACTGTGATTAAAATAAATAGTGAGAAGGGAGGTATAAGCTTATACAACCTAAGATGTCAGGAAACATTTCTTTGATTATCACCATTGATAAACTCTGACAATCAAATGCTTAAAACAATTTACAACAATATTTATTTGAAGCAAGAACTTTTCCCACCAGTGATTTTAAAATAATTTGGTTAATGCTAACAATATTCAGTTTAATAGACTTCAACGTAAAAATCAGAAATTAAAAAGTTATTTTAGTAGCATTGTTACTTTGAAAAGTCTTTAAATGTAAAAAAAAACAAAAAACATTTTATATTAATAGCAATCACATTTGGAAAGAGGATGTGGTCTTCTTCAAATGACTTTGAAACAATCTTTAAAAATCATAAAACCATTATTTTATAATTTTATTACACTGCTAACTTTAAAACGAGATTGACAAAAATCTGTCTCATTTAAAAAAGATAGTCATTAAATGTAGAAAATTGAACATTAAACAAAGAAAAAAAGTCATTCTTTTTATTTAACTATTTATATGGGTAAAATTAAATTCTTTGTAAGTTAAATCAATCTACTTTTATATTTTAAATGTTTAAAGACTTTTAGTTCATGACTACAATTCAGAGATAATTTCACAAAAAGAAATCATATATATTTTCAAATTTTATTCTTATCTTAGTGCATCTTTCACTTTTATCTCAATCGTCCATTAGCACAGAGGTCACCAACCACTGTCCATCTGCATACATTTTTAAAACACACAGTTCATTTCTTTTTCTAGAAAGTAAGAAATACATAGTTCATATTGTAATTTTAACTTCATATATATCTTTTTTATAGATATACTTTTAACTGCATATATATTCTAATCGAATAAAAAGGGGAGAGGTAATGTACCATTTTTGTAACCGACTAAAGAGAGAGGGGAAAGAAGAGGGCTATAATATTATTAATACCAGCCCTTAAAGATGGGTAACATTTCTATCCATGGAATATAAATCAATATCAATATGAAGCAAAATGATATATATATATATATATATATCATTTTGCTATCATTCATAACCGTATATATATATATATATATATATATATATATATATACATACGGTTATGAATGTGTGAGAGACCCCTAATATTATGAATACTAATAATACATTTGGCTAAGCTCAGTGGTCGGTTACTTATCTTTCAGTTTTTATTACAGAGACATGCATTAAAATAAAAGGAAATTTCAAAATAATAATAAAATGCATAACTATAAAGTAAATAATTAAACTTGGAAGAGGAAAAACTTCACTCATTCCTATGCAACACTTTTAAAACATGCATTTCCCTCCATCAAAATACATTCTCTGAGCAATAAATATTTTACACTTATAGTAACATTTAATAGAGTCTTTATGTCTTTAATATCTTGTATAAAAAATATTTATCACCAAATAATTATTTTTAGGCATGATCTGATCCTATGTATAAATGGGGTAAAGAAGGTGTCAATGGTATGATATGACAAATAATTATTTATAGGCATGATCTGATCTACTCTACTCTTGTAAAGTGAAATGTACTGTACCTTTCTTATGGTACAATAATAAAATAATAAATAATGATCTCAGGGTTCTTCTTGTTAATTTTGAAAAGTATACTGTTGTATTGTGTTGCTAAATAAATGACCAGCATCCTGGTAGACTATAGGAAACATACACTTCTCTTATAAGCTAAAAGGTTTCCTAGTATACTATTATTATTATTATTATTATTATTATTATTATTATTATTATTATTATTATTATTATTATTATTATTATTATTATTATTATTATTATTATTATTATTATTATTATTATTATTATTATTATTATTATTATTATTATTATTATTATTATTATTATTATTATTATTATTATTATTATTATTATTATTATTATTATTATTATTATTATTATTATTATTATTATTATTATTATTATTATTATTATTATTATTATTATTATTATTATTATTATTATTATTAAGTTTCAACAATAATAAACTTTATTAATTCTTTTAGTTACATAGTATTACAATGCCACTTAATTGTAGCAAGATACATGTTTAATCTTATTATTGTCAGTTCAATTTCGAGTGCTACAATATTCATTTTTGTTAAAAGTACATATCTATATAGACAATTTGTACATGATTCTATTTACTTTAGAAATTTCAATTAAGCATATTATTGTCCAATAGGAGCATAATCTGGACCATACTTTCATTAATTCTTAGAAAGTAGGAGATCTAATTTCATTGTTTTTTGATTTCAAATCTCGTGGTATATCATGGAAGACATTATATGAATTTCTTTATCTCACAGCCTTTATATTCTTCTAATTTGTTCTTCAAACCCAAAGTCTCATGATCATATTTGTGATCATTAAAAACTTACAGTTTATCCATAAACCAGCAACTTCATTTTTTATAACTTTGCTGTTTGTCATGAACAGGGACCAAGTAGCTGCATAAATATCTGGGCTGGTGATCTGCTTGTCTCTAACTTGAATTTTAATCATCTTATTCTCAAATGTGGCTGGATGCTTTCTGGGATTATTACCCAATAAAAAAGCACCTAGTGCACCAAAGTGCATATAAGACAAACATTGAGGCCCTTATGGCTGGTACAGACCTACCTTTGTAAGTTGACATAATTTGCATCATTGTAGTGTTTTGTTTTCTATATTTCCCCTGCAGAATGCATCTAGTCTGCTCCATGGCCTTGCAGTTGAAAATTATGTGCTGTAAAGTCTCCTTGGCCATATGGCAAAGGCCACAGAATGGATAAACTGACCTGTACATTCTTCTGTGATGTAAAAATATTTAGTAGGTAAAGCATTCAAATTCATTTTGATTATAAAATCTAGGAACTTAGGTTCTAGTTGCCATCTTTTGTATTGCTTGATTAGATATTTGTTTTCTATTTCTAGTATTGATTGGATCTCCTCATTGTAATTATTTTGATGTATAAACTTATATATTTCTCAATATTTATACTTTTGCTATTATTATTACTATTATTATTATTATTATTATTATCAACATCATCATCATCATCACTATTATTATTATTATTATTATTATTATTATTATTATTATTATCAACATCATCATCATCATCTCTATTATTATTATTATTTTATTATTATTATTATTATTATTATTACATAAAGAAGCGTTTAATCTGCTCAACACTTAAAAAAACAAAAATATTTAAAATTTAAGAAAACCGTAGTCTTTTATCCAGGATGTCACTTGAAATAATAGAAAAAAAGTGTATCTTTTATATCTTTCTACTACCCCATCAACAACATAATTAAAATAATTAAGTTTAATTGTTGTACTTTTTTAAAATAAGATAAATAAAATAATGTGCAGTCTGAAAAATGGTTAAGTAATCCCAGGCCAGATTAAATAAATATTCATTTCTTTTAATTACATTCCCGGCTTTGGAATTGAAACATTTATGGAATATTTTCATTTTCAATATTAAGATTTTGGATTTGCATAAGAATTGATCATCTGATTTACCAATATTTCTGTTATAATTAGGAATTCAGGACACAATCCAATGGGAGAAAACACTACCGAATCACATATAAAAAAACTAGATTTAAATAACAACAAATTCATTTATTAACATACTCGATACAAATAAAGAAAAAAATATTTACAATATCATT